>OY282643.1:117858890-118458890 GCA_958299015.1 Tetanocera ferruginea | reverse complement strand
ATAAAATAAAAATGTTGTTAAGAGAAACCGCAGTCTATGTGCAGATATTGTAGCACTTTCTCTGGTTTTTCTTGACCTTAGATCTAAAAACTTTAAATTTTTATACAACTTTACCACACAAAGAACCAACTACTCATTCTAAGAAAAATATAATACAGTGAAAAAAGAATCTTCTAAAGACGATGCAAATGAAAGCTTTTTTATTGGAAAGTCACGATGAGCTAGCTATTAGCGAAGCACGTTTGTATATTGGCTTATCCCATCATATATTTTAACCTCCACTCTACAAAAATATAAACATTCCGGTTTTGCCTTTTTATTTCTCAAGAAAATTAATTTACTAAAAGAAATTTGATATGGTTAGATAAAAATAGGAAAAGGTAAGAAGATTTTAAAAATTTCACTTCAATAATTTTAAATTTTTTAATTTAGAATTACAAGTAAACTTGTACTTTTATTTCCCTAATAAAAAATTTAAATTTATTAAGATGACCAGATCAAATGTACTTTTACAAACCCACAAATTTTGCTAACAAAAAACCCCCGAGAGAAGTGTTTGCGTTCGTTTAAGAAAATAACAGTACTACTTTTTCGATGGACAATGTTTTCATTTTGTGTTTTTTTTCTAATCTTGAAACATAAGTTTTTCTTTCTCTCATTCATTTTTAAGTACAAAACTAAACAAAAATTTCTTCATAAGCAATTTTTTTTTTTATATGTAGAATTATTCAAAAAAACTAGTGGGAGAAATTTGCGTATGTAAGTTTGAGTAACGCCTGATAAAATTGAAGTTTTGTAAGGAAATTATTTCGAAACACAGTTGCGCAATGTTTTTCTAAATGTCAATTGGATATGTTATATAATTTAACAAAAAACTAAACTTACCAAGTTCTGTCATTATACAGGAGAGCTGTTGATATGTTGCATATAATCATCATATCATTTTTAGCTATTCAGCTTTCTTCTTGAACACCAAACGAAGTATTTTTCCTTAAAACATTTACTTCTTGATCGATTCTGAAAATAAATAAAAAATAGTTTCATATATAAATATAATAAACACATTTTAAATCTTACCAAAACCAAGAAGTTCACAGCAATTACTTTTTTACAGCAATGAAATTAAGAAGTTGAAAGTTGAATTTTCTTGTGCCATGTTGTTGCGCCATGCTTGTTTGATAACTTTGCTTTATAACAGTAGAAGTATAGAATCTCAGTTGTTGTTTTTAGCGTTCAAAAAAGTAGCTTGACTCTTGTATGCCATTTTCTCGAAAGATCACCAGAAATGGGTCATCAAGAGATAGCAATTTAACCAAGATTTCATCTTATGAAGTACATATATTTGTATGTAGCCAAATTAAGCAAGTGACGTGCGTAAATAAAAGTTCAATGGCATTACTCAGACATGCTGAAGGGTATCTCAAGATCTGGCTGGAATGCCTTTATCTCAATAACTTAATTGTTTCATTTAAAATTAATGCGCGTAGCGTTATGGTTACAAAAGCTTTAATTGAATTATTGAATAATAGTTTAAAGCAACTATTTTGTAAATATTTCACTAATAAACAACAAAGAATAAGCTGTACGTTTACTATAAAAAGTTTGACGCATGATTTAAATGTGAACATTAACTACTATCTGTTTATTTTATAAATGCGACAAAACAAAATTATTGTCAAATCATCATGAAAGCTTATTTATTTTACAAATGAAATTATAAATTTTAAATACTCTTGAGACGCTACACGTAAATAACATCGATAATCTGTTATACCAGATTTTGTTGACCTTTTTTATTTAGGAGCAACGGTAGGCTGGCTGAGTATGTTTTTGCACAAGTCTAACAGATTTTTTTTTTTAACGAAAATCTTTTTAAATTCAATGACTGGCATTTACAGAAAACACATAAATCTAGCTGCAGAAATTGTGTAAGAACCCATAAGAGTGGAATTCAAAATATATAACAAATTTTACCTCGACTGGCTTTAATCAATATATTTCGATTAATAGATTATAATTAATAACATAAAAAAATATATTTATAATCGTTCGAAACTACATAAAATAAAAAATGAATTTATAAATTTTGCTCATATGTTAATTTGAGTGTTTAATTTTACAAGCAGACTGCATAAGTTTATTGCTTGCAAGCTTTGATAACAAATTCGTTGTAAAAAATATTAAAAATTCTTCTGCATATTTCATATTTAAGGCACAACAAGCTTTAGCTTAGCATAGCTTGTGCATTTGGTCTTTTTAATTTACTCTCAAAGTTTTCAAGCTACAAACTTAAAACAGCCTGTATTTTCGACTAATGTATACTACATTTCTAGTTAAACTTTTCCCTTAATATGCAAACTATTCTGCAACAGCATCACCACCAGCACGCTTCTTTTTCTTTAATTTCTCAATTAGCGTTTCTATGCTATTTGCATCGACGAGCCCAATAAACTTATCCACCACGACACCATTCTTAAACGCTAACACCGCAGGCACTGCCTTCACTTCGAATGTTTCCACCAAATCTGAATTAGCATCAACATCAATTACGGCTAAATCAATTTCATCTGAATTTTCCAGCAACTCGGTCATTTTCGGTGTCAATATCTTGCAAGGATCACACCATTCGGCATGAAAGTTAACAATAACTGGATTTTCACTGTTGATAACCTGTAAAACAAAATAAAAATAAGAGAGTTAGAAGATTAAAATAGCATGAGTTATATTATAAAAGCATTTTTATTTGTTACCATGGAATATCTTGAGGTAAGTTTTTTTTCAGGAGCTCAATCTATGAACAATTCTACTATGTTTAATCATGTACAAAATTTTGGTGTGAATGACCTCTATCGGTCATTTTGGGCTGAATACTTTTTCTTAAGCAAAAAGTCTTAAAAAAGAAAGAAAGTGATTAAAAGATTCTTAAAGAAAATGCAAAAAAATAAGAGGAAAAGGCACCGCAGGGATAAGTGAGGAGCCGAGGGAGGGCGTTAGGAGAAAATGTATGGATAAGAAGGTCGTAACATGTGTCAAAGGCTGTGAGAACCTGTATGAATACAGGAATATGTAAGTACATTACAGAGATTTGAGCATATTTTACCGAAACACTACATAAGTGGCTTTCTGAGATTCGCATAAATAACACATAACAACGATATCGACTTTTTATCTTGCAATCGACTTTGATTTTTCAAACAGCTTAAAAATTTTTATTGTTGATCCAACGTAAATCGACGTTGCTGAAAAGGAATTGATTAAGAGGACATAACCGATTCAAATTCTCATGTTAATACAGGCTGTCCACCACACATAGATCATCCTACACTTATTTCATTTCCATTTCTTCCCTACTTATCTACTAAACCATTTTCGAACCAAGACAGATTTAACTGAACAGGTGTTATACCTCAAAACCTTCGATCAAAGCGAATAAAGTATTTTTTGAATACTTAAATTATTAAAAACATTATTTTTATTATTTTAACAATTTCCAGAGATATTGTATGGTATTCAGAATCATAGAATTTTGGTCGAAGAACTGTTTTGTGTAACGAGCCATATGTATCGGATTATTGTCTTGATTAAACTTGCTTATTACTGACAAATTCTTTTTGTTCCATCGTAGCATTACATTTTGGAGAATTTCTATATACTTTTCCTTTGCCAAAATGCCTTATATTTGTCAAATTGTACCACCACTACACAAACCTCGTATATTGATGGAACCGTCACCGTGCTCGATAACTGGTGTGGTGTGGTTCTAGTGTGGTGGTGTTCTGGGGCTCGAAAGCGACTTCTGGTTGTGTGGTGGTAGACGTAGTAGGCAATGTTGCTCTGAATGATGAAATTGAGATCGTTAACAATCTTGTTCTTGGCATCTAAAATCGCTCACTCACTCAACTAATCGGAATTAAAAGTAATTGCGGACGTTGTTTGGAAACACTTTAATTATAAGCCTTTTCTTCCACGACGTTAGTTGACAAAAATTCTGTGAAAACGAAATGAGGCCAGTTGACTTGTCAAGCGATATTTGACTATCACAAATGACAACAATTGCTTGCAGAATTCTTCGGGTTATGGAACGTTTTGTAGCACGATAATTGGTTGTCAACTGCAGATTTTTGACATATCGCCAAAAATGACATATCGATGAACTAAACAACGCCATAGTACAACATAGTCCTTGTTGTACTATGAACAACGCCATCAAGCATGTGTTTAGTTCATCGGCCACTGTCGATCGTGGAATCATAGGATATGTTTGACGAAAATCATCCATGCAAGTCTTTCATCGTTTTGTCGAGGACCTCCAGAGCACGTTTGTGTGCATTCACCCCAGATGATGATTTTGCAGTTGTTTTTTTTAATAATTGCGTCATCTCTGAATTTTTGAGATATTGCAGGGTGGTTGCTCGCGTGCTTGAAAATGTAAAGGCAATTTGCGCTCTCCGATCACCTTCTAGCAATTTTGCAGCTATTCCAGAAGAAGCAACTACCAAGGTAATCTCATATCTCGAACGGACTGATGCTAATAGAAACGCAATGGGGATTGTTTTGTCAACCGCCTTCATCAATGTGTTATTTTTTGTTTGGCATTCATATTTGAAATATTTACTCGAACAGCGCCTTTTAACGCATTTAGATCGTAGTCTCGCTCACGCTGGAACTCACGATTAAAAACGTCATACATGGGGCGGTTTGTAGCGGAAATTCTCAATTTGCACATGTGTCTGCTTGATCAAAATCAATCACTCGTTTAAAATGTAATTCCACATGTAAAATTAAAAAAATATACATACAATTTTTGGATGCACTAGAAGACGGCGTTGAGTACATCGGCACACAGCTTAGTTTTACGCTTCGTGGAGTTGCAACCTTTGCCAATTTTATTTTTTAATTTCTTCTGGATTTGGACATCCAAGTGTAAAATAACTCGTACTTAATATTTTGATTGGATGGCTAAAGGTACCAATTGATAAATATCTCGGTAAATTGTACAACTAAAATGGAGTTTCATTTGTATTAATTCTTTTATTAGCATAGCAGGTCTTAACGCATGCTTCATCCATTGATACTACAGTGAGTTCCTTTGATAGGAATTACATAAAAACCAAGATAACCGCTTTGGACATATAAGGTGCGGTCCATAACAAGAAATCAACAACTGCTATTGTTAATGCTATTTTAACCAAGATTATTGTTATTTTATTGATAGAATTAACAACTTTTTTGAAAGCTTTCGTAACATCGTAAACTTAAAAGACTTTTTCGAGACTCATATAAATGAGGTTTTATTGTTATAATGCGCTAAAAAAAACAACTTTTGAGAACATTTTCTTAGGTTGTGCGTTCCAAAATATGATTCATAATAATGACTGTTTTATGGCTATTTGTGAACTCATAATAATGACGGTTTTAAGACTCATATTTAATATTCTTTCAAGACTCATATTAAGTACTCTCAGTTCCACAGTGAGAACAAAGAGCTGTCTTGGCCAATTCGTAGAATTATAACGCCATTCCTATTTTTTTTTAAAAAATTAGTAATTTTTTAAAACTCATATTTAATACTTTCGTAAGACTCATATATAGAACTCTTTTAAGACTCATATAAAAAGTATTTATGCAACAAATTTTTGTTAAATAACCGTTATTTTACCTACTCTGTCTGAACCAGTTGGAGCTTATAACAAAGCTTTCTAGTCTGAAGACCGAAGATTCAGAGAGACCCTCTAGCTCAATGCAAAACAGTTGCCTAAGAAAGGTTGGCGGTTTTTGACCAGCAGAGTTGGGCATTGTGCAGAGAAGATGCGTTATAAATTCTTTCTCCTCCTCGTCTTTGCAACTTTTACAGAAATCGTTATGGAGGATGTTTAATTTTCGGGCATGGTTTCCAATCAGACAGTGTTCTGCTAGGACACCGATAAGCCTTTATTTGATCCCTTCTAAGCGAAATTAGTTGTTTTGAGCACTGTAAGTTCAAGATTGGCTAAACCTTATGCGTTGTATGAAATGTGCTTTCCGTAGACTACCTGATGTTGGTTCTTTTAACGCACTCATTTTCGTGGAATTTGCATACGATGTAGTATACAAATTTATTCCTAAGATAAAATTTAGTTAATACTAATTCGAGTGAATATATATGCTTTGTAATTTCCAGGAAAGACTCTTTGTTTGGGAATCTCACATAGGAAGATGTTGAGCTCTGCCATCTCGGCTTGAAAGCGGCTTGAATGTCAGATAAAATGCATATTTCTCTACCTTATATATCAGTGACCTGAACCAGTGAAGACACCAGAAGAACCAAATGAGCGAAGAAAATAGCGAACAATAAATTTTGTTAAAAGAATTCAAAACTAGGCAGAATTCGATCTAGCTCGATTTAATACTCGCTGAAGAAACTCGCAGGTGTGGGTCTTGTTGAAGGGATAGGTAGTTAAGGGATTCTGTGATAAGTGTCTGGCAATTGCTTTTTGTGTTTAAAGTATTATCCTCTTAAACATTATAAAATACAGCTTTGACGCTATGACGTAAGAGGCACATTATCACACCTTAAAGGTGTGTGACTACAGAATTCTCCCTTGAAAGTGTCGGGCAGTTTGAGTTTTTAGTTGAAATTGTCCTCTTTAATTAAAACAAAATTCCGTGTTTATATGTTACGTAGGTACCATTCAATATTTAGTGCTTTAAGTTTATAGTCGCTGACTATTAGACTATGATGTAAATTGAGACAACAATACTGAATGCATTAAGCTATTGAGTCATTGACCATATAATACAAAATATGCAAAATAAGCTTAAAACTACATTCTTTTAAACATTTAGCTCTAAATGTTATATGTACTAAGAATAGTGTTATTGACTTGTTTTATGATGTATTTTTAGAAAATCAATTTGTTTACGCGTCATTGCATTGTTATGAATAATTTAAAATTATATTGCATAATTAGACAATCACTTACCTTCTGATCGAAGTCATAGTGATCCGCAATAACATATTTTTTTGCGCACAGCTGGGATTGTGACAAGTATTTTTGCGTCGCGGAGGTTGCAGTTGGAGCATTTTTGGTACAGCTGCTTTGCGCACTAACGCTAATGCAAGCGATGAGTCGCGGAGTCACACCTTGTGCAGCTAATTTTAACATGTTTACAATATCTTCGCCGATGCACTCAAACTATGAACTATTATTTGACTTATGTTTGGAGTTTATTTTCGGCTGCTTACGAGCACCCAGAGTCTTCAGACAGCAGTTGCAAATATTTATTTTAGAATTTGTAGTTACGTGCGATTTGAGTTCCTTGTTTTTGTTGTGCTTATGTTGAGTTTTATCTGCAACGTGCAAATCTAGTCCAGATAACAATTTTGATAATAAATATTATACTTAATAGTTTCTAATTAAGTGCTGACGACGGACTATTCTTGTTGGTTTTGTTGTGGTTTTTTGCTGAGGATGATATTTAATGAATGAATCAATATATGAAGAGTCAAAAGAAATGAATAATAAACAGCTAACCCATCATTGTTCAGGTTTAGATCAGAGACAACTTGTTTGCTTCTGTTGTTTATAGAATGCTGCGCCTCTTGTGAGTTTCGTTTGTGTGAATGCTTTTTACACAGTTTTAATTTTAACAATTACACTAAAATTTATTTAACAAAAACTAATACAAAATAAATATTTTACAAAATATTTGGCCACTTGAATGGAATAATGGAGAAGAACGTCAGAAATTAGCCGAAATGTTTAAAGTATTGCCAGCATACAATTTTCTGAGAGACAGCAGAATTTTAAACTGTACGATACTGCAGTATATATCAAACTTTTGTGCAGACAGCTGTGTTGGTTTTTGTCGATTTTAATTGTCAATATTTAAATTAACAAATTATCGGCTGCATTCATAAAAATTTATGAGCCTCTTATAATGCCTTTACAAGAAATATATCTACAACAATTTTAATAACGATAAAAACCTTTTATAGAAGTTTCATAAATAAGAAACCTTAAAAAAACCCTTAAACCTTTTAAAAACCCAAATATTGCCAAAAATCATTCAAACTATTTAAAAAAATACGAAAATATGGCAAAACATTCCAAAATATTAAAAATAAAAATAATAAGTGACAATTTTTCCAGAACAAAACATAGATAACAACATTTTTTGGTTGTTTGAATATCAAAATATTTTAAAATTATGACAAATAAGCAAAAAATTATTGAATTTATCAAATTCTCAAACCATTTTTGACACTGTTCTCACTTCAAATTGCAAGCAAGTTCCTATTTTAGCAAAAAAGTTCAGACATCATTTTTATGAATAACAAAATTTTAAAAGCATTTTGTCTCAAAAAAGCTTTTAAACTATTGAACTAATATTACTTTTTCAAAAAATTCAATAATTAATAATTATTTCTTGACCGATTTTTTTTGGTCAAAATAAAAGTTCAGGATGGACTTTAATTTTTTTAGTCAAAAAAAAAAGTTTATATATGAATTCTATTTTTCCGGTCAAAAATATATGTTAAAGTTTGGCTTTTATTTTTTCAGTCAAAAATAAAAGTAAAAATATGACATTTATTTTTCCGGTCAAAAATATAAGTTAAATTTTACTTCTATTTTTTTGGTCAAAATTTAAAATTTGAATAGGTCTGTTCCCGTACTCTAAAGTTTTAGTCCAATTTACCAGGTTTTACCAGTTTTAGACCGAGAAGCGTTCCCGTACTCGAAAAAATGGTAAAAGAGAGTGCAATCGAGAGAGTAAAACATTTCCCCTCATTGTCAAAAGTTGCAAGTTTTAGTCCGAGAAATTTCTTCGGGTAAAAATGGTAAAAGTGTCAAACAGCTTTAAATCAGCTGTTCACAAGTTAGCAAAGAAATTGCGATACATCAAAACTTCTTCGAAACTATTAAAATGGAACCCAGAATCATGGGTAAATGTGTAAAAACTAATATAAATTCTTAACTTGAGAATTAATTTCAATGTTATTAAAAATCTTAGGCATTTCGTCTGCAATGCCGATGCTCCACATCAAGCCAATGCTGGACAAACTACCTTATTTGACAGTTTTTACAATTTTAGTCCGAGAAGCGTTCCCGTACTTTTTTGTGTTTTTCTCTTTTTTCGAAAGATTTTTTCTCATTCTCAGATTTTTGACAGTTTTACCATTTTGAGTCCGAAAAGTACGGGAACAGACCTAATTTATTTTTAAGTCAAAAATAAGAGTACTCTCAAATTTTAAGAGTATTATTTTTTTCTGTTATAAATAATGGTTAAAATTTTGACAGTGATATCCTTTATTAATTACTAGCTTACCCGGTACACGTTGTTTTGCAGCCTAATTTTTTTGCTATGCTTTCTTTAAAATTTAAAATTTCTTTATAATATGGATAGTTTAGCTATTTTTCACTGGCTTGAAATCTTTAATATATAATTATTTTACTGTGCAACGCAACTTTCGTAACAGGAACTAAACCACTAGTAGATTAAAACTAGGGGTGACTAGGGGAGAACTATTTTTGACCGAAAAAATTAAAGTCAAATTTTAACTGTTATTTTTGAACGAAAAAATTAAAGCCAAATTTCAACATACACTTTTGACCAAAAAAAATATAAGTATAATTTTATATTCGTATAAATATTTTATCAATAGTACAGAAATATATTAATCAGGTGCCTCCTAAGACAAATTATAACCCCATTATACCATTTTCCCATCATTAAATTGTTTCTCTACAAGTTTCTGACATTTTTGATTTATACAGGAGTTTGTTGTAGATTCCATAAGGAAATATTTAAAATTTATGCGCACTTCGACTTTTTATTGTTAAATCGAGATAAGGAACAATCTGTTGTGACGTAAGTTTTTCTACTGTAGCCAAAACAATAAAATCACGTTTTTGCAACTGAGTCACTTTTTTGAAGTTTTTACCAAAGTTCTTACGCAAGTTTATATAATCTGAAAGTCTAAAATTTGCATATTTTAGCAGTTAGTTCGTGTTTCAAGAGAAATTAATACTTAAAAATAATTACGGTTCTAATATTTTGCGAAAAATTTTTTCCAATATTTTAAAAATTGTAGTAATGTAGCTTAATTCTTGACCTGGTTGTCATAAATAAATCAGTACAAAGATAATTCAAAACATTAAAAGGGAACATTAAAAATAAGGGATGTCTCATTAAGTTTGTTCCCATACTCTAAAGTTTTAGTCCAATTATCTTCTCGGATTAATCTTCTCGGATTAAAACCTGTAAAACTGGTACTCGAAAATGTTGGTAAAAGAGAGTGTAATCGAGGGAGTAAAATGTATAAATGTAAATCATTTTTAGTCCAAAAAGTACGGGAACAGACCTATTAAGACTACCTTTTTTAAATTTGAGAAAACTCAGTGTTTCATTGAAAAGTGCTGCTGCTTTTATTAGTTACTAAAGTTCGACACTGGCCGAAATTCGTCTTTTTCACATACATTCTCTGTTGATTCGTAACAAAATTAATGTGAAAAACAAATTTTTTTTATCAAAATTTGGCAAAAAAAAATGTATAAATAGTCGGTGCTAACTGATGGGGAATTCCCCAATTTGCAGACAATTTCAAGTTGATCGGGGAATGGGCTCATATTTTCGAGGAATTTTATAATCCATCTAAGTTTTAAATGATTATTATCGAGGAATTTAATAGTTTATCTGATATTTGCGTGGAATTTGATTTTACATGAAATTTTCTGATACAATCAGAAGCTTTTTGTAAACTTTACTAACGTTTTTTTCTCTGTGTACGTATGTGTTCAATAAAAAGCATATAAATTAATTTATTACATTTTTTTGTGGGGAATTTTATGAAAAATCAGGTAATTTTGGTTACTTCTGCGGGGAAAACCAAAAAATGAGTTGGCAACTCTGGTGCACTCCTTCGTAAAACTCCTCTAGGCCTCAATGTTAACACATAACAGCTATCAAATAACTCCGTCTGACTTACAAAAAATGCCGCTAAATTAATAAAACCAGTTATATATAAAGAAAGATACATACATATTTAAATCACCCCCGTGATTTAAATTCTTTTAATAATTCTTTCGCCACCACTGTTTATATAATTTTGCATATTTAAATTAGGTGCGCATGTGTTATGTTGGCTCACGATTGTAAATTAATAATGATTCACGACCTCAAAACACAAAAAAAAAATTACCATAAGTCGCCGATATATAGCCTGTGTATTCAGTTGACATTCCAGAATATTAATCCTATCCTAAATACGAACAATATTTGTATTTGCTTGTAATCGCGTTATCGAAAACGGCTTTAACGATTCCGATGCAATTTATGGTATCGTTACCCTGAAACAAATGTAATAAGAAAACTCAATATTTTCACTTAACTCAATAGTTAATCTAAAATCATTTTCTTTATCATCTGCTTCGTATCAATTAACTATCTGCATTAACTTTCTGAGACTTTCTGCATTAATAGATAGACATGGTAGAAAGACAATGATTCGTATTCGTTTATGAAAGAAATATAAGATAAGAAGAGATATATGTTAATAAGTGAGCCGTTTTAATCCTTTTTTGAATAAATTGATAACTCAACTTTTTACTCTACTGAAAGAGAAACTGTGTTCTTAACATTTTCCACCTCATGCTCTTATTTTGCTTAATATTCGTTTTTCTAAGTAAGTCGTTTATTAAAATCCGATTTATTATGCGCAACCAACAACTCATTCATAGTCATAAACTATAGATAAACAAATTAAATGAATATATATTACTCATACACCATTATATACAGGGTGTCTAGAAGTAAGCGAAAAAAAATATTTTAAACATTTTTATCAACGAACTCGTTTTAAGCTCATGTTAGGCCTTAAAAAACAAACGTACCATTGTCCGGGCGGCACTCAGACCTGTAAAATCTGCATCCATATTCAGAATTCTTAGTACAAGTGAATAACGACACAAGAATGCATACAATGTTTACAATATTGATCCATGAATAAAATTTTCAATTCACATTCAATTTTAAAAAAATGATTTATTATTCATTTTGATTATTCATTTTGCTTTATTCAGAATAATGTATTCATTTGTTATTCAAATGAATGCTATTCATAAAGAATGCAATTTACAAAGAATCATTATTCATTTTGCATTCATTTTTTATTCATTATTAATTTTTTAATCATTATTTATTTCTTAATCATAATTCATTTTTTAATCAATATTAATTTATGAATAAGAGAAGAAGAAATGAAAATTATTGAAGGTTCTTTACTGAAAAACATTAATCGAGAACCTTGTTCAAAAAGTGTTTCTAAAGATTTTCCATAATCATACCATTATTACATTCATATGAGTCCTCAGCCATAGATGAAGAGTGTTACTTACAAGATGACGCAAAATTAATCATCCAATTTTGTTTTTGTCCAAATGTCTAATTTGAATAACCTTTTTATTAAATAAAAAAAAATTATTTTGAGTTATGTAATCTTTATTTGGATCATTACAATTTTTCGTGTTACGTGGAAAAGTTGATATACGTTAAGTGGCTGCCGCAAGTGTTGATACACATTTGTGCACGTTTTATCGTATTTTCCATGGCTTTCCGAATGATTTCTGGTGGTAACTGTTCGCATTCCTGTCGAATATTCTCCTTAAGGTTTGCGATTGTCTGAGGCTTGTTGACATAAACCTGCGACTTCAAGTAGCCCCAAAGAAAGAAGTCTGGGATGGTTAAATCGGTTGATCTTGCTGGCCATGGTAAATCACCAAAACGGCAGATAACGCGACCAGGAAACGCTTCCTTCACAATATCAACATTGTGGCTCGTGCTGTGTGTGTGTGGTTGCACCGTCCTGTTGAAACCACATGTTTACCATGCCCCGCTCATCCCATTCCGGCAGTTGACAGTGTTGCCGATGGCGTCCTCAAAAAAAGACGGCTCAATCACTCCTCCCGCGTGAACGCCGCACTACACAGTGACTTTGAGTAGATGTAATGGCTCTTCGTGCATCACTCGCGGAGTTTCAGTGCCCCTGAAACGAAGATTTTATTGACGTAACCGCTTAAATGTAAACGCCATTTCAAAAAATTATAACATCTTCCGATAGTGTGATTAATTTTCCACTGCCTAGTACAAATTTGAAAACAGCCAAGCTAAATTGTGTAAGTTTTTTGTACTTATTTCCTTTGGCATTCCAGATTAAGCGAGTAAAAGAGAGTGAAGACGCGCGTGCACTAAAAGAAAAAAAGCTAGGGAAGAAAGAATTAAAGACCATTGCTAAATTCAAAAGAATCATCAGCCAGCAATTGAAGAAACAGTTCAGTTGAATCTTAAATCAAGATTTAATGAGTGGTGGAAGAATTAGTTTTCTTCGTCTCTTGAACAGTTGATAATTTTGACTTACGTCGTATTAGAATTAGGTTGATGATTTATGTGTTTTAGAACTTTTTTTTTATTATAGACAACAATGCCTTAAAAATCCTATATTAATATTAAAGATATTTTTTGTATATTGTATATGAGATGGGTAGTCAATTGGGAATCCGCCCCAGGCGGCTTAACTTCTGGGTACAGCTGTGAAAAGTTTCCTGGTAAAATGGTATGACTGGAGAGATGTGTAAAAGAATCTTGAAGGTCGTTTCTGAATACCTGAAAGTCTTGTATGGTAAGTGGTTGAGCGAAGTGCTTTGGTATTATCTTCCCTGACAAATAGAAACGAACGCGGGTTATCGTGCTCTTGAAGTCACCTGATGGCCTAAGAAACAGTTCTAGGTCCTACCGGGGCATCAGTCTCTTACCAGTGCTTGAAGAGGTACTGAGAGGGTCATGGTGAAACGGCTCAATAGTTAAAGTGGTTCAAAAATGGAAGTAAAAAAATATTGTTATCTATGTTTTGCTCTGAAAAAATTGCCACTTAATACCTTTATTTTCAATATTATGAAATGTATTACAATGTTTTCATGCTTTTTTAAATAGTTTGAAGTATTTTTGGCAATTTTTGTGCTCAGATGAGAGTAAAAATTTTAAAAATACCCAGCAAAATTTTTCGTTAAGCCTTATTTTTTATTCAATTCTAAAATGCATTACATAAATTCTAAAGCAAGAATTTTAATTGAATCTATTCAATAATTCATTCCGTGAAATCAGTTATTTACCAACCGTCTTTAGCGCTTAAATGTTTTAAGTGACAGCGCTTTCGATTATCTCCAATGACATGCCTGTATAAAAATAATGGGTTCTGTAAGCGAGAGGGAAAGCGATGAACGAAATTTTTTGGATTACTTTTTCGATTACATGTATGCTAAGATTTTGCTGGGATGCTTTTTGAAGGGTTTATTGAAGGTTTCTCATTTATGAAGCCTTTATAAGAGGTTTTTTTTCATTATAATGATTATAATCTTAAATTAGAGAGCTTTTTGTATGAGATTTTAGAAAATTTTGTTAGTTTTATGTGTCTAAAATACAAACATATCAAATTGTTTTTCTGAAGCATAAATATAATGGCGTTTTCGTTTCTACCAAAAAATGTTGCCTTTTCATTGCCCTTACCTTTTTTCGTGTTCGATTCTAAAATAAGTGCAAACGGGTGAGTAAATTCTGTGTTCGTTTCTTAAAATGTCACACTCACAGAGGGCAAAAAAGGCGCATTTTCTGCCCTGCAAACTTTCTCAGGGTAGATGATTGCCCTGCATATCATGATTGCCCTGCATATCACACCTAAGTTTTGACATAGAACACACAAATACCGAGTTTCAGTTTTGTAACTTTAATATTAGTCTCTTTATAGAGTTTTCAATTTTGGGGTTGTATGGGAGGTGGGCGTGTAAGTGGGTGGATAACGCCCATTTTTCTAACACACTTAAGTTTTGACATAGAACACACAAATACCGAGTTTCAGTTTTGTAACTTTGATATTAGCCTCTTTATAGAGTTTTCATTATTTGTGTTGTATGGGAGGTAGGCGTGGCCCATAAAACAAAAAGTGCATGACTTTGGGGAAAATTGGGAGACACGGGTCTTTTTTTTTTAGTCTTTTATCACGTAGTGGTGTCCGAATATGGTTATTTTGCCGTGACTTAAAAAATTACACACAGTGTTATTGGACGTTTATGAATAATGTTTTTGATATTTTTCTTAAAAAGGCTTTATAAGAGGATAATAAATTTTTATGAATACAGCCTTAAAGATTTTCGTTAAAACTACTACACGTATATTTGAAAACAAATCCTATAAATCCCATATTAATATCAAAGATATTTTTTGTATACTATATATGAGAGGGGCGGCCAATTGGGAATCCGGCCCGGGCGGCTTAACCTTTCGGTGTGCCGCCGCTTGGAGCCAACGAATCTCGGAAGAGCTGGGTTCAAATCACCATCTTACAGACAGTTTTATTTTTTCAACAGAAGTAACTTCTCTGCAGACAATGGCAAAACTCAGAGAGTAAAGAATGCCATGTAAAGCTTCTTAAGAACATGAACTTTAGCCGTTCGAAGTCGGCATAATCAATGTGCTAACATTTAATACACTACACACTATAATTGCTCATAAGAAGCTCGGTCAAAGTCCTTTCAAGGACTGAAATGTGTTGATGTGATGTGTTGAACTTGATTTTCAAGGAACTTTGTAGGGGAGGGAAGTGCGAGCGTGGTGTTGATCCGCGCTTATCATTGGCCCATATTATCACGAACTTATCACTTCGTTTCTACTTTTAGGAAATAATTTACTATTCGCTGAAAAAAAAGATACTAATTTGTCCATATATTCAGTCGATATATTCATTGCATAACGGACGTGACAAGCTATCAGCACAATTCAAACATGCAATATATTTTACGGATAACATATATTGATAAACATTTTTGTTTAAAATAAACTGCTATTGTTTTGATCAATCGAATTCTATACACTTGAATCATACAACGAGACGTTAAGCGTTTCGGATGTGACAGCACTTTTTTCTCAAATATCTTCCTTCATTTGCCTATAATAAATTCTAATCGCTACTTCACTGCGAGTTCTTAAAGATCTTCCCCCAAATAAACTTGCTTTGATATTGTGTGTTACCCTGTATGGGAGATTAATTAGTATTTACGACATTTAACACTCTTTTACTAATAACTCCGCTCTGTTACGAGTTTTTTTTTTACCCCCAACATCTCACTTAACTAGCTCTCAGTCAGGCGGTCATTGATAAGATAAGCGGACAATACATGATAGAATTCAAACAATGATAACTCAGCACGTTTTGGCTTGCCAATAGAACTGAAACTGAAACCATTGAGTAATTCGAGTAGCTGAGAGTTTCCACAACGATGAGTACGACTCATTATGGCAAGGCTTGGTTAGTCAACGGTTTGCTTTTATTCAGTCGAAGTTTTGTTAAGAATTTTTTTTTGTATATTTTTATTTTCAAATTTTTATCATTCCAACTTGTTGTTATTGTGGTTAATGTTGTGTTTGACGCTGTGTGAAGCTGTCCAGCATTACAAAGTCTTCGCGGCAGTTCTTTTAAAATAACTTAAATAATAAATATGTATTGCGCAAAACTCGTCATCAAGTTTCAACAACATCAACAACAACAACAACATCAACACTATTTTAATTGATATCTCATAACTTGAGCACTGCTAAGTAAATAAGCACATTAACACTAAGTTATAAAAATAACTTTGCAAATCTTGCACTATGTATCCAGTTGCACCTCGCACTCCAGATTCTGCGGGCGTTTTGATAGGAGCTGCCGCTGCTGCTGCAAATGATAGACGTAATAAAACTTTAATGAATTGTTTTCGCGATCGTACGCCGCGCTATAGCCGCTCCAGCAGTCGCGACCCACTCAGATATGGCAACAACGCGGATATCGCCATCGCCTACAGACCGGATACGGGCACTGTTTTGCTAAAGGAACCGCATTTGCGCGTCAACAAGTTAACATTGCTTAAAAGTTCCAGTGTACGCGATCTCAGTCGTCTATTGGAACAATCTGCAGGCACATCATCGACCTCATCATCGAATCATAGTCAAAACGGTTATAATAATTGTGATACGAATTGTGTCAAACGCATGCAGGGTCTAGAGCAAAGGCTGAGCTTGCTCGATAAGGAGTTAAGCGATCAGCGTTCTTATACCAAAGATCTTGAGCGCAAAGTCATTGAATTGACGCAGCAAGTCGATGAACTAAATGAGTTGCGTCAAGCGGCGGAGAAACCCAAGAAACTGCAGGCAAGTTTTCGGAAAAAGAAGACAGCGCCGACTAGTACCGTTCAACCCTCAAAGTTGGTAGCTTGGATGAAACTATCGAATCTGTGGAAACATCGTCCTAGCATTCAAATGCTTAAAGAGCAAAATATTTATAATGGTAAGTGGAGATGATAGGTTTGGCAGGCAGAGTTGCTAGAGTGACAAATTTTGGTTAGGTTGTTTTTCAAGTGTCATAACTAATCAATGGATTTTGCCTTGATTCCTGTGGAGAAATGAAAAGAAAATTAACTGAAAACTGTGCAGAAGTCGCCAGTTTAACGAAAAACTATGTTAATCCCCGCTTACGCGAGTGAACTTAAATAATACTAAAGAACAATTTTTTTTTAAAATTAACATACGACTTTTTTTATCAAAAACAACACTATTTTTTTCCAAAAAATTATTTCTATTTACAAAAAATGCATATAAAATATTATTTAACATTAATCGGTTCCTTGAGTAAATTTTACACACTTCAAGCTAATAGTCTTAATTATAAGTTGATCGAAATAGGATTTTGGCTCAATGCAAAAATCGTATGCAAAATTTCTGTTTCAAAACAATAAATAATTTAAAACGACTAGATTGTTAGATCGATTCATTTTATTCATTCATAAAAAATATGGCTCTTGAAAATAGTGTGTAAAATTTACACACAAGGAACCTATTCGTTTCTAGAAATAAGGAATCGATGAAGATTAAAAAAGCCGTGGATCATGTGGTTCGCCCTGCGCAAGTGATGGCGGTTTAATTAAAGCTGAGCTCTTTGTTTAATGTATTTTATCCTCAGCTTGTTTAAGTTTATCAGAATTCCAACAACTAATAATTTCATCTTTTTAGTCATGGCTTGTGTTTAAATTTTTTAATTTTGACATTAAAAGGAATACAAAAATATTACATCTGAAGAAAAGCGTTCGGTCAGAATCCAGGCGGCATTCCAACCTTTCTTATGCCCTCAAAAAATATGAAGAACGCTTTGTCACACTTGAACCATTTCAAGTTTCAAAACATTTAAAGTTTTTATCTCTAAGTTTGTTTGCGATAACGACATTACGACATTAAGTCAATTTATAATGTACAGATTAACTTTGTTTGAAAAAGTTATAGAATTTTTAATTGTTTATTATAACAAAGTCAACAGGCATATAAACAAATTGTGTTCGAAAAACAAAAATGCAATAAATCAGCCTTTCAGAGATTTTGACGGAGTTCCTTTAACCAAACGTCAAATAGAAAATGTCTTGCTTCAAGATATCGAAATAGGTTATAACCAAGTTAATTGCGAAGGAATGATACTAGGGCAGCATTTTTCAGAGTGACTAACAACTTGTGGGATGACCACGAATCAGAATTGCTGATTTCGAATTTAAAAAAAAATGCTTCATAACTTTTAAAAATTCTATCAAAATATATTAAAGTAATGATGCAGTTTGAATTATGGTAAAATTCTTAACAATTAAACAAAACAATAATTGATTTTGCTTGTGCCGTTTTAGAGTTATAGCCATTAATGCTGTCTCGCCATTGGTTGAAAATAAAATAAAATAAAATATCCCAATAAACATTGTGGCGAGGGGTGATTCATTGACGAATCGCTTGTAAATAGTTTTTTCGTATTATTTCGAATAGTTTGGTTTTGTCTGTATCAGAGGTTGGCTGGATGCTTAAAGATAGCACCGTTTAAAATTGCTTTGTTAAATAGCAGAAATACTTTGTTTAAAAATTTAAACTGACACTTTAGTAAAATTTCTAAAACTTTGAATATCAAAAACATTTCAAAAAATTTATTTTGGTTTTGTTTCAAGAAACATCAAAACATATCAAAAAATTTCAATAAAATTATGCTGAATGTCGGTTTTAGCATTAAATTGTGTTTAAAATCGAGATAAGTTGACGGTTGATGAGTTGAGAAGAGTTGACGGGCAAATATATCGATGGTTAAGCTCACTAAAGTGATAAGTGACCTTTTGACAAAAATAGGTTTACTGATTTTACCAAATCATCAATATAATATCTACCTTGTGTAAATAAAAATAAATATATTTTTTAATTTTTTTTTTTTTGTTTTTTGAACTTTGGTGATTCGTTTAAGAATTGCTTGTATTAAATTGGAAGATTTGTTAACGAATTGCTTTTATCGGTTTGAACGATTCGTTAACGAAGGAGGAATTTCTCGCGTTCACGATATTATAAATGAATTGTATATGATAATTGCTATTGAATGAAATGAACGAGAAAGCAAATCATAAACGATATCATAAGTGAATCATTTTGTTTGTTGGGTATAAAAACGTATTTCTACAAACATATTTTTCCTTATATAAAGACTTTACGAATTTTAATAAGGCATTGGTTTATTTTGGTTACCACTGAATCCACAAAAACACAAATAAAAATAAAAGGAATCTGTAGGTGGTACAAAATCATTTATTTAATTCCTTACGATGTAGCTCTATGCCCTGTAAAAGATTTTGAAAGTCTGTTTCAGAAGTTGTAAGACCGATGTAAGTGCTTGCCAAGGCCACACCACGTTCTGCGACATCATTTACCACTTGTAGTTGTTGAATTATATGCTTTGTTTCATGGAATGATTCGTTGCTTATCCATTCTTCTGGGTCGGTTTCCAAAAAAGCAATTGAGTTGTTGCAGGCTTCAAAAACAGTATGGCTGGATTTAGAAATGGAAATCTTGGATTTTCATACTTTTTATCTAGTTTTGTGTTATACTGGCTTGTTCGGTTTTATTATTTGCCGTATTAATATTTTTTACCATCAAAAGCAAAGTTTTGTTTTTAATGCGTTCATCAAAGAAAGCTAAAGGAGCTAGTTTCCCGGATAGGTACCACTGATGCCCCAAAAAAAGTAGCAGATATGTGCATACATTCCGTGAAAAATAAAAAGTTACAAGCAAAAAACATGTTTTTTTACCAAAAAGGACCTTCAGGAGAATCAAAATTACTTCGACGGTTTTTCTCCGATTTGAAAAAAAAAGTGTGCAGAAATCATTTTAATGAGTTCCTCAACTTTTGAGACCCCGACCGGTTGAAATTTTTTGTATCCATATAAGAATGATCCGGCCTAATTTGTAATGAGTAAATTATGTGTGTACTCATTGCATAAAATTATGTACTCCAAATATGTAATGAGTAAATTATACATGTACTGAGTACATGCAAATTGTTCTAACATACTGTACTCATCGCAAATGTTCTACATGACTTTATGTAATGAGTCAATAATCTATTTAATACGTACATAAGAACTTTACTCATTACATAAAATTGTTTATAACAGTTTGCGATGAGTACAGTGTGAATGTACTCACCACATATATCCATGAATTCACGACACATATTTATGTGTTGAGTACATAAAATTCTTTATTGACTACAGAACCGCTTAAAAGCATTATGTAGTCAATAGAGATTTCAACATGTACTCAATACATGAAAAATGTAAAATTTTTGTGTGCTGAAAACTATGCCATGAGTACATAAATTTATGTATTGAGTTGAGGTTTTTCCCTTTGTGTACAAAACTTTGGTATTGAAGATATCAAACTAATAGGTCTTAAGTCATCTGGCTCACACGCATTCGATGTCTTAGCAATTGATATAATAGTTGCTACAGTGGGTGGCAAAATTATTAGAGCCAGCAAGAAAAACATAATTTTTTAGTTTAAGAATTTATTTAATTTTAACTTATTTTTCCCAGCTATACAAATAATTTTACGAAAAATTTTTAAATCAATACTTTGTAATATGGCCTTTAGCTGACTGCTTCAATACGCTAGCGTATTAACAATAAACAAGTATCATCAAATTCGTTGCATCAGTTAAAACCAAAAATTAAAAACAAAAAAAAAATGTATTAACTTTGACAGAGTACAGGAGATAATTTTTGCAAATACTGATCATGGCATTCGATTAAGCAATTAATTTTATGTCTTGGTATGTCTGTATATCTTGTTGGTTTTTACATAAATTTAATACATTTAAAAATTAAATTTCAAAAATTCTATAAAAATTTACATTAAAAATGATATTTTCTTTGATCGCACTCGGTTTAAGAGATATTGAACTTGAAATTTCACATTTCTTAACCTTTTAATACTTTTTTTCATATTTCATTTGCAATCAGAAATAAAATTGCAAAAAAACTCATCTAATGTATGTGCACTGGACGCAATAATTTAAAAAAAAAATATCGATTAATGTTGTCCTATTTGTGACATATCCAACGATATGTTGCACTTCATGATCGGATTTAAAATACTAATGTTATAACTTAAAGACCATTTTGGCTGTTTTTTTGGGACACCCAAAAAAAAAATTTTTTATAGTGCTGAAACACTTTCGATGTAAGCTTCGATTCTAGGGGCTGTCTTTTTTTATATTCATTTTTTCTCCCATATAAAGCGACCTACTCATCTATTCGAATACACAGTATTAAAATTTAGTACTTCTATTTCTGATATCTTCGAAGTTTCAGGGTCTTTTGCCTTACCCATGTTTTAAGTTGTATTTCTGTAAGGAAAGTCTAGAAACAATAAAAAGTTCTAAATTTAAAACAAAAAATTAAATCCAAACTAATCAATTCTTAAACTTACTTTTACGTGGAATTATCGAGACGCGTAGATAGAGGGGTTACTCGATATGAAAACATAACCTTAAAATCAAATTTTAAAAACTTAATACATTGAAAACAATCTGCCAAACAACAGCAAAAAGGAACTTTACATTTGGTACAGTTGCGGTTTATGATCATGATCAAAAGCCACAACGAAGCAAATATTTATTATGCTCGAACAGCACTGCGCTACCATTCGGCGAATTAGGGATAGTGATAGTGTTTGAGACGAGAGCCAAATGCGGCATGGATAAAGAAACAGTTTGAGTGCGCTTTTGGGACGGTTCGTAGAAGGTACGGTTTATTTCCATTCTCTGGTTTCGATCAAGCAAAAGGTGGTCATCAATATAGCGGTGGTCACAGAAAGACTGTTCGGTTCTTCTGACACCATCCACTCACCAATTTAATAACATATAAAGTCGGATACCAGATTGTAGTGTCATCCTATACCTCCGTTATCCGTGTTGAATCCACATAACAGAAGAACCAATGGATTTTGGATACAGCACAATCAATGTTCTATGTCGACTCAATCTTTTTTAAGGTGTACTAAGAACACATAGCAGATTTTGGCATGGTAAAGTTAAATTGGGAGCACCGTCAACGTTTATCGATTTTTGTAACCTTAGAGGGATTATTCGCCTTCTTGACTTGGATCTTTAATAGACTATCTTTGAAAAATTGTTCGTAGCGAGCGAGCCTAAAGGCTGATTAGCAACCCTAGTAGACCTAGGTTGTTTAGGATCTTTATATCCATCGAAGCGCTCTTCAGGCCTTGATGGAGGCATAGGTTACCTGATGTCAACAATAGCAGAGCACTCTACCGGTTTTTCGGGGGTACCGCTCTCACCAGAGTTTTTGTTATTTTGATCGGTACGGGTCAAATTTTGTGGATTACCAAGCTGCACTAGAGCTATTGAGAGTCAAAATATCGTAACTGCATTTACTCCTTAGCTTACTCCAACCCAATTGTTGCTGTAACAGTAATTACCTGCCGGAACCCACGAGGATGGTTAAAAAGATAATTTTTTTCAGTCAATGATGAATTATAGTGACCACATAATTGTTTATTTTAGCAAATAATATTAAAAAGATCGGTTTATAACGTAAAAGACAGTTCATCCGATTGTTCATCTGTGAGTGTATAACATTTGTTTGTTAAACTTTTTTTTGTTCTCGAATTGGTATTGAGGTTTTAGTTTATTCCTTGGGGATTTTTTTTTGTTAGGTTTTAAGATTAAAGAATTGCAGTACTAGAATTTTATCCAGTATCTTCCTCTTCGCAAGATTAGATTAGCAAGATTCGCTTCATTACATCGCCATAAAAACGTTTGTCTTTTTTGTTATTTTTTTCGATGATTATTAAACCTTAATCTTACATTCTTTCCAGATGAGCCCTGTTTTGATACCGAAATAGAAATGGTACTCAAACATGAAGTTCACAAAACAGTACCTAAAATCATTGTCGATTGCTGTGATCTGATTGAGGAGAAGTATCGCAAATCAAGTGAACCCATTGAGGGCATTTATCGTCAGTGTGGTGATTATAATAAAATCCAATCGCTACGATTTAAAATCGATGCAAACGACTATGATGCGCTACGTCAGCCAAAAATCGATATACATACACTGACGGGAGTATTAAAATTATTTCTACGAGAAATCAAAAGTCCACTGGTAAGGACTAACGAAGCGAAAACATTTATTGGAAAACCAAACCATTGGCGTAAGTTTTGAACATGTCTAATGATGAGATTTATATAGTTTTTAATAATATGTTTTTCATAGTATTGACAGATTTACCTGCGAAAATTGAAATATTGAAAAGACTGATTCGCTCACTGCCAGAAGTTAATCGTGACACGATGCAGTATTTGTTTAGACACTTTCACAGGTAAGTGCAATCCAAGAAAGATAAATAACAGATTGCGAAATGCGCATGAGTTGCTAGATCACAAAAGATCTGATGTACAATTCAGCTGTATTTCGTTCTCTCTCAATCAAGCAAACACACAATCACGCAAATGTGCAACAGGCAGCTTTTGGTAATTCTTCTATCTATCTTGTTTTCTATATTTCTTGAGTGCAATCAAGACAGGAGCTTAAAGTAACAGTTTATATAAATTAATAAATCGTTTAATTATGAATAAATTAAAATTTTATTACATTTGAACAAATCATTTTCCCTTTTCAGTTTGACGAAAATTCCTCTACAATGCGTGAGTGCGGAAGTGCTGTCGCTTTCGGTCATGCCATCAATTTTCCATACCGTACAGCAGGGCGTTCATATGCAGGATATTCATGTGCTGCTCAAGGAAAGCGAAGTTCTAGCAGACTGTGTTAGACTTATGATTGAATATCAAGCCAGGATTTTTGAGTGAGTTTAACATTTTGCAGTGAGTTTTACTCCTTAATAGTTAAATGCAAATTTTGATTAAAGCTTTGCAATTGCGTTTACTCCAAAATAAATTTAGCTGTACTGCCGAACGACGTAAGCGGCTCATCGATGTGCGAAAACTGAGGAAAACGCTGTCACATCCGGATTTGATTTTTCAAAATTTATTTTAAGTTTGCATACTTTCTCTAACAGTTAACTTAATTTAATATTTAAGTTTAAATATAAAAATAGAACAACCACTCTGTGTCGACAAGGCAGTACCGCTAAAGTCAAGTTTAGAAACGGTGAGGTTTTTACTTTCATTGCGTTTTTTCGCAACGAAATAGACTAGTACTACCATCAAATTTTGATGGTTGCTCCTTGAAAATTATTAAATGTTTGAGGTCATCAAGACTAAACAGCAAAAGTCAGGTAACGCTGATATAAGGTAGCAATTTTAATGTTAAAAATGAAATTTTGAAAATGGGTTTAGCTGTTATTTCTTGTCGACACAGAACTAGTTTTAAGCGAACCTTATGTTAAAAAATAATA
Source organism: Tetanocera ferruginea (assembly GCA_958299015.1). NCBI lineage: Eukaryota > Metazoa > Arthropoda > Insecta > Diptera > Sciomyzidae > Tetanocera > Tetanocera ferruginea. Next base: position 118,434,098 of record OY282643.1, on the reverse strand, counting down.
AAATATGATAAGAATTGCAAGTCATGTAAAGTCAAAGTTGACATCTGGGCTTAAAAATAATGTTAATACCATGCAAGGATTTCAATACCAGCTGTGCCATCAACACCAACTCCTCGTTGGCATCGCGCAGTGTTAACTCAAAACTCTGCAGCACTTGTACGGTCAGAATTTTCATGATCATCCAGGCATACTTGCGCCCGATGCAAACATGTGGTCCGCCCGAGAAGGGTATATAGCTAAAAGCTGGTAGCTGTTGTTGCTGCTCGCGGCTAAAGCGTTCCGGTCGAAATTCAAAGGGTTGCTCAAAAAAAGCTTCATCATGCGATAGTCCATACATATTAATCCAAAGTGTTACGCCAGCACAATATTTTTTGTCACCAATTTTGGTATCAGTCGTAGACTGACGTCCCGTCAAAGGGACTATAGTATAGAGCCGCAGACATTCTTTAATGAACATCTCCAAATACTCCAGGCGATTGATATCCGCCATATTAAGACTGGATTGAGGTTGCATATCGTTGATCTCCTGCAGTAATTTTTGTTGTTCCTGCGGATATTTTGCCAATGCATAGAGTATAAAGCCCAATGCTGCCGCTGTGGTATCGACACCCTATAATTATTGAATTTATTTAAATATTATATGTATAAGAGTGCATAAAAACTTGCCGCTAAGACAAATGTATTAACTTCATCGCGTATCTCCTGAAATGTCAAAGCTGTACCATCAATATCAGTTGTCAGCAAAGTGTCTAAGAAAGTGCGTCTTCTTTTTGCTTTGATAGAATCCTCCGTGGGCTCTGCCTGGTTAGTAACAGATTGTTTCAAAAATTCAGCACGTTCTTGTATGACACTCTCCATTAATTCATGAATAACACGCAGCGAGGTGTGCAGGCGACCGTATAACTTAGTGCGCTCGAAAATGAAATCGAAAGCCAGCAAAGGATTTACCATGCGTTTGAAGAGACAAATACTGATGCTATAAGAAAATAAAATTCAATTCTATGGACAATGTTTACTCTCTGAAGTTAGCTATAGCCTACAGAGAGATGAGAGAGAGGCTTTGCTTTCAAAATTCTATGACAATTCATGTTTTTATACGTACTTGTGAAATGCCTGCGTGTAAATACAATCGGCATCATCTTGTGCATTCAGCTGTTTGCCCATTGAAGTATCTGCAAGTTTAAGCATCTTTATTATTTATCAACTCATTTGTTTTAATTGCATTACCGAATATAATGTCCAATATACATGGAAATATAAATTCACTCACTTCCACCGTTTGATTTTCTTTGAGTTTAAGTTTTTTGACGAACTTTTTGCCATGATGGCCGATAGTTTCGGTGAAACTGTTCAGTATGTTTGGATGAAATGCTGGTCCCAGCGCACGTCTATGCTTTTCCCAATACTTTCCTATATTAGATAAGGTAGAAAGTTTTTTAACATAACCATAAAAGAGTTTGCCGAGATTAATTGCATATTTTTAAAGATCTTTTTTCGTGGTATCGAAAAAATTTCTGTAGATATTTCGTTACAAACTGTGGATCGTTGTCTTGTGGAGAAAAATATCTTCGGTAGAAAATAAAAGTGCCAATTCTCACAAAAAGACTCTGACACCCGTTGACACAATTTGCAACTCATACTTCTACGGTCTGATGAATACACAATTATTCAAGGGAGGCAAGGGGACGATCTTTGCATGGCAACGTGTTTGACTGCCTCAACTTTACGAGGCCGAAATCGTCTCAGGTCGACTCAAACCCCCCCGTGGTGTCTCCTGGAAACGGCAAAATAGCAACCGCTAGTCTTGACGGCTGATTTGAGCTGCGAGTTCTTTTGGCCTTCAAGTAAAGGTTGTGCTTCGGGTTTGAAGCCCACCACGTAAAAATCAATTTCAATGAAACGTATAAGAACCAAAGAATCAAAGAATGATCCCCAAATGTCCGCAACCTTGATTGAGATGATACCTCTATCCAACTGCTCAAAAACACGTAACCAAATTGATACCGTTTTGATTGACGGAAGGCACTCTTTCAGTGTACTAGACGTACGCACGATTTGCGGTGCAACCGTAGACTCGGATCCATGGTAGCTGCTGTGCGCAGCTAAGAATACGTGAAATCCTTCACAGAGAAAGCTAGACGTCGAAAAGCTGCAGTCAAATAACAGCCGAAGACTTCGCTACTTGACTCTTATGAATGTCCTCTGATCAACGATATATTCGCGCAGTGGACGCATTCTATGCGTACGGCTGTCGAGGTGATGGTAAGCTATCATCGCCCTCGCCAAAACTAGTGGCACAACCAGGAGTGTCGCAACGCCACTGCATAGAAGGACGCCGCCTGCAATGCCACCCTACAGTCGGTTGTAACACGTGCTGCTATGGATGAATAATGCGTGAATAACAGCGTTACCTCGAGAAGAAAAGGGAAGAGAGACGCCTTTTCAGGCGAAAAAATTACATGATGACAAGAATGAGGCTGGAAATCTTTTTTTTTAAAGATGGTACTAAGACCGGAGGCTCTTTCTGCAAGGACGAAAATGGGAATCTAGCGACAGATATCCAGAGTACACTGATTCTATGGTCTTAGAAGTCTTCTAAATGGCGACGCTGACAACAATCCCGCCAATAGAGGTGATCTCCCGGAAACCCCAATTATGAATAACAGCGTTAAAGTTCCGCTGCCCAACTATAACGAGTACTTCAAAGCTTTAGTTGGACTTAAAAATAACAAAGCCGCAGACGAAACTCTGCTTAAATGCGCCAACTACCGCCTTCTTAATATTGTATTTAAGGTCTTGTCGATTGTACTATGTGAAACCTAATCCTGAAAGGTCAGGGTATATTAACTTTGTGCAAACGTTTGTAACGCATAGAAATAAGCGAGTCCGGTATTAAAAGGTATATATATTTTTGATCAGCGTCGATTGAATATTTTTGGAATCCACACACGCACACGTCCACCTCCCATACAATGTAAAAATTTAAAATTGCATAAATAAGCTCATAATTAGCTCATGTGTTTTATATCAACATAAATTAGTTTCAGTTAAGTCTACAAAGATAAAATTTGGCACGTTTGTTTTTAATAATAAAACAAAGATATTTTTCAAAAATGCACGTCATCCGCCCACGGACACGCTTACCTCCCATACTACGTAAAAATTTAAAACTGCACAAATAAGCTTATAATTAACCTACAACAATAAAATTTCGTACGCATCTGTTTTATATCAACATAAAGATGTCTTCGAAAAATGGGTGTCATCCATTCACGGACACGCCCACCTCTAATACAACCCTAAAATTGAAAACCCAATAAATGAGCTTATGTTTAACATACAGAGATAAAATTTGGTACGTATGTTTTTTAAAACAAACTAAAGATGTATTTTGAAACTGGACGTGATCCGCTCACTGACACGCCAACCTCCCATACCACACAAAAATTGAAAACTCAATAAAAAAGCTTATGTTTAACGTACAGAGATAAAATTTGGTACGTATGTATTTTATAACAAAACTAAGATGTTTTTGAAAAATGGGCGTCATTCACCCAAAAACACGCCTACCTCCAATACTACCCAAAAAATTTAAAACTCCACAAATAAGCCTATGTTTAACCTACAGAGATACAATTTTGTATGTACGAATTTTATATCAAAACTGACATGTATTAAAAAATTGGGCGTAATCCGTACACGAATACGCCCACCTCCCATACAATCTACAATAGCGAAAACAGCATTAACATGTGAGCTACAGGAATAAAACTTGGTAGGTGTAAATTTTTCATCAAAAATTAAATCCCTGCAAACATTTTCAATCGCCTGAGAATCTCCAGCGAATCGCTTGGAAGATGAAACAATCGCCGGCGAGGTCTTCTGAGAGTCTTCCGGGTATCACCGAATGTAAGCAGCTGCGGCCATAAAAGCGATTCGCCGGGAAGATTCGCCAACGAATCGCCAAGAGGAGTCTTAAGCGATTCTCCTGGAAGATTCGCCGACGAATCGCCGATATGAGGCTTAGGCGATTTGCTAGGAAGAGTCGCGAACGATTCAACGAGAGGAGTCTTAAGTGATTCCCCTGGAAGATTCGCCGACGAATCGCCGAGAAGAGTATTAAGCGATTCGCCAGGAATTCGTTCACGAACCGGTAGAAAGGGTTTCAAGTGATTTGCTCACAAGACATATCAAGTGGCCAATACCTCGCTTTTAGAGGTCGTCTGCGATTTGTTGCAAAGTTGTTGAACGTTTCAATTCATTGCAAGTTTGAACAAGCAGTTCCATGAAGTTGCTTACAAGTTAAATTTTTTGATTTATTTAAACGATTTTTCAGAGCCTGCTCCATATTCCAATGATAGATTTAGAAAGTTTTTGAAAAATCCATCTTCCAACGATCGCCAGAATGAGCGAAGGAAGATTTTGAAAATTTTTTGAATTGCGAATTCATCCCTTGGGCGATCGAAAAGCGATCCATCTTCCAACGATCGCCGGAATGAGCGAAGGAAGATTTTGAACATTGTTTGTCAATGCACATTCATCGTTTAGGCGATTGAAAAGCGATCCATCTTCCAGCGATCGCCGAAATGAGCAAAGGAAGATTTTGAAAATTTTCGAAAATCGCGCATTCATCGCTTCGGTGATCGAAAAGCGATCCATCTTCCAAAGATCCCTTAGGCGAATCACTAGCGCGTCGCCATATGATCCAATCTTCTAATTGTCTTCCAAGTGTTTGCAGGGATGTATATAAAAAATGGGCCAACGGACACTCCCATTTTCTATACAATTATTATATTTTGAAAAAGTAGGTTTAGAGTATTTTATAGTCAGGCTAGAGTGACTTTAGACTTTTTTTTGTTTGTTTTTGTTTTGTTTTACAAATCGTTTAGACAACCGAGAGAAAATCTTAAAGTGCTAATATTGATTGTACTTTTTGAGCATTAATTGTCAGATTAGTGAAATTTGACATCTCGATGATATAGGTCAAACTTGTGGTCACCACTAAGTCTAGTTTTACCCACCATAAATCAATAATAGTGCTATATATCAAACGGTGTTGATTATCATGTATTGAAGTTTTCTAAAGAAAACGTTTGACGTGTGTCGCTCGAAACTAGACAAATTCAATTTTTTTACACTTTTCACATATTCAAAAAACGAATACAAAACAATTCATTGAATAGGAACTGGATCTGTTGGGTCCGTTAAATATTCCTAAGTTTGGGATCTTTGGTTCTATGTTTTTATCAATCGAATTCTAAGATGGTTCATTTAAACTAATATGTAACTTCAAATTGTTTTGTTAATACATTTTTTACTCGGTTTCAGATCAAATTTATGGATTTTTTATGGAAATGTTATCACTAAATATTGCTGCTTTTTTTAATTTTTAGCCATGCCTTTCAGGTATAAAACCTGTTCAGTCAAGTCAACCTTGACTTGAACAATGGGACAAAAAGGCATGCAATGAAGTGAAATGTGCTTCATTACTTTTTTGCTTTTGTTTTTTTTTTTTGAGTGAAAAATATAAGCTCTTTGCAAAGATTTTTTTTTAACAGCGAAAACCGCCCGCATGACTACGATTTGGCTACGTTTGGCTATGGTACCTTTATGAGAGAAAATTAATCTTATCTTAATCTTACTGGACCTTATCTTAATCAATTTCGAACGCTTTATTTCTCAGATAAGTTTGTTGTTATGCACTTTATTCGTTTGTTTATACAAAAATAAAAAATAAAAATGAAAACTAATTTGTCATTTCAGTTCCCCTGAAAGGACTTTGATCGAGCTTCTGACGACCATTTTTTGTGCGTGTTGTTAAAGTTTTATGAGATTACTGCGAACATCTGAATTTTCAACACCAAGAAGCTTTACATGAAATTCTATAATCTCTAGGATTTGTCATTGACGGAAGGGAGATGAAGGCCGTTCAGAAAAAAGAATTTTAATTTAACTTAAAAGTGTGAAAAACACCCAATATTTTAAAGTGGACCTCGACAGGATTCCAAAAACTCAGGATACACAGCCAAAATGGTCTTTAGTTCCATAACTTAAGTATAACATTCCATTCTTAGCATTCTTAGATATACTGCTTCCAGAAGACATTCTAAAAATCCAATTGTGGCTCTCCTCAGCCATATCGAAAAGTGCTTTCAGTAAGAATTTTCATAAATTTCGAAGAGAATCCGAATCTACTCTATGCTACTCACAAGCTCAACAAGTTTGTTCGGGTCAAAAACTTACCAATACCTTTATGTTCCCTTGCCTGACCCTCTTATTTCAAACTCCAACTCACCATGACTGATCAATAATCCATTTCCAATCAACACATTCAACTGATTAAAAGTATCGGCCTTGACTAGGGTGGGATCATTAAGTGCATCTCGCGTCTCTTCGGGTGTATGTAAGAAAACCCAAAGTTGTGTTCCCAACCAGAGACGAAATGATTCACCATATTTGCAACGATTTTCGGTTATAGTGACAAAAAGATCTAAAAAAATGTGAGAAGATATATCTAACATTAGGAAATTCTAAAACAAAAAATATTTAAAAATACATGTTCTACTCACATTCCGGATTAATTTTTGTTATCATTTGAACATTGCCGATTAAAGGCACAGCCCAGGGTCCGGCCAATTTTCGAGCGACCGCATAAAGACGATATTTCGTTTGTATTAAATAAACTATAAAAGTTACAATACAAAATACTAGCACAACCGACATTTTCCTGCAGAACGTTTATAACTCTTTTAAACTGTTGGCTTCAGTACTTTTCTTTTTCTTCACCGTTTTTTTTTTATTTTTATAATATTTGTTGATGTTTTAAAAATAACTTAATGTTCAGAAAAGATTTTATTTCAATGGCTTCCATCGAGTGTGTGTTTTAAACTGTTTGTGCTGCTGCATGCAAACATAATGAATGCCATATTTTGAATACCCTACACTTGCGTGGGTGCTCACATTCACAGTGTTTGATAAGCTTGTCCCGTAAAGATTTTTTTAATGACTAAGCAATACCTTCAAGTTTAAAGCAGGGATGGAATTGGACCTTTTTTGATTGTGCCAAATCAGAGAGAAAAATAGTACTTTTTAGAAAAAAATAGTGCCGAATTTTAACATTCAAAACTCAAATTTATCATTTTTAAGGAAAATATACAGAAAAACACTAGAGAGCTATTTGCAACGGTTTTGCGAACAGATTTAACTCGCTTTCTCTATGGAAGATAAATTTAAAAAGTAAAAAAAGGTCTTGATACAAATTTCAAATTCAACAATTTTCTTATTTTTTAAATTTTATTTGAGATGTTTAATCAAAAATAACTTAAATCAAAAATAACGCATTGTATTCATTAAATGGCTTATCATATACATATGTATTTATATGAGATTTTACATATTGATCTTTATGAGATTTTGAATACAAAATATTCACTAATCGCAAGTGCATGGGTGTGGCAGGGCAGTACACCTTGGACAATTCTATATATATTTTTAAATAAAAAAACGTCAAATTTATTTTTAATCTTTCTTACTTTATACCAAAATTGTGAAATTGAGACATTTTCCATACTAGATATTGTAGGATATGCAGATAACTTTCTATTTCTTTTTCTATTGCTTTTTCTATAAATAATTGTAAAAGTAATGACAAAATGCTATTCGTTTCACTAGAGATGCATGTTGTGGAGAAAAAGATGGAATCATGCTTAATGCTTCATTATTGAAATCAGTTCTTTTTCTGAAGTCTGTACAAAAAGTAATGTAAAATTTAAGTGCAACTTTCTTCAACTCGACAATATCACATTGTGATATGTTTTTTGATTTGTAAAATATTTTGACAGTAGTTTCACAATAAACAACCTCAACAGGGATGTGATTATTGAAATTCAACGAACTTAAAGAACATAAATCAATATTTTTTTGTAAATAAAATTTCGGCAAATTTGTCTAAATAAGTATTTACATCTAGAACAAAGTATGTGAATTCTTGCGTCCTCTGACTGCATTTCAATATTCACACCATTTGTAATTTTTACCATAGTGTAAAAAAATTACCATAGTGTGCTTCAAAATCTGTTAATCCAAAATAATAGTCAAGCGCAGTCCACTGCTCCAAAATTCTATCGACTGCATCCTAAATGATACAAAAAACAGTTATATTTCAATCCATATTTTATAAATGGCTTATAAAACCTGCCGGGAGAGCCATTGCGTTGGAGATAATCGTAAAATTTTATGCAGCTGGAAGCCAAAATCTGCTTGAAGCTCGCTGAAGTCTTCTATTCTGCTAACGCTATGACAAAAATGTTGTTTGATGTTTAATATAAGTCTCTCGACGGCTTTCGGAATTGTTGCAGCTGCTGCTTCAGACGAAAGACTTAAATTGTGGCAAATATCACCGTTGATAAAAATTTTGGGGCAATTTCAATTTTCTTTTTTCAAACTTTTTTCAATTTTGGGATTTTCAAATTGTGCCGAAATGAAAAAGCACGTGCTTAAAGTGCCGTCTAGTCTCGAAAGTGCCGAAAAAGCACAATTTTGCGTAAAATGCCATCCCTGGCTCAAAGTTTTGAATTTCAAAAGAGAGTGTTTTAAGCTATTGCATAGCTTTTATCTTGGGCTTTGAGCGCGGCGACCGAATCAAGAAATTCCGTAACGAAAATAAACCTAACACCCCCCCCACTCCGACCGGCACAGTGGTGCAGCGTTGAAAGCCGTGCATCGTCAAACGTCGTTTCAGTTCGGCAGACTTCGGCACGGTGTTTGTGTGCGTGCGACTAGACGTATGCGTGTAGACTGTACGAAGCTCGCACGGATCGAGACGAGATGCTCCGAAATCGGACGAATACGTAAGCAGCTGTTTGTGAGAAAGTATATAAGTGTATAGCTATCTATTATCTATGTACAACAGTGAATATCTATCTGTACGCGTAAAATTTGTGTATAAAGTGTTTTAAATATGAATAAACAAAGTGCATTTATTCATGAAGAAAGTTATGAAATAAAAGTGAAAGAAAATATATTGCATAAATATTATAATTGCATAAGTTGATAAAAATGCTATGCAATAGCTTTACCGCGGCAGTCCCCGAGTGCCTCAGGTTTTTTTTTCGAAAGAGAGTTTTCATTCAGGTATGAAGCATCATTAAAGGCCCATTAGAAGAAAATGGCTCAAAGAAGTTTTGACCTTCGACCGTTATGAAAATTTAACATGGAATGTATTTTAATATCAAAGTTTACGGCAAATCCAGTGTCACTCACGTTTCAGTCATAACAGTCAACATAAGTTTTTCTCCATCAAAAATAAAAGCTTTTCACATAAAATTATATGGGTACAATAAGTCTTAGGCTCACTTTTAAAAGTTCATGCAAAAAGTTTTATATATATTTACACATTTCGAAAAAACTCTCTTTAAATGGTGTGTCACTCACGTTTTCGCACGATTTTCATTTTTCGAGTTCTTCTAACAAATTGCTTAAAATCTGCGAATTGTTTGAGTTAATATAAGGAATTAAGTAATTTTCCGTAACGAAATTGAGTAGAAACTTAAACTGCAAGATAAAATTTAGTATTCTCTCAAAATTTTAAGATTTTTTCATATACTGATTTTGTCACTCACGTTTCACGTCGATGTCACTCACGTTTCAAAACAATTTTAACTGTCTTTTTTTTGCATCGTGGTTAATCTGGTGAACTTTATTAAGCATATTTTATAAAAATTTTTTTTTCTTAATATTAAGGACATTTTTATGCAAAAAAGAAAAAAATTTTTATGGAAAGAATTATGTAAAGTATAATATAGTTAAAAAAAATAATTCATAATATAAAAACAACACAAAAACTATTTCAGAAATATATCATTTTACCAAAATTTATTCCGAATCTAATTCGCCTAATTCGTTCATCCTTACGCTCATTAAAAGCCAAAAACCGCGCCAAATTTGATTATATGACTGGCCTATTAGCAATTCCGTCGAGGTCAACGACTTAAAGTAATGATTTAATAAGATCTTTTTAATCTTTGCTAAATTTCGTTTCTTATATGAATCCGGATTTAACTATAATTTTTCTCTATCTATTTTTTCGTACGTTCTTTTAGGGTCGGCTTTCATTTTTTCTTGATGTTTTCGTCATCTTCTTTCATTTCTAATACAAAAATAAACAAAAAAAAAATTAAATGTCACTCACGTTTCACTTCTTCAAAAGCTTTTTTAATGAAAAATAATTGCGTCTGCTTGATTTAAAAAAATGCAAAATTAACTTATCTTATATTAAAAGTAAATCCGAGACATAAATTATGCCAGCCAATTATTTTCCAAGATCACCCAACTTATCAATAAAAATTGTCACTCACGTTTCACTCTTGAAACACTTTTTTAAATTTAATTTTTCGATAGAAAATTAGTTTTTTTAAAAATTTTAATATTCACTTTTCAATATAAAATGTTTCAATTGTGAATATTATATAACGGTGCTTTGATATTTAAATCGCGAAATACCAAATTACAAAAAATAAAAAACCTACAATTTTTTAACTTGCTACAGATTAAAAATACATTCAATAAAATCAGTTAAAATTTAAGGATACAATATGTTTTTTTCAAAATGCTTTAACCGCAGGTAAACACAAAGAATATCCTTAACGTTCCATGTATTTTTATTAAACTTTAAGCATTATTATTTTTTAAGGTTTTGGTTTACTTTTTCTGGATTTGCCGTTTATTATTTAAGTTATAAATTTTCTCTATAACTGCATTCTTGCAGTTGGCAATGCCGACAATATCTTCCTTTGACAGACAATAACGACTATAACTGACTTCTATAACGACTATATCTAATAACTTTTATTACCGACAGTACCGCTTTTCAAAAAGCGGTTTTAATAATTTATGTTACTTATTGTTGAGTTACTCATACTTATATTTAGTTGAAGTTACATTTGAGCATTGTTCTTAATTAACAGTCTTAATTGTTCTGTTGCGACTAGCTTGCTTATCGATACAATAAAACGGCTTTGCTTAGGGAACTGAAATAATCGTCATTGATTTTTGCCTTCGAGTCTAAAGTCAAACAAAGGCAGTGACAGATTTAAAATGTAAAATGTGTAAAGGCATGTGTAAAGAACAGATTAGCTTAATTTTATGTTGAATTGTTTTAGAAGACCAGTGGCGGATTGGCCATATAAAAAGTTCTGAAGAATTCAAGATCGGTCGTTCGGGTTTGAAACCACAGAACTTGTATCAGTGGTGCCGTCTCTGATAAGAGTGCGATTTTTTGAAACGAAGCTTATACGGCTCGTTCAATACAATCAACATTTTAAAGCGTGCCAATACTTGGCAATTGAAGCATAAAAGCTAAACCAGTCGAGGTTTAAAACCTTTAAGTTTAATTTAACTCGCCGTTTAAATTCGCCGTATTGTTCTTTACGAAGTTAAAGCAGTTTCACTTCCCAAAATTATGGACTCAAGCCATTGTGGATTAGTTCTTTAGGTCTTTTACTTCGCTAGGTCTGTTAGTTTTGATTCAAACCATTTCTGGATAAGTTTTTTTCTCTCGTTCATTTTGAACTGACTCTGCTTTTGCGGTTTAACTTAAAGAACGAAAATCAATGAACGTATCGTTCAATTGATCTTGTTCGTTTGTACGATCGCACTATTCAAGTCTTCTTTTGAGTTTTGAGCATGTTTTTTTTGCGTTTCATTGGATTGCGTTACATCGATTCTACTCCCCGTTTAATTCGCCGTTTTGCTGTAAACGCGCCTAAAGAAGTTTTACTTCTAATATGTTTCATAAGTTTCACTAATGCGTTTTTAATCCTTTTTTATTAGAATTGCTACTTGTAAAAATATTAAAAATTTTATATTTAACTTTGACCGAGCTTCTTATTATCAATTGTGTTGTGTGTGTTATTAAATGTTTGCACACAATTGACCTTGAACTGGACCTATATGTTTTATACCGACTCCGAACGGCTAAAGTTCATGTTCTCAAGAAGCTTTACATGGCATTATTTACTCTCTGAGGTTTGCCATTGTCTGCAGAGGTGGTGACCCATTAGAAAAATTTTATATTGAAAAAACTTTTCGCCTCGACTGGGGATCGAACTCGAGCATATTAAGCCACGCACTTAACCTGCATGCCACGGTCTCCACTTTACCAGTCAAGGCTGTACTTAAATGTAATAAATTGGGAATAAAATTTGAATTTTAGTGCCTATGGCTTAAAATTTAATACAAATAACTAAATGGTAATAAAAGCTGTTTTTGTTTATTTTTTTGGCCAAACAAGGCAAAACAGGGTTCTTAATTTACAGTTCACTGCATTTATGAATTTTTTTTTTTTTGAGCTTATTTCTAAATGTTACCACTGTTGAAAATTTTGAATATTGGTCTGATTTCGGTTATCATTTAAAATACAAACACAGAAACATAAATTTACTTTTAGTAATAAAGGGTATTTTTTTATTCGAGCAACCTAAAAAACCACATTGTTTGGACTTTTTTGCTTTAAGCCTTTCGTAGTTTGGACTTAATTTATCGACTTCAAAACGATGACATGAAACTGTTTTTCGGTTTAACTTGATCCAATGAAGCTTTTAATTCTTAAAAATAAATAAAAACCAATAAGAAAATAATTTGAAAAACATCAACAAGGAAATAATTGATAAAAATAATAAAAAATTGCTGTCGTCCACGGGATTCGAACCCAGGCCGCCACTATCATAGCTGGGAAAATTTATTCATTGGCAAAAAATTAAATTTTTACCGAATAAATAGAAAACAATAATAAAATAATTTGAAGAATATAATTAAAATTAATAAAAAATCAAAAAAAATTGCTGCAAAAATTGGAAATTAGATCGCTGAAGGCGAAATTCGTTCATTGGTAAACAATTTCATTTTTGCCGAAATAAAAAAAAATAATTGCACGGTTGCCATTCTCTCTCTTCTTCCTATATGTATTTGGCCATCGCATTCAATGCACTATCAATTAGATTGAATCTGAGGTTTAAATCAACATTTTTTTCGAATTATCGAAATAATTTCAAATTTGTATAGGGATAAAAATACCAAAACCAATTTTGTTGAAGTTGAAAAACGAAATTATCACAAAATAGAAATGCGTTTCAAGTTTATTGAAAAATAACTTGTCAATATGTTGTCAAATATATGTCAATTTTATCTTATATGTTGTTTCTAAGACAAAGTTGACATTTTTGATACATTAAAAACCGTGGAAGATTTATATTAATATGCGGATGAATTCTAAGCGGAACTCGGTCGCCCAGGTACTTAAAATAAAAGACGAACAAGAACTCGGTCAGTATTTCATGAAAATTTTGAACAAATTCGAGACTCTTCTGCGCGATAAAAACAATCGAAAACGAGCGCTTTTTCTGATAAAAAAAAGTACTTTTTGTCGGGAGAAAATGGTACACTACGCTAGAGTCTGCATGAAGAGTCTTTTTTAACTGAATTTTTAAATAAGTTTGAATTTATTTTGATCTAATTTTCGACTCATTTTGGAGTCATTTTTATGACCATTTTTAGACATTTTTAGAGTACCTTTTAAGTATATTTTAAAGGCACTATTTTTGCTTTTATTCGCCTAATTTTGAAAATCACACGAGTTTCCTCGAGCATTTGTATGTTCGAAATGAATTTTGTTTACTTAACAAATGATTTTATTTGATTTAACCAATTTAATAATTTTAAAACCGCAAATAAGTAAGTTTTGTTATAAATGATAAGAAGACAATTTAATTTCGTTGAAACAACACAGATCGCTACGATTTTATTGTTAATTTTTTTTTTTTTTTTTTTTTGTATGTATATAATTTTTTAACTTATTTTTTTTGTTTCTTTAATTATATTTATTTATCTTTTTAAGATTTGCATTATTTCGCTTAACAAAAAATTAATTTTTTTTTTACATTTTAAAATTTGAAATAATGTGTAAAAATAAAATATCATGCCTGAAAGTAATTAAAAAATTAAACCAAAAATTGTTTGCCAAAAGTTTTAAAAAAAATATCATACAAATATATACATATATGTTGTAAATTTGCAATGCTAAAAGGGTTAATGTTGTTAAGATTTACAAAAAAAACTTTGAATTTATTTAAAATAAATTTGTTTTTTTATTTAAATTTATGCATGATTTATTTATTTATTTTTTTATATTTTAACTACTATCAATTTCTTTCGCTGTTAAAGTAACACTTTGAAGTTTTCATTGCATTTGTTTTTGAGCTTAAATTAAGATATCTACACAATTATTTTTTGGTTTCTTTTTTGTTGATTTATAATGTTAAATCAATATTTTTCATTATTTTATTTTCAATATATTTTTTTATTTTTTTTTTTATTTGTTTGCTTGTATAATACTTGTTCTTATATGCTTCGTTTTAAAGTTTTTTTTTATTGTATGTTTTGCTTTAAGCTAACCATATATTATATACCTATAATAGATCTTAAATGTATTTTTAATTTTTGATTTTCATTAATTGTTGTTTTGTTTGCAACATTTTAAGATGTGTTTGTGTGTGTAATTCCTTAAATTTCCATGCTTTTGTTTTAAATAAAATAAAAAAATTTAAAAATAGCTCTAAGCCAGGAATTGATGTTTTTTAATTTTAACAAAACCACATTTCCAATTAGAAAAAGAATAAAAAAATTCTCGTATAGCACTCTCAGCTCGATAGTATGACTCTTATCCGGTGTTTGTGATGGTCCGTGGTTCAATACATGTTAATTTGTTTTTCGAGGCATTGAATTTTTGTTATGGCATACAATTTTTCGACCTTGACATGTCCCTTGCGCCTATGAAATGTTACTTTCAAAATAATTAACCCTTATTCGACACACAGGGATCATTAACAACGCACTATTTTTGTTTTTTGACATAAAATATACATTTTTATGCTTTTATGGCATCGTTTTATTTTACTTAATCAATGGCCAATGAAACTTGTATTTTATTTAAAAATACACTTTGAAGAAGGTAGTTTAATTTTTATGACGATTTTTTACGCGCTGGGGTTCATAAGCACCATGGAATGTCGAATATGTTATACCAGAGAAGAATGCCGAATAAGGGTTTAGATGTTATTGTAACAAATATATATTCAAAATTTAGAGAAATAGTGTTTTTCAATGTTAATAAAGCTATAACCTTAAAAAGTTTGCACTTAAATCGTTTTTGAAAAAACTATACAAATTACACTATGGAACAAATTCTGGTTAGCAAAAGTTAGGTCGATTCTGAGAGTGATGAAAATAGTGGTGAAAATAGAGGCTAAATAAGAAGACCCGAACTAACATTGACGTCTATCACATCCACAACATAGTGCTGTCAAACTTCATTGCAGTGCTGTCACTTTTCCTATTTCTTTTTTTATGTGGGATAAACATTTCGAGAGAGTGTTTTGCTATAGGAAACAAGAGATTAAGCTACGAATAGCGTCTTCTTTTCTCGAAAAAATTCAGCATTTTTTCAAACCATCATCATTTCAGCAAACACAACAATTAACACACACAAGAAAAATCACAAGCGAAGTACAAAAAAAGACGCTCAAAACGCGTTTTGTTCACTCGAAACTGTAAGACCAAGTAACGAAATATCAGTTTTTAAATATTTTTAATATAGATTTCGTATTAATCACAACAAAAAATTACACAAGAAAAATCACAAGAAATATACAAAAAACTCGAAGCTGTTAGACAAAGGAACAAAGCATCGGATTTTTCATAGGATTACCGTTCAAAATACGGCATCACTACGTTTTTTCGATTTTGACATTACAGCGGTGTTGACTTTTTAGACGTCAATCTACTTCTGCCACCTTACTTAATACATCTTGGCTTTGATATTTTATATGAGTTTTCATGATATAATAACTCCAAGGCATGATAGAATAATAAGGTAGGCTCATATTAATATGGCTGCTAAAATGTCTTTTTTTACACAAACACTGCTGTGAGTGCTATAAACGTCAAACGAAAAGACAACAACAACAATTAGAACAACTCGAATTCGAACAGCTGTTTTTGACATCTAGCTCACTTCCTCTCTTATATGCGCCTACCTTATTATTCTATCATGCTCCAAGGTAGTATTGACGTTTCTGTTGGAAACGGAATTCTGTCAAAAAATATAACAAGAAGGAGAGCGCTCACGATCCGTCATTGCACACAATTAATTTTCACTGGTCACATTCAGCGTACTCAACAGTTGGCAACTGTTAAGTCAAAACTTAATTTGTCGGTAAAATTTCCATTGGTATTTGATACAAAGCTTGACATTTCATAATCTTGACAACTTTTCTGAAACTTCAATACCGATAACAGCGCTCCCCGATGTGTTGCTGTCACAACAATTGACACAGCTGAATGTGGCAAACGCATATTACAACGAACAGCTGTTTTTGACAAGAGTTCTTTTACTTGTAGCTGAGAGAATCAACACTTGTCAATACTACCTGGTAAAATTATTATATCATGATCATGATTCAATAATTTAAAAGGTTATCCCGATATTTGACGTCTTCTCACGAAAATGGAGATAGATACCCTTATTTGAAGAGGAGAGCATTTTTAATGACAAAAATCCCACAGCTGCTTGAATATCTTACTATTTTTTAATTCAATATATCTTAAAATTTCTAGTCAATACATTTTCTACTACTTTTGTATTTTGAAGCATTAATCAGATGATTTTTGAAGGACTTCACAGAGTCCAAGCTTGAAATATTTTCACGAATTTATTGCCTTCAAAAATTCAATGAAAGCAATGCATACTTATTTTGTTTTTTTTTTTTTAAGCAGTAAAATATTGAAAACACATACTTTTTTATTACAAAAAAACACAACACAACACTGAAACATACATTTTTTTTGAGGAAACCACAAAACCCTGTTTGTCATTCGTTTTCGAGAGAGAATATTTTTTTGTTTACAAAAAATAAGGGTATGTCAAATGTCGGGATAACTTTATAAATTACTGAGTCATGATCATGATGAGTTGTCAACTTCGTTTTGACATTTTTGGCAGTACGCTCTAATCTAGCGAGTTTACCTTTAGTTGTTGTATCATGGTAGCACCGTAGAAAACACTGCACACGTTCTCTTCGAGTGACCTACGAACTTCTCTTGTCGGTTCAACCACGCAAGATCTTCGATGCTTCGGTCTGCCTCGGAGTAGTGGTGACACCTCTAAACTTTGTGAACCTCATGTTGAGAAGCGAAAAAACTGGTCGTTGATAAGTTCTTTGTTAAAATTCATAACCGACAAACTGCGAAGAGTGAAGCGTTTGAAAAATAGATCAGAGTGAGGTAGCAAACTATACAACTTTACACGAAGTATTCTTCATGACATAGAGTCGCCATCAAGTTGATGAGGCTGCGAGTACACAGGCACTGCAATCCTGACCTGTCCACAGAACGCTGGACGATAGCAAAGATGAAGGACCCTGTAGGTTCCTTGAGGCAGGTTCTTCTGCTATTGCTAAATGCGGAGTCTTTAAAACCGTTGGAGGAAAGGAAGGGAGTCCTTTGATAAGCCTACTCCGGTCCATGGACGCAGCAACAACTGCTCAATCAAGCCAGGCTGAAGCGGAGGTTGCTAACGTCATAAGCTGTGCACCTAAAGCAGACATGGAAGAGACCATGTCAATGGACTCGGTTGTCCTCAGCGGGGTGTCGGATCTCTTCTACGAGGATGCTCTTCTTTCAGACAAGCCATTCGAGAAAAACGCGACCAACACACAGTCGTTGACAGCCACAAATCAGGAGTGAATGAAGGTGCTCCAAATTACTCTTCACCATTCCTCGCTCGCCTCCAGAAACTCTAGGTAAATGGTGGTAAGGTATGTGGAGGACGGATGGCTATAAGGTGCCAGTAGACGGTAGCGTGAGTATGCCTAGAACTTGCATCTTAGCCAGAGCAAATAATATTTTCTTGCTTTCCAGATATATCAGTTTGCTATGTTTTCAGTTTGGACCAACGTGCAGTGGATGCCCCCCTTTTAATGCGAAAGCATTGTGTTGATGCGGAAGATGGGTACTAGGCTAATTGGAAGGAAACAGTGCAAAACTGCCGGGAAACACATCCGCAGGAGATTATTCCACAATTTTATTGTACGACTGTTGAACGAATTATCACGGTAATGCGAAGTTCTGTTGGGCATCAAGGCAATACTGTAGTCATGGGCTAGGTGAGCTGCCCGAGTGGACCTGGCAAATACTCGGGTTGGTGGAGTCAGGTCTTGTACCCTCGAACACGTTACATGGTAGTATCTATGTAATAGGTTTATGGACCCAACTTTGCGTCGACGACCAAGAGTACTGAGAGAGAAGGACACGTTTTCATCCTCAATCAAATATATCACACTACGTTGCATTTGGTCCAGAAGCTTCAAATAATATCTTGAAGCCCCTGCCCAAATGTGCGAATATTGGTTGGCTGGAGTTTATTTCGCAGACGAAGAAACCCCGCTTTCAGAGAAGCTCAGGTGTCTGATGAATGATGCCAGTGACAGGCATCTAGCGTTCAACATATCGACCGACGTTATCGCCAACGACTAACGTCAACCCCGTGTGGGGCAGCACGGATACGAACCAGAGGTGAGTTGCTTTTTGATTACATCATTAGCGCAAACCTTTATTTGTATTAGGGGTAAAGAACCCACATTTATAAGAACAGGTGAGTGGAAGGTGTCAAAAGAACACTACTACTCCGACCACAGCTATATTGAGTATATCCTATATGATACGTCTCCTAAATCAATCCCGTCAATTAACATTATAAAAACAAACTCGGAAGCTTACAATAGGGAATTGACTAAGAAATTGCCATCAGATCCGCTAGAAAAACCAAAATCGGCAATTGATCTAGATGATCTCGCCGATGTACTCAACAAAGCAACGAATTGCTTCCTTACATCCTCATGTCGAAAGAGGAGACCGAAGGAAAAACCTAAACCGAAAAGGTGGTCTTCTGAGCTGAATGGCTTTAAAGCGAAATGCAGAAGACTCTTCTACAAAGCGAAAAGCTCGAGAGCTGCGCATGACTGGACTGCCTACAAGGTAGTTTTAAAACTTTTTAAAACAGAAACAAGGAAAGCTAAAAGATACTCATGAAAGCAATTCTACGATGGAATTTAAGAAACTTCAGAGGTATGTGCAAAATTCTTGCCACCACACCACGCACACCTAGCTATCTTAAAAGATTGTGTGTTACATGGACAATGGTTAGCAAAGAATCTCACCATCTCCTTTTAGACACACACTTCCCGGGTAGTTGTGCGACTATAAGTACACACCTGCTACATCCCAGCGGCTTATGAGAGGATGTTGCCGACATAGTCTCTGATAGGAAAATAAAATGGGCGGTAAACAGTTTCAAGCCCTACAAATCTCCGGGACCGGATAATGTCTACTCCATACAAGAAATGCAAGAAGCCATAGCTTCAATTCTACCTTGGCTTCGTACTTTTTTGAACGACTGCATAAACCTAGTAGACATTCCCAATGCCTGGACAACAAACAATAATAGTTTTTATACCAAAGGCAACTTTTATGCATACTAACCTTTGCACTCCCCAATAATCATTTACCTTAGAGATTTGCTTGATCTCAAGTGGAGCTACAGCTCGTTTCTCCAATCTCCAGTGCTGGATATCAATTTGACCTCCACTTGAGATCCAAGCCATTCTCCCAGGAAATGGGCCTTTGATCTCCAGTTGAGATAAGGCTGGATCTCCTCTTGATTTCCAATGTATTTCCCTAACCCATCTCCAACCCAAAATGAAAAAAGAAATAGTATTTTAAGAGAAAGCTGTTCCAGCCATTTTTTTATTTCAATCATTGAAAATAGTTTCAATGATTGAAACTATTTTCTCAAAAAACGAACAGTGCTGCCAAGTTCAAATTATTTTTTGACAGTTCAACAGTATTACCACTTTGAAAACTTATTCATCTCAAGCCAATTTCCAGCTCAACTCCAAGATGTTAGAGTTGACTTGGAGAAATGAGTTGAAGATCAAGTGGAGGTTGAACACTTTTTTTCAACCTTGGAGAAAAATCTTTTTCTTGCTTGTTGGGACCTGTTAGAGAGTCAATACTAGTGAGAGTCACTCCTGGTAAATCTTAACAACCAATAAGTCCCACTGATGCTCAATTAGAACAAGATCTGGGAACTGGAGTGGCATTTTCAACTGTTTTGAGAAATAATAAAGCAAAAAACCTTAGGATTACCGAAATTTGCTTTGAGTCATTGGCCTGGCCTGCATTACATACAGCCAAGTAGCCCCATTTTTCAAAGCCTTTTTGTTTAACGAGGGTTTCCGCAAGGTTTTTCTTGTAAACATCGGTACATGGTTTTCTCCAGACCAACTAACGTCACTTTATGCAAAAAATGCAGAATTTGCTCTCGTGAGAAAAAATACCTTCTTCCAAAACTCAGCGTGTTTACATATCATTTGCGAAGGCGATACTCTTCTTCATATTGTCAGCAGATAAAAACGATTCTTGTGTGCAACACGACTAGGATAATCATTATTTTTCAAATCTTGCACACGGTGTGGCTGCATTTGATTATCTGGAACTGTCCTTAACGCCCTTTGGCAAAAACACAAAAAAAACAGAAGACCCTAGTTTATTCATTCTAACATCAGCTCGCTTGTAGCTTTCAAAGTAGCTTCAAACTGCTTATAGCATTACTTTAAGTTAAGTGGAGACAATTCTTGTTAATTTTTTTTTCAACCGATTTTGTAATTAAAAAAAAATTGAAATAAATCAATTGTTAACAAGAAAACCGAACTTGCAAAAAAAAAAAAATATTGTAAAACAAGGTAAATTTAGCTGTCAAAGCTTGCAGCTAAATAAAAGACATACACTGTGTTTATAAAAATATTAACATTAGACATTAAACAAGCTAATCAATTCGATATCTTTTTTTTCGATTTTGTTTGTATTAAAATATAGCTAAAAGTAAACAAGCAAGACATGGAGTTAAGTTGTACAACTTTTGTTTACTTTTATTTTGCTGTTTTTTCATACAATTTTTTGGTTGTTTTTTTCAATATTATTTAAAAATCATGTGAGCTACAAGACAATTGTTGTTAAAGTTGTTTAACTTGACTAAGTTATGCTGCTTTTTCGCCACAGCCTAAGAGTAGGCAATCACTTAAGTAATCTTAAGCGACTGCTTTTATATATATTTATATATATATAAACAATATTTAAAACACATTGGCTAAAAGCTTTTATAACTCACAGTTAAAATTTTATTTTTATTGTTGTTTTCTTGCTATACTAAATATACATGTACATATTCAATATATATAATATAAGGATATCAATTTATTTCATTATTGCTAACATTTAAAGCTATTTTTTGAAAATTGCAAATGTTAGCAGTATAAAGAAAATTAAAAAAATATTTTAAAAAACAAATAAACAAAAAAAAAAAACAAAGTAGAAATGTTACAAAAATATTAAAGAACAAAACTTAAATAATTAAATTATTTTAAACAAGAAATTCAAGTTGAAATTAACTGAAAGCTTTTAACTTTCTGTAACTTATAAAGATGCTTACAAAATTATTTTACAATTAATGATTTAAGTTAATGTACAATTTATATAGTTAAGCTTTTAAAACAAAGTAAGAATAATATTTTGTAAATAGTTATATATACATAAATATATATATATATATTTTATGTTTTTTGTTTATATATAATTGTTTTGAACAAAGCATTTTTGACACTTCAAACAGCAATATTTGCCATACATACAAATCAACAAACTATTTTACAATTTTTTTAAAATTAAATTTTAATTTTAATTTCTTTTTTAAGATTTAACATTTATGTAGGCATTATCAACCTCATACTTTCTAAACTTTTTATAGCATACATATACAATACACAAACAGTGTTAAGTAATAATAAAATAAATTCTTTAACTTATAAAGGTATAAAATCTAAAAATAATAATAAGTTTTAATTTTCTTTTGTTTTTTTTTTTTAAATATGCTTTAAACTATTTGGTTATATTTACGTATATATGCTCAAAAAAATTTGATATCAATTTGATAAAATATGCATATGAATATAAAAAAGATACAATTTAAAACATATAAATTTAAACGCAGCCAGAAACAGACAAGCCAAAACAACAGCAACAACTTTGAGACATGCAGACGTGATTTGTGTGGGGATTGAGGGAGAGAAATTTTTTCAAAAAAAGAGTAAGAACACAAAAGAGTTGAAAAATTTTTACTTGAATTGCTACAAAACAGAAAACAAAAAAAATACTAGTTCAAAATCTAGAAAATTTTAAAATAAACAAGCCAAGTAAAGGCTTGAAGTACTTGTATTAAAAAGAGTTTAAAATGTGCGTCAAAACTAAATTAAAAGCAACAACGAAAAATTATAAAAACAAAAACCTTTTCAAATATTAAAATTAACAGCAAACTTGTAAGCCACAAGCTGCAGTTTATTTTGCTATTTTGCAATAAAATTAATGTTGTGTTAAAATATTGTAAAAGGATAAGATTACTTTAAGGAAAATGTTGTGAAGAAAACACAAAATTAAATTAAGCTTCAACAGCTATACTAAAGCTTAGCCAAAGGCCAGCTTGCTGCTACGAGGGATATTAAAGTATAGAGAAGAAATTTAAAAGGCAGCAAAACATGCCAAATAAAAGTACACATTTTTGCACAGTAGCTATGCTATTGTAAACATTTGTGTTTGTTTTTTTTTTTCAAACATTACTTATTTGTTGCTTAAAAATTTAACTGTCATGTTTTACGCGGTGGTGTTGGAGGCGCAGCAAAATGCCTCATCATGTCTTTGGGAATGTTTTTGAAGGCTGAAAAATTATGGGAGTGAACAATTTAAGTAAACCGGGCCGTGTGGACACCTGCTTACCTGGCTGCTGCTGCTGTTGTGCTTGTGGTTGTTGCGGCTGTTGTTGCTGCTGCTGCTGCTGCTGCTGGTGGTGGTGTTGCATTTGTGGCTGTTGTTGCTGCTGTTGCATTTGTGTATGTTGTTGCTGCTGCTGCTGCTGCTGGTGTTGCTGTTGCATAGCTGCTTCGTTGTTTTTTGGCGTTGTTAGTGTTACTAAATCGTTGTGATATATTTGTTGTTGTTGCTGTTGATATCTGCTATTATGTGCCGCTGCTATTGCTGCTGCTGCTGTTGTTGTTGTGGGTGTTTGTGGCGGCAGCATTGTCGGCACTTTCGTTGCTAACGATTTATTTGGCTGGCTATTTGTGTGATTTATTATATTGTCCGCTATAATTGTGGCTGCTGCAGCACCGCCTAAATGTTGTTTGTTTACTAAACTTAAGCTAGATATAGCTACTGGAAGTGGAGATCTTTGTGAGTCGCTGCCGATTTCACCTGCATATCTAGAGGCAAATAATAAAATTTAATTTAAATTATATTCAATTAAAACAAAAGTATAAATTTAACTCACTTAATATTGGTGTATTCACGGCCGACTTGAAGACTTTGCTCTTCGGCACGTTTACGTTGTATCAACGTTTGTATATAATGCTGTACAGCATAATAAACAAATTTGTATTGTGCCTCTGTTTGTACTAAACCAGAACGTTGGGAGCGTAATATTTGTATTGTGCGCTGAATATCAATTTCGGTATCCAAACCTGTTATAAAAAAAAATAAAAATATATATAAAAATTAGTAAAAAAATTCTCTATATTTTATTTTGTACAAACTAACCGTTTCTATCAATTTGATCCAGTATCATGTCTATGACAATAAATGTGCCCGTGCGTCCAATGCCCGCAGAGCAATGCACACAAATCGGACCCTTAAAGAAAAAAATTATAGATATTTAATTTTTGTTTAAAGATTGAAAAGTAAATGTATGGAAATTAATGATAAGAATGATTACTTACGTGAAAATAATATGTATTTGTGAGTTGCAATGAAGGTAATGATTTCAAAACTGATGTCTTCCCTGATCTCTTTAGCAAACGCTATGTTTGTTTTTTTTTAACTTATAAATATTCCAATTCGACTAACTTTTTTCATTTAAACTTATTTTGAAGATTGGTTTTCAATTTGTTAAACAAATACAAAATCATGGGAAAGATTTTGCGAAAAGATCTGCAGCTACACTGATGTTAAATGCTGCTTATATAGAACAGCTAAAGTTCACTAGTTATTAGTATTCAAGACTATTTGGCAGAATGATCAAAATTAATGCCAAAAAAATCTGCTGCCTTATGGCGTGCTTCGTTGCAACGCCACACAAAACCAAAAACAACATCACGGAAGCAACAGCTTGTAACCCAGTGACTGACTGTTAACCTCAAAATTGGAATCTTTGGAATCTGTTGATCAAATAACGCTGCAACAAATAGAGAACATGTCGGTAGAGAATGGCGCTGAGCTGATACAACACCTGTATCACTTGTCCCAGATTAGCAACGACATCAGTCCAACATTTTTGCCCTGTGCCAAAAACATTTCCACTTACATCGTCAAGCCAAATGGATAACCATTTTCATAACTGCTATGTCACAACAGACCCAGACCGTTGCCAAGGCCATACAAAAACTGGTGCAAATCTACAAACTGTGCTATAACGGAGAACAGCAATACCAACAGCAACAAAAGTAAGAGCACAACAACAAGAACAGTGGGGTCAATAAAGCCCAATCATCCATCAAAGTAGACTTAAGTGAATCCGGCTAACAAAGACCCAAGAACGTGCAAGGCAACTTTTTGTCATTGGCTTTCGCGCCACACTGAGCAACTTCAAGCGCTTTGCTATGCTCGATGTTGAGATAACCAGTGAAATGCTCGGCAATCGTTAAACTGACCAACCTAGCTGATTTTCCTCAAGAGATCGTTCACATTGTTGCCTTCGTACGTCAATATACCCTTCAGACTGGACATCAACTGTGCCGCATCACCGCTTTGGACACCTCAAAAATCTTTGTCTAGAACCCCAACACCTTGATCGGTTTGGGTCGTGGTGATGCCCGAATCTTTGATGCAACCCTAACACACCATGGGCAAAACTGCACGCGTTGGTAATGTATACTTTTATTCCACTGAGCTATCTGCCAGCTTCAACTTCACCGCTGTTGCTGCCTGTTCCATTGGGGATTATAGAAAGAATAAAGACTATGGCAAACGCGCCTACATGGCCATCCACACCGCTAACGACCTTGAGAGTGGCAACTTGTTGGAGTTCAACGCTACGGCTTAATTTGGCCAGTGCGTTCTGGTACAAAAAAAGAACACATACCACAACATGAATCAGCCATGGAATAACAACTCCTCCTCTAATTCTTAATAAAACTTAATGGCTGGGTTTAAATAACATCTAAAACTGCTCTAAGCTACCGCAGATATCAAAATGGGATGGGATATCGATGTCATTGATTCGGACTATATAAAGGGTGATTTTTTAAGAGCTTGATAACTTTTTTTTAAAAAAAAACGCATAAAATTTGCAAAATCTCATCGGTTCTTTATTTGAAACGTTAGATTGGTCCATGACATTTACTTTTTGAAGATAATTTCATTTAAATGTTGACCGCGGCTGCGTCTTAGGTGGTCCATTCGGAAAGTCCAATTTTGGGCAACTTTTTCGAGCATTTCGGCCGGAATAGCCCGAATTTCTTCGGAAATGTTGTCAAATGTTGTGAATCGTGTTGTTGTTGTCAGATGGGGCTACGTCAAGTCTAAAGTCTACAGAAATAAGCCAGCAACTATTCCAGCTTTGGAAGACAACATTTCCGAAGAAATTCGGGCTATTCCGGCCGAAATGCTCGAAAAAGTTGCCCAAAATTGGACTTTCCGAATGGACCACCTAAGACGCAGCCGCGGTCAACATTTAAATGAAATTATCTTCAAAAAGTAAATGTCATGGACCAATCTAACGTTTCAAATAAAGAACCGATGAGATTTTGCAAATTTTATGCGTTTTTTTTAAAAAAAAAGTTATCAAGCTCTTAAAAAATCACCCTTTAGCATAGCTTATCAATGAAGCCTCTTCTAGGGTCATAATGGAATCGATTCAACGATATTATATCATGAAATGGACCAGTCAATTGGTTTTTGGGATTTGTTAGTACTCAATAACTTACTGTGCGAAAATGTTGGTTTATACTAATGACCATTTATTTTTACCTTCACACCAAGATATATTTTTTCCAAAAAAAAAACCCATTTTGGGTAATTGGTTTGAAGTTAAGTAAAAATCTGGCTATTTAAACTATAATTCATTCAATATCATAAAATTTTGTGTTTAAAATAAGCCATCTATTTAGTCATATCAACTATCATTCTTGTCATTAAAAAAATTTGCACAACTCAGTCTGATGGAATGGTAAATCAAACTAAGCACAATTGATGAAAGTGTAATCGTTATCAGAAAATGGTAACTCTAAAACAAAACCCATTTGCAAAACAGTGAAAAAAATATTTCAGTCTAAAATTTTGTTAAAAACAACTGAACGAAAAATTTTCCATTTGAACTACTTTATAAAAAACAATACACACTAAAAAATTTCTATTGAATTTTTACACCGATCGGTGTTCCAGGGAGTCCTACACCGTTTCAAAGTGCTAAAATTTGATATCTGAAAGGAGATATTTTTTCACACCAATCGGTGTAAATAAAGAAATATTCGATAGGATGTTTGTGTTAAACCCTATTAAGTGTTTATTTTAATACGCAAAATTATGATTTTTACCACCGAACGGTGTCATTTTTTATTATTCGAAAGGCTATTTTTACAATTTTTATTTATTCAAAAGGAATGAATAAATGTGTTTTACCAACTAAAATGGTAGACATGCTTGAAAATCGATTAGGTTCATTTAATTTTTAATAAAGTCGAATGAAAAAAGCTTTAACGTCGATTTTCCACGAAACTGTTTTCCCGAACATGACTTAATTATAGATTTTCGCTTTCAGTCTTGAGAAATTTCGATTTTCAATTTGTTTGTCAATGCTTATATGATTTCAATGTTGATATTTTCTTTGCCTTTCTGATTTTACACCGATCGGATATATTTGGCATTTCACACCGGGTATGCGGTGTAAATTCACACCGTTCGGTGTTAAAAATGAAAATATCCGCTGTGTGAATTTATTTTGGAAATTTTTTAGTGTGTAACAATTGACATTTTTCCAAATTTTAATATCTCGGAAACTGTTCGGGTAAAGTTGATTGTCATATCATATTACTACCCTTTTTTATTGAAAGTTCAGAAAAAGGTTGAAAAGCGCGACCATTTTTTAAGTAAGCATATTTTTGTATAAAACCACATCTTAAAAAAATTTCTGGCTACAGTGTTTAATATAAAAAAACACTGTACGTCGCATTCAATTAAGAAAGAGAGTTCGTTTGCAGTCGAAACAGATTTCTAAGCTCTTCTTCTAATTTCTAACTTCTTCTTCTAACCATTTCTTCCAACCGATTTCTGACTACTACTTGAAGCTACAAAACTTTGTCTGTGTTTTTCTATTTGATATCACAAAAGAAGTCAGAGTAAAAGCTATGTTATAAGCTATATGAAGCTTCTTTGAAAGCTTCAAGCGTTCATTTGATGTTTGAAATGGTTTGTATGAAATTTTATATATAAAACTGAATTTCTGCATATGATATGAAAATTATGTGATATAAATATGTTTAAGAAATTTTTGAATCATGCATTAACTTACCGGTTTATCGCCTGCCTGCACCAGTTGACCCTGCTTAGTATTGACGTCCTGTAGAAAATTCAATACACAGCCAGGATCAGCGGGCACACCATGATCGGGCCAAACTTGAAAGTGATAGTGGAAAATGCGACGCTCGGGCTTGTCCCGCCAAGAGAAAAGAAATTCTCGCAGCGTATAATCGCTGGTGGAGTTCTCCGATAGACATTGTATCTTAGCCTGGCCAAACTGTTTGCATTGACCATCATCAGGCCAATACTTTGCACATTTGTTCTTACCTATGTCATCAAAGAAAGTTAGGCATATAAGTAAATTTCATTTAGCAAGCAAATTTGAAGCGCTCACCCCTCTCAAATTCTTTGGTCGTCATCACAATAACACGCGTATTTTCCTGCCAGATCATATTCCAGAAATCTGCTATCGTATTCTGCAAACAGCCCTGCGTCGCTATGTACGTCTTGAACATATCGCGCTCGGTCAAATCGCTGCTGTTCTTCTTGAGCAAACCACCGACTGCACCCACTGAGCGGCTGCTAGCAATACTACCGGCATTTGAAGCATTCGAACACAAAGACTCGCTACGCTTGTGCTTATTGAGAGTCTCGGACTTTTTGCTACACGTAGCGCAATTGCTATATGGCAAAATAGCTGTCTTCATGGCACACTGGACACAGGTTTTATTCAACATCTGACAATGAGAACAACTCTTTTGCAGCAGCGCCGCAGTACAGGCAGGGCACGATGGCACCGTTGCATTCAGACTCTCCGACGAGGATGTCATGCTATGCAGATCACCATCGGTGGGTAAACGTATATAGTTGGCATTGATATATTCAGCACCAACAACGCTGCGATCTGAATCAATTAGTTTCACGCGGGTGTGATCATCTGCAATATTAAAAACATATAGTTAGCAACAATTTAATCCATTTATGCATTTTTTAGAAATATCCACTTACAGGGTAATATATTTTTGTAGCGATTTTTGCTACGATTCTCAATTTTATAGCCTTCGCGACGTGAGAAGGTGTCACGACTATCCTGTTGTAGCGATTCGAACTCTTCCCAGAAACCACCCTATGAATACAAAATAATACAAATTATTTTTAAACTATTATTATAAGCTTGTTTGCGTGCTATAAAAATGCTTTAATTTAAGCGTAAGTTGCTGAAATGCCATAAAAAGCGCGCAAACTTGCTGACGCCATGTTGACGCAAACTACTCACCTTCACCAATTGTTCGACTCTGGCGTTAATGCCCGCTGCTGTAATGCGGGTTGCATTGAAAGGTTGTCGCAAATGAACAACCGTGCCACACGTTTCCACCATCGGATTGCGTTTATAGTGTTCGATGAGCTCAGATAGTGTAGGAAAAGGCTCACCGCCGCCAACATCATACTTTTTATCCTAATAAAGAAAGAGGGGGAAGGAAAGAATAAGAATAAGTAAAAAGTATACACAGTAAAGCAAAATAAAAATAACAATTCTTCAGTGGTGACGTAAAATTATTCTTGATTGGAGTGTATGTGTAAGCTGACCAGAAGAGGGAGATAGCTTTGCAGCAGAGAGAAATGGGAAGAGGATATGGAAATGATTCAGTGCATTTTGCATAAAGCTCGTTGGAAGGAAGATGTGAGGTTCAACGATTAGTAGTTGTTTTGCTTTCAACTTTTAACTTTTCAACTATTTTCAAAGGGAATACAAATTTTGTAGATCAACTCGAACTTTTTTGATTCTCAACTTTCTTAAATATTCAAGGACAAATTTTATTGGTTTTTAAGGGGTTTTTTATAAAATTATTTTTTTTTTCATTTTTGGGGTAGAAGTCTATGTAACTACGAGCAATGGTGCAAGTTTAATTAAGCCTACACGGCAGGGGTCAACATTAAACATAAATGAGGATTTCTGTCTCTAGAGGGAACTATAAAGCATACTTAGAGGATTTCTGTCTCTATAGAGTGAGAGCTGTGTAGTGATAGCTTACGCTGATGATCTATCAATTGCAGTCAAAGACAAGTTTCCCACTTCTCTTTGCGATGTTATGCAAATAGCACTTTGCAAGTTAGAACGCTGGGCCAAACCCTGTGGTATTGGAGTAAATTCGGCCAAAACAGAGCTGGTTTTGTTTACCAGGAAATATAAAATTCCGTCTTTAACACCAATTCGTCTTAATGGGTGTTAAATCACTCAAGGATAATGCAAATACCTAGGACGTATTCTTCTGCCTTGAGCAAGGTCACCTTTTTTAATCATCTCCGAAAGGTTTAAAGAATGGCATCTATATGCATCAGTGGTGCACTTAGAACGATACCGACTGTTAGTATGGATACCATATATCACCTGCTACCGCTTGACCTGGTTGCTACTCAAATGACAGCCTGTTCAGCAAGTAGGCTAAGGTAGGCTACGGAGTCTACTTAAAGGCGCTAAGGGTTTCCCATACCTGTAGGCTGTCCGATCACTGTAGCATTTTTTAAGCCGAAAAAATGGCAACAAAGGAGGTTGCATCATGGCTATCAAAGAACGTAGTCTCGAAGCGACAAATTTTTAAATTTTCCGACAGTCAGGCTGCGATCAACTCATTGGAACAAGTAACCAATAACTCAAAATCAGCCAAGGAAAGCCGTGCTTTATTGGGAAAAATGTCTCACTATATTAGCATCAACCTAATATGGGTACCTGGGTATGAAGGCGTAAAGGGTAATGAAAAGGCAGACGAGCTTGCTATAAACAGTATCTTGGTGACATCAGTGGTTCAGAACCCACCAGATATGCCGCTAGCTATTCTCAAGCTGCTGGTCAGCGATAATACTAAATTGAAAGTCAACGCCAGATAGGCTGAACTCTCCACCTGTAGGATTCATAGGCTGCCGTCCCTACCCACCTACCTTCACCACCACATAACTATTGAAGCTGACAAAAATTAGCTGAAGATTAGTTGTCGACGATATTCCGGATTTCTTCAAACTTTTGCAAAGCTTAATCGGAGAAGTTTCAGCAAATTAAATTACCAAAAGACTTTAAATTTCGAGTTGACCTTATAAGAGTGCAGCCTTAGTTTTTTTGGTATAATTAGCCCTAATGTAGACCGACAGATTCTTTGGAATATTTTAGATACATCGACCTATGAGTTGTCCACTGGCACAGGAACAGTCAATAGTGAATGCGTTGTATAGCGAATTTTTACACGTACACACTGTCTGCTGGCACGGTTATAACGGCCGAAAATTGAAGTTGTAACCAACGATTTCGAATTTCGATAGAAATATTTAACATTTATCGAAATTTTAAATTTATCGACATTTAAAATCTACCGAAATTTTAAATTTATAGAAATTTTAAATTTAAAGATATTTTAAATTTAAAGAAATTTTAAATTTATCGAAACTTTAAATTAATCGAAATTTGAAATTAATCGAAATTTTAAATATATCGTAATTTTAAATTTATCAAAATTTTAAATTTTTCGTAGTTTAAAATGTAATTTTTTGAAAATTGAAATTAAAATGATTTAAAATTTGATTTTGATTTATCAAAGTTTGAAATTTATGAAAATTTTAAATTTATCGAAATTTCAAATTTATCGAAAATTTAAATTTATCCAAAATTTGAATTTATCGAAAATTTAAATTAATCAAAATTGTAAATTTATTAAAATTTTAAATTTATCGCAAAAAGATTTATCGAAATTTTAAATTTATCGAAATTTTAGATTAATCGAATCCATTTATAGAAATTTTAAATTTATCGAATTTTTAAATTTACCTACATTTTAAATTTTTCGAAATTTTAAATTATAGAAATTTTAAATTTTTCGAAATTTTAAAATATAGAAATTTGAAATTTTCGAAATTTTTAACGATAGAAATTTTAAATTTATAGAAATTTTAAACTATAGAAATTTTAAATTGATAGAAATTTTAAATTTATCGAAATTTTAAATTTATCGAAATTTTAAATTTATCGAAATTTTAAATTTATTTAAATTTTAAATTAATCTAAATTTTAAAGTTATCGAAATAAAAATTCATCGATATTTTAAATTTATCGAAATTTGTAAAAATTTTACCAGTTTCGATATAAAAATTTATCAATATTTTAAATATATCAAAATCTTTAAAAAATTCAAAATTTTCAAAATTTTGCATTTATCGAATTTTTAAATTTATCGAAATTTTAAATTTATCGAAATTTTAAATTTATCGAAATTTAAAATTTATCGAAATTTGACATTAATTGAAATTTTAAATATATCGTAATTTTATATTTATCACAATTTTAAATTTTTCGTAGTTATGTAGTTATGTGAATTGTTGAAAATTGAAATAAAATTTATTTGAAATTTGATTTTGATTTATCAAAGTTTGAAATTTATAAAAATTTTAAATTTATCGAAACTTTAAATTCCTCGAAATTTTTAATTCATCGAAATTTTAAATTTATAAAAATTTCAAATTTTTCGTAGTTTTAAATGTAATTTAAACATTTTAAATTTGTCGAAAATCTAAATTTATCGAAAATTTAAATTTATTGAAAAATTGAAATTAATCAAAATTTTAAATTTATTAAAATTTTAAATTTATCGAAATATAAAATTAATAGAAATTTTATATTTATTGAAATTTTACATTAATCGAAGTTTACAATTTAAAGAAATTTTAAATTTAGACATTTTAAATTTATCGAATTTTTAAATTTATCGACATTTTAAATTTATCGACATTTTAAATTTTTCGAAATTTTAAATTATAGAAATTTTAAACGATAGAAATTTTAAATTTATAGAAATTTTAAATTATAGAAATTTTCAATTATTGAAATTTTAAATTTATCTAAATTTTGAATTAGTCGAAATTTTAAATTTATCGAAATAAAAATTTATCGACATTTTAAATTTATCGAAATTTGTAAAAATTTTAACAATTTCGAAATTTTACATTTATCGAAATTTTAAATTTGTTAAAATTTTAAATTTATCGAAATAAAAATTTATCGATTTTTAAAAATATCAAAATTGTTAAAAAATTCAAAAATTAAGTCTCAATTAAAAATCGCTTTCTATAGAATAAAACGGCTGTATAGTTTGAATGCATAACAAATTTAGTTTAAAGGAAAATGCAGATATAAAAATCGATTTTCACACATAAATAATAAAAAAGTGCAATTGAGAGACAACAACAACAAAGACTACAACAAAAATTGCAACTGCAAAAATGGCGCACAAATATTGTGCGATTTAATGTGTCAGCAGGGTAGCGCGCATTACAACAAAATCACTTTGTTGTTGTTGCATTTATAGAAGCTATCTAGTGCATATTTTTCTATATTCAAGGTCAGAAGATGAGGAAAAACTTTGTGTGCAGTTGAACTTTTTGCTAGCTATAATTTTATAAGGAGCGTTTTTATTGATTTTAAAAGCAGTAAAAAATAAAACATTTTAAAAGTAATTTAATCAAAATCAATCTTATGGCTAGCTGAGCACAAGCTTTTATGGCCAAAACAACGTTTAGTTGCAAGGTTGTTGTTTTAGAGTATTTGAAAAATTTTACGAGCAAAAGGCGAAAATGTCAACTCAATAAAAAATTAAACACTACAAAAGTTTGTTCAATGTTAAGGCGATGTTAAATGAATTAGAAATGTTAAATTTGGCAAATATGGGTTGCAATGTTGTTCTGTCGTCTGTTACAATATGCCGAAATATTCTGTGTAAACTAGGCAAAATAATTTTGAGTGCAAATTCTAAAACAAAAATTATATAAAAATTGTTCAATAATTTCGTTCAATTTCAATTTTTAAATTTTTTTCAACTTACTTGCCATCTTATCATGACGTGCGTCACTTTGTCATCCGTACGCACGGAGAGCACAAAATCACCGGGTTTACTCTGAGATTCACGCACAAGAAATGAACCATTCTTTCCGCGCTCCAAAATTAATTTTTCAGCTTCTTTGCCCGAAAGATTGCCATGAAACCATCTGCAAGTTGAGAGAGAGAGAGAGAAAAAAAGATGTAAAAATATGTATAAAACTTTTAACAATTAAAATAAATATTATTAACACTAAGAGTAGCTATAAGAAATGCGTTTTTATTTTCAAATAATTCTGCAAGTTCGAGTTACAGCAACTCACAAAAAACATTTGCAAAAAGCTTGCAAATAAAAAATCGTTGTGTTTCACACGAATTCAACTTTAAAACTGAGCACACAGCTGAGTAGAGCTGCAGGCGATATAAAAAAAATAATGCAAACGAGTGGAAAAACACTGCAAAAAAACCGCAGCAACATCATCGACAAAAACAACAATAACAACAACAACAACATCAACAGCACCAAGTCAATAGTTGCTTGCCGCGCTCTGTGCAACTGGCACGAAAATCAAATAAAAAAATATAAAAAAAAATTAAACCAACAAAAATAACAATAAGTAAAAACAAATATTATTAAATAGTTAAAGAAAACTCAATGAAATTAAAAGCAGCTCAGCTCGCAGCTTAACTCGTTTTAATGCGCGACGCAGTGCTGCTCATTAACGCGCTGGGTTTGATGATGCATCTCAGGTGGATGGACGGACGGACGGACGGACGAACGTACAGCACACGCGGAGCACTATTTTATGAAATTGTTTCGCTCAATAAAAGTGATTAAAATAAATAAATCAATTTGCATGCAAATTAAAATAACTGAGAATTACATAAAACGTTCACATATATTGATTACTTCATACCGTGTAATCAATACGTGATACAATATGTGCTAAAATATAAGCACAGCATCGAAAAAAATTCTACGACAGATTTCGAAAAATTCATAAAAACTGAAAAAATTTACTCAAGACTTATCCGTTAAGTCTTGAAGGTGAAGACCTAAGCTTTTGCTATAAAACGGTTCAACAATGTTCTGGATATCAGTGTGGCTTTCGTCCTGGCAAGTCCACCATAGACCAGATTTTAACACTAAGCCAAATCCGGGAAAAACCTGCGAATCGACACCCACCATCACATTGTCGATTATAAAGCTGCTTTCGATAACCCGATTCGGCAATGCCTGAGTTCGGTATACCTGAAAAGCTGATAAGACTCTGCAGTATGAAGTTGAGCAATACACTTAGTTCCGTCAAGGTAGAAAATAATCCTTCCGAAACCTTTAATACCGAACAAGCCGACCCGCTATCATGCGATCTCTTCAATTTCCTCATGGAGGGGATCCTACGAAAGGCAGGTGTACATCGAAATGGTACCATATTCTACAAAGGTGCCCAGAACCTTGCCTACGCTGTTAATATCGATATTATCGGTCGAACCAAGAGAGCCGATAATAAGAGCCGCTTTCGCGGCTATCGAAAAGGAATCAGCCAAAGTTGGTTTGACGATGAACGAGGACAAAATAAAGTATACGCTGTCTGCAAATAGGTAAGCGCGGCGTCTAGGCTCCCATGTTACAGCAGGCAAATATAACTTTGAAGTTGTCAAGGAGTTTACATACCTTGACACCGCCGTAAACAACAACAACAATGTCAGCCTGGAGATAAGGCGAAGATTAACAATTGCTAATAGTTGCGCCTACAGACTAAGTTAGCAATTAGCTTCTAGAGCCCTCTCTCGATCGACAGAACAAACATAGCCGACACACATTGACTGCAACATGCAACAAACGACAAACGTTAAAAAATAGAACACATGTTTTCTTATGTAAATATAATTTTTGGATGCAGCACGACAGAGAGAGGATGCGACCACAATTGTTGCAGTCGCAGACTTCAATCTATTTCTAATTTGACAGACGACAAAAGAGGACCTTGAAGTTTGTTTACGTTTATGTTTTAATTATATTCAAGCTAGCTGTGCATTTTCCGTTGTGTGAGTCTTGTGATTATTGTTTTGTTTAATTCAGTTTGAAAGTAAGTTAATAAATTAAATAAAATTCATCAGAAATACAGAAATATAGATTGTTGCTGTTGCATTCATTATAATCAAGTCGCCGAGAACAATGCGACAATTCTCTCAGACGATTAGTTTTCGTTTTGTCGGTGGACGCATGTTGCAGTCAATGTGTATCGGCTGACACTCTACAAGACGCTCATCATACCTGTACTTCTCTATGGCACTGAGGCATGGGTGGTATCGCAAACAGATGCAGTCGCTCTTGGGGTGTTCGAGAGGAAAGTTCTTCGCAAAATATTTGGTCCTGTTCGAGTTGGCGACGACTATCGCATTCGAATGAACCACGAACTGTACGAGCTCTACGACGATATTGATTTAGTTCAGCTTATAACAATTCAGCGACTACGTTGGCTGGGTTATATTTTTCGTATGGATGAAGCAGCTCCAGCGAAGAAGATGTTTGAAGCGAATACCAAGGGTCGACGACGAAGAGGAAGAACATGCTTTTCGATGGATTGACCAGGCCGAAGAAGCCCTAACAGTGATAAGTGAAACAAATTGGAGAAGGCGTGCGCGAAGCAGAGGCATCTGGTGAGAGCTGATGAAGTCGGCTGTAACCAGACCACGGGTTGTCATGGCCACATAAGTAAGTAATCGATTTTTATATATTTTATCGAGTTATAAATTTTGCTTTATTTTAAATAAATCGAAATTTTAATTAAACTAAATTTTAAAATAATCGACATTTTGTATGTGACGAACTTTTAGGTTATTGAATACTAACTATATTAAATAAAAATTTTTAAGAGAGTATTTTTTAAAAGAAGAAAAAGAAACAATAATTAAAACAAAACCTTTATGAAATTTTTAATTAATTGAAACCTGAAATTGATCAAATTTAGAATTTATCGAAATACAAATTTTTCTTTGTTAAATTCATGTTAAAATTTATCGATTTGCAATTGTTAAATACATCTTTATTTAAGGTTTATCGAAATTTGAAATTTATAGAAATTTTAAATTTATCGAAATTTTAAATGCATAAACTTTTTAAATTTATGGAATTTTTGAATTTATCGCAATTTGAAATTTATCGAAAATTTAAATTTATCTAAATATTAATTTATCGAAATTTAACATTTATAGCAATTTGAAATTTATAGAAATTTTAAATTTATCGAAATTTTCAATTTATCGAAAGTCTACACTCATAGAGATTTGAAATTTATGGGAATTTTAAATTTATCGAAATTTTAAATTAAGAGAACTTTGGAATTTATTGAAATTTTAAATTTATAGAAATTTTAAAATTATCGAAATTTGAAATTATCTCCATATTAAATTTATCTTAATATTATGTGTATCGAAATTTAAAATTTATCATAATAGTAAATATGATAAATGAAGTTTACAATTCATCGAAATTTAAAATTTATCAAAATTTGAAACAAATCGAAATTTTTTATTTATCGAAATTTTAAATTGATAGAATTTGTAAATAAATATATATATTTTAAATTAATCGAAATTTTCAATTTATCGACAATTTTTAATTTAAGACAATTTTAATTTATTGTAATTTTAAATTTATTTAAATTGAAAAGTTTAATCGAAATTTTAAATTTATCGACATTTTTAATTTATCAAATAATAAATTTATCGAAATTTTAAATGAATTAAACTTTTAAATTCAGCGAAATTTTACATTTATTGTCATATTAAATTTATAGAAATTGTAGATTTTTCGAAATTTGAAAAATTTGAAATTTTTCGAATTTATTAAAATTTTAAATTTATCGAAATTTTCAATTTATTAGCATTTTGAATTTATCGAAAAATGTTAAATCTATCGACATTTTAAATTTATCAAATTTTAAATTAATCACATTTTAAAATTATCGAAATTTTATATTTATAGATATTTGAATTTTTTCGAAATTTTAAATGCATCGAAATTTTAAATTTATTGTTATTTTAAATTTTTCGAAATTTTACATTCATCGAAAATTTGAATTTATTGAAATTTTAAATTTATCGAATTTTAAATTTATTAAAATTTGAGATTATCGAAATTTTAATCTATTAAAATTTTTAATTTATCGAAATTTTAA
This sequence comes from Tetanocera ferruginea, assembly GCA_958299015.1. Lineage (NCBI taxonomy): Eukaryota > Metazoa > Arthropoda > Insecta > Diptera > Sciomyzidae > Tetanocera > Tetanocera ferruginea. Next base: position 118,396,394 of record OY282643.1, on the reverse strand, counting down.
ATTAATTGAAATTTTTAATTTATCGCAATTTGAAACTTATCGAATATTTAAATTTATCGAAATTTTAAATGTTCTTATCGCACTTCTAAATAAATTCTAATTCTAATATATTGAAGTTTTAAATTTATCGAAATTTGAAATATATCGAAATTTGAAATAATTTAAGATTTTTCGAATTTATTGAAATTTTAAATTTATATATTAATCAAAAATTAATCAAAATTTTAAATTTATCAAAATTTAAAATTTATCAAAATTTTAAATTTTTCGAAATTTTGATATATCGAAAATTTAAATTTATCGTAATTTGAAATTTATAGAAATTTTAAATTAATCGAAATTTTAATTTTATCGAAAATTTATATTAATCCATTTATTATTATCTTTAAATTTAAATTTTTTAACAATTTTCAATTTATCGAAATTTATTGAAATTTTACATTTATCAAAATTTGAAAGTAATCTAAATTTTGTATATATCGAAATTTCAAATTTATAGACAATATTAATTTATCGAAATTTTAAATTTTTGTAATTTTAAAATTATAGAATTTGTAAATTTATGGAAATTTTAAATTTATCGGAGCTTTAAATTTATCGTAATTTTAAATTTATAGAAGCTTTAAATTTATCGAAACTTTAAAATTATTATTGTTTCAAATTTATAGATAATTTATTGAAATTTTAAATTTTTGAATTTTGAAATTTATCGAATTTCTGAAATTTATTGAAAACTGAATTCATCGAATTCATCGATAATTGAAATTTATCGAAATTTTAAATTCATCGAAATTTCAAATTTATCAAAATTTTAAAGTTATCGAAATTTTGTATTTATCGAATTATTATATTTATAGACAATTTTAATTCATCGAAATTTTAAAATTTTGTTGTATTTTTATGTTTTAACAAACTTTTAGTTTAAAAAAATTTAAATTTAAATTTTTGAAAATTTCAAATTTATCGAAGCTTTAAATTTATCGAAATTTTAACTTTATTGTAATTTTAAATTTACCAACATTTGAAATGTATCAAAATTTTAAATTTTTGAAATTCGAAATTTATCGAAATTCCAAATTAATCGCAATTTTAAATTTATTGAAATTTAAATTTTTAATTGAATTTTTAATTTATTGAATTACAGATTTTTTATATGTGAAATTAAACTCAATTTAGTATTTATTGAAAATTAAAATTAGTCAAAATTTACAATTTATTAAAATTATAAATTCATCAAATTTAAAAATAAAATTATAAATATAAAATTTTTATATTTTAAGTCTGTAGAACAAAATCAAAGTTTTAAATCTATAACAAGTTTGCATTTCTTAAGACTAAAGTACTCGATATGTATATTTTATGGCTTTTTATTGAACTTTAAGCTATATCAAATCTTAAATTTATCGAAATTTGGCAAATTTTAATCAAAATTTTAAATAAATCTACTTTTTAATACATCGAAATTGTAGTTATGGAATTTGATATTCATCGCAAAGGAATTTTTTAAAGTTAATAAATTTAAAATTTATCTATATTTCAAAACATTTGAATTTTTAAGAACATTTAACATTTGTGGATAAAAAAAATCTTTAAATTAAATGAAGTTTCAAGTTTATCGATATTTTATTTATCGAAGCTTCATAAATCGACAAATTTTTTCATCAATATACAGACAAACATATTAGAATATATGTTAGAATTTATCAAAATTTTGCAATTTATTTATTATCAAATTAGGTTAGGTCGAAGTTTGGTTAAGAATATAATTAAATTTTTCGATTAAATTGAAATTTTTATTAATTTAAAATTTCAATTTATTAAAAATTTGATATATTTAAAATTTTGATATATTTTTAGATCAATTTTTTGTTTTTTTTAAACTTGCTTTAACCTTGAATTTAATATTAATAAACTTTTTGAAATCTTCAAATTGACGTTTAAAATCTCTGCAAACATTGAATTAATCGATATGTTATCAAACCATTGAGTTTTTAATATATGTCTGATGTTAAATGAATCAATGTTTTGCTTTAAACAAAATTTGTCTGAATTCATAATTATTTATAATATTTGCTATTTTTAATTTATCAATGATTTTTTCTTCAAGCAATTATCAATCTTCTTTTATACTGTGAAAAAAATTAAATTTAAAAATTTTTTTTTCATTTATTTTAAATTATTTTTTTCATTCATTTTTTTTTCTCGTTTTTCTTGTACACATTTTATTACAGCAAATTAAAATTTGAAATTCCAATCAGAACTTTTAATGAACCAAAGTACATAAGAAAATGATTAAAATTAATGAACTGCCAAACACAAGTTTTTTTTTTTCATTCTCTTTTTATTGACATAAATATATTTAAAATTCACAATTTTCCATGACGTTTGATGATATGTAAAATTTTTATGTACATTTTCAATGAAATGCTAATGTATGCCTATTAAATAATTTTCAAATTAATTATAATGAATGGCAGTTAAGTTGTTTTGCTTTAACACAAACAACTTATGAGAAGAAAAAACAAAATTCAAAAGTACTGATGCTCAGAGCTTCATAACTACAGAGCTAAAAAAATTTAAAAAGCTAAAAAATCTGTGCTAAAAAAATCAATGATTTGGGAAAAACTTTTTTTTTTAATTTTTAAAAAATCAATGATTTGGCAAATGTTTTTCTTTTTTTGAGTAGAAAATTATTTCGCAATTTCAAAATTTACTACGCAAATTTATCAATGATCTAGTAAAACTCAAATATTTGCCAGACTTGCTCAAATCAAGCTTTAACAGCTTTTCAAGCTTGGCAACAAAATAACCCGTTGTTCTCGCGCTTGGTACATAAACACTCGGCAGCTTCTTTTTAAATTAATTTATTAAGTTGCTATCAAATTTTTATAGCTACTTATTTTTATTACTTTTGCACACCTTTATTTAAATTAAAGTTAAAGCTTATAATTTATAATGAATTAAAGAAATTTGCTCAGCACAAGTACAAGCGGAAAAGAGAGGTAGGAGAGAGCTTTGGATTGCATTTTGTTACTTGTTGCGATCGCTTTGTTTTGATGTTCACAACAGCTCAGTTGAACAATTGTTATTATTCATTGTTACTATTTGTTATTTTATTTTGTTTATATTTATTTTTTTGCATTTTTTTTTTTTTTGCTTTGTAAACAAGCCAAAGTTTATTTTGATAATTATTAAAACGTTGTTAATGAGCTTTTTTGCGTTGGCTTATAAAATTCCATAAAAGTTCAAAAGTACGCGATGAGGTCTGGGCGCGGGAAAGGTAAGCGCGACTTAAACAATAACGCAAATATTTCTAGCTAGTATTGAAGAGTTCTTTGTTATTGTTATTTTCGAAAATATTCTTAATTCTAAAAAGGAGCTTCTTTAAATAAGTAATCCGTTTTTTATTTGCTTAGAATAAGCTTGCTTAGAAGAGTTTTTGAATTATGAGTTATAAGAATTGGCTTAAAATTTGTTTTTATTATTAGTTTTACAAAATATTCGGCATAATTATATTTGTATTGCTTGTTAGTATTGATGTGCAAAAAAACAGCGTAAAGCAATTTATCAATTGCTTAATTAATTCCATGCTCGAAAATTCTCAAAGTTATTTGAAATAGCAACTTAAAGTAGTGTAAAAGTAGCGCATATAAGACGCGTATAATTTATAAATTGTTTCATTTCATAAGATTCTTAGCAGGTCTATTTATGATTTTAATTAATTAGAAGTGAAAGTTATCTTTTAAAAAGCTCATTAAAATGTACTTGCTTGCCGCAACTTTTTTCCAAATAGAATATATTAATTAAAAAACTTTGTCTCATGCTGCTTACATAAACAAATAATCTATGATTAATGAAATAATCAGAAATCTGATATATCAGCTAATTAAAATCTTTATTACTTAATTAATCAAAGCTCTGACTAAGCACCTAAGCTTATTTTTTTTCAGCTACTTAAACTTTGTTCTTACCATAATAAGCATCTGCTATCAATGTCAAGTATAAACAGTCAACATATCAGTCATTGAAAAAAGAAAATATTTTCCAATGTGGTTATCATATTCGTAAAATGGTAAAAATATATTCCACTTCAAACCCTGCGAAAAAACTCGACAGAGCAGGAACTTTACATGGCATTGTTTACTCTGAGGTTTGACATTCCATAGAGAGAGAGAGAGATGCCGGCCGATAAGAAAAATGTGTTTCCATAGAAACAAGCTTTAAGTCAGATGGGAGAATTCAACACGGATCTACCGCTGTTCTTGGCTCGCAAGCCACTCACTTAGCAAGTAAGGCCACATTCTTTTTTTATTATGATTATAATTTCATTTAATTTTTTTTTTATAATTTTGAGGTTCTTTTTTATAGGAATCTGTAAAGTTAGAATTCCTGATAACGATTGCTGCATTCGATATAAATTTAAAATACGATTATGAAATTTTTTTTTTTTTTTAATACGATTGTTGAAATGTTAATTTAACATTTTGTTTCATTAAAAGTTTATAACTTTACGATTAATTCGTAGTTTGAAAAATTTAAATGTTCGATATATTTACAATTTCGATTTCGATTAATTTTAAATACATTTTAATTTTTCGATTATCGACAAATTTTGTAAAATTTCAATATTTCGTTGATTTTTAAAATTCTCTATAGGTTTTAAATTTTCGATAAATTTTTAATTTCTTTTTTAGTTTTTCGAAAAAATTACATTTTCAATTAATTTTAAATTTTTAAAGAAATTAATTAACATTTCTTAATTTTAGTTAAATTTTGATTAATTTTAATTAATCGACATCTAGAAAATATTCGATTGCCTTTGCAATTGCAGTTATTACGAATTCTCAATTTATCTTGAATTTTCGATAATTTGTAGTGTTCTATCAATTCAAATTTTCAATGAATTTTGGTTTTTCGATAATTTTAAATTTTAAATTAATTTTGAATTTCCGTTGAGTTTCGAATTTTTGATTAATTTAAACTTTCCCATAATTTTAAATTTTCGATAAATTTTAAATTATCGGCAAATTTTAAAGTTTTGATAAGATTTTAATTTTCGATAAATTTTAACATTTCGATCATTTTAAATTTTCGACAAATATAAATTTTTGATAAATTTGTAACTGTCCATAAATTTACTATATTCGATAAATTTCAAATTATCGATATATTGAAAACTTTTGAAAAATAAACATTTTTTTATTTTCGTTACATTTTCATTAATTTTAATTTATCGAAAACTTGAAAGTTTTCTATTAATTTTTAATTTGAAATTTTCAAATAATTTTGACTTTTCGATAATTTTAAATTTTCAATAAATTTTGACTTTTCGATAATTTTAAAAGATTTAAATTTCTGATATCTTTAAGCTTTTCGATAATTTCCAATTTTCGATATATGTCAACTTTCGATAAATTTCCATTTTTCAATAAATTTAAAGCTATTTATCGATAAATTTAAAATTTTTGATGTATTTAAAATTTTCGATAAATTTAAAATTATCGTTAAATTTTAAATTTTTGATAAATTTTAAATTTTTGATAAATTTTAAATTTAAGCTTTAAAGCTAATTTAGAATTTTCGATAAATTTTGAATTTTCGATAAATTTTTAATTTTCGATATATTTTAAATCGTCGATAAATTTTAAATTTTCGATAAATTTTAAATCTTAATAAATTTTAACTTATCGATTGCTAAAAATTTTCGATTAATTTTGAATTTTCTATAATTTTAAAATAATGATAAATTTTTAACTAACTTAATAATTTAAAAAATTTGATAAAACTTTGTCTATTCGCTAATTTTAAATTTTAAATTTGCGATTAGTTTCAAATTTTCAATAAATTTAAATTTTCGATAAATTTAAAATTCTCGATAAAACTTTTCCTTCTATTCATTTCAGTTAAATTTTGCCTACTTTAAAATTTTGATATATTTTTGATAAATTTAAGATTGTCGATACATTTTATATTTAGAGTAAACTCAAAATTTTAAAATTCGACAAATTTAACATTCGATAATTAAATATACTAGTTTATAATAAATTTAAGATTAGTTCAATAGAGTATATAAAATATCAATGAGTGTACTATTTCAAAACATATTCAAATTTTAAAAATTTCGATCAGTTTAAAAAATTCCAATGTTTAAAAAATGTCAATATATTTAAAAAATTTTATATAAATTCAAAAAATTTAAATAAATAAAATCAATCAATTTAAAAAATCGATGAATTTCAAATTTTCGATAAGTTTTAAATTTTTGTAATATTTAAAATATTTATACATTTTAAATTTTCACTAAAAATTTACACTTTATCAACTTCAGTTAAATTTTGAATAGTTTGAAAATGTCTTTAAATTTTTCAAATTTTATCAGTTTTTAAAATTAAATTAATTCTAAAATTTCAATTAATGTTAAATTATCAATTATTTTTAAATTTTCGATTAATTTTGAATTGTTCGATATATTTTGAATTTGAGATATATTTTAAATGCTCGATAAATTTTCAAATGTCGATACATTGTATAAATTCGATCATTTAAATTTTTTTATTTTTAAAAATTTTCGATAATTTAAAATTTTCGATAAATCTTGTATTTTCGAAAAATTGTAGTTTAACTTTTATTGATTTCTTTTAAATTTTGCCTATTTTAAATTTGTGATAAATTTTCGATAAATTTTAAATTGTCGGTATATTTTAAATTTTGAATAAATTCATATTTCAAAATTTTTGCATTCGAACTTAAAAATACTAATTAATTATAAATTTCAGCTTATTTTTTTAAGAATATAATATATAAAAAATATCAATTAATACAAAAGTATTTCAACCATATCAAAATTTCAATAAATTTGTACATTTCGATAAATTTTTAAATTTTGATCTTTTGATAAATTTTAAAATTTCATTCAATTTTAACATTTCGATAAATTTTATTATTTCGATAAATTTAAACACTTCGATAAATTTTGAAATTTCGATAAATTTTAAAATTATGAAAAATTTTAACATTTCGATCAATTTTAAAATTTCGATAAATTTTAATATTTCAATAAATTTTAAAATTATGAAAAATTTTAACATTTCGATAAATTTTAACATTTCGATAAATTTTAATATTTCAACAAATTTTAAAATTGTGAACATTTTAACATTTCGATAAATTTTAACATTTCGAAATATTTCAAAACTTTTATATTTTTTAAAATTTCGATAAATTTTAACATTTCGATTAATTTTAAAATTTTTATATATTTTAAAATTTCGATAAATTTTAAAATTTCGATAAATTTTAAAATTTCGATAAATTTTAGTCTTGTCAACCAAGTCTTGCCAACCAAGTATAATTCTACGATTTTGGGCAAACAAAAACAGTAGGTAATCATCGCACGGTACGGTTGCGATTTTGATTATTTTTGAAAAAGAAAAGTCCAATAAAGCCACCGGCTCACAACCCGCACCAAACAGTGCATTAGGGTGCATTTGCATCTCTTGAACTGTCTATGGCTGCTCTTAAAAATAAATTCGGCAATTGTGTTTGTTGACGTGCGCATTGAGCCACGCCACTGAAGACAGTTTTTCGATAAAAAGTGGATACTGATCCAACTACTTATAGCCCGTTTCAAAAAAGAAGAACATTTTTCAGTTTCATTTTTCGATGCGCAGTGAGAAATTATTTTTAAAGCTAGAAAATTTTTTAGATCGTAATTTCTTGCTCTTTTTGTACTGCTCGCTGAACTTTATGCTTTTTTTGAGTGTTTTTTACTATTTTTCTATATATTTACATGCGCAAACATTCAGAACAAATGATCGCATAAGTACGGTGTTGCACCGACGGCCTGCAACAACCTGCATCTTGAGAGAGAAATCAATTACAAATTACATAAAAAATAAATTATTTTCCCAAGAACAAATTGTGAAGTGAAATTTTTGCTAACAAATTATGTTTTGACGCTCACTTTTTTTTCAATTTTGATTGGTTGATTTTGAAAAATAAAATTCAGTACTTCCGCAGCGCAGTTGCGATGAACAACAAAATTTAGGAATATACATTAATTTTTTTTCTGCTCAGAGAATATTCAATTTATTTTTTAATTTCTTATTCTCAAACATGCGCGAAAATGTTCTTCTCTTTTGAAACAGGCTATACTTACGTTACTGAGCATTTTTGGCTTTGACATAAGTAACGAATCATGCGTGAGGTATTAAAAAATATACACTGAAAAAACAAAACTCAAAAAAAATCACTCTTTATTAACCCCCATAACCGTCAAATGAAAATTTGTTACTTTGAAAACTAATGGTTGAAAACAAAAAAAATTTAAAATCAATTACAGTTTAAGAACAACTGCAATTGTTTTGTGGTACTCAGTTTAGTAAAATGGCGCAAATGAGTTCAAGTCCATTGCATTTTATTTTAAAAAATCTTAATCTAAATGTTAATTTAAATATTAATTAAAGCACAGCACATTTATGACATTGGAATATAAAATATGATATATGAAAAAATTAAAACTAGCAAACTAGCTTAACTACAGAAATGATCTAGATTCTAGAAACTAAAGGTTAAAAATCTAAACTGCTTTTTATATTTCATCAGCGGCGCTTAAGAAATTTTGTTTTGAAAACAGACATTTAAAAATAATGCACAGTGGCTTGACTGCAGTCAAAGGACAAAAAATATGCACGGGAATGTACCAGCGACCTAAATTAAGGTTCACATAATTTTCTTTATTTTTTTTTTAAATTTTAAAATTAACAGTTTATTTTTGCCTCCAAAAGTGTACATTTTAAACGTTGTCACATGAGCTTAAATACAAGCACAAGCACAACTGCTTTTGGTGATACGTAAACTACTGTTAAAATTTAAAAAAAAAAAAACAATAACAAGCACTGCAACAACTATGCCAAATAAAGTAATGCCACTGCAAAACCATGTAATTTTAACACTTTTTTGGCATTCAACAAGTTTTTTTTCCTCATTTTTTGCATTACTTAAAAAGGCTTGAAAAACGTAAAATGCGTTTAAATTTTAAACCGGTTTAATTAATACGCTTGCGTAAGTGCAGAATTTGTTGCAAAATTTAATATAAAGCACATGACTAAGTTGGTTAATGCGTGAGCTGCTAATTTTAACAACAATATTTATTTAGAGTTTTGGTCAATCAAAAACAAGGATAATGTTATGCATTTATTTTTAAAATTATACCAGATGCAAAGAAAAACAAAAAAAAAGAATTGGCCACACTGGCGACTAATGTTAATTTTTTTTTTATATTTCATGAACAAATATGGATTCGCCGCGTGATCAGTTCAGCAGCAGCGCACTTAATATGCGACACTTAATATAAAGTGCGCGTTTTATTTTGGCAATATTTTCCAAACCACGGCGTCAAACAGCGTTATATTAATTTACCGTTTAGGATTGAGTGTTAATGTGCAAGTTCTTTTCGTATTTGTGGAGCTGTACTGTATTAAAAAGAAGAAACCAGAAGTAATAAACGATGAAAAAAATAAGGGCAATTGAAATAACACAGCAGTTTTATTAAATTTAAGCAACTTTAAACATTTGCGCCTCTGCAAGTCTTGCTTTTTATTGACGTATAGACGGACTTCAGGACTCAAGGGATTTTAAGAAGGACACTCATAATAAAGGTCCCATACTAAGCTAGAATGAACCAATGGGGGATCGGATATAGTTTTTGACATAACCTTTTTTACTTATGGATCCAAGATGAATTGCGAAATTGGCGCTGGTATAACTCAGTGAAACTGGGTGTGCCGAAATCTGTTCGCCTATAGACAGAACTTGTTGCGATATAAGAAGCTTATTGGACATTAAGTCGAACTAGAATGACAATGAACTAGACATTTATGACAATGATAAAGCATATCAACTGGCCAGGCTAGGTTCTTTCCTTGACACCGTAACAGTGAAACTAGTCGCAGTTTCTCTGAACACAGTGATGGGAAGGCTACAGTTATAGTGAATAAGCAAAATTGATTGAATATTAAATACTTATATTGAAATTTTTTTTAATATCAAAAATATAAATTTATCGAAATTATAAATTTATCAAATCAAGAAATAAGTGAAATTTTTAACATATCGAAATTTTTTATCGAATTTGATAAACGAATTTTGACGAGTTATTTATTAACTTTTAAATATTCTATCGATATCTGACAGCCATGTCAGAACAATTGTATAAAAATACCGTTAAAATTTGAATTTATTAAATTTTTTAATTTTTAATAATCGATCATATTAAAATATATTAGATATTTTCTAACATATCGAAATTATAAATTTATCAAATTTCGAATTAATTAAAATTTTCGAATTTAAAAATTTATCGAAATTTTAATATGTTTTGAAATATTGTACATATTAATCGATATTTTAATATTATAAACTTTAAAATAAATAATTTTAAATTTATCACAATTTTTGACTCTCGAATGTAAATTTATCGAATTCTTAAGTTTTGAATCAAATAGTAAGTTCATCAAAATTTAAAATTTATCTATAATTCAGAATTTATCAAAAATTATAAGTTATCGAAAATGTTTAAGTTACAGAAAATTTCAAATTTATCGAAAATCGTTCCTTTAAAATGTATCGAAATTTTCAAATTTGTCAAAACAATAGTATAAAAATAGCGAGTTTTGTTAAAATCTGAATTTATTAAAATTATGAAATTTTTTATTTTGTTAAAATTTGAATTTATTAAAATTATAAAATTTTTTTATTCGGTTAAAATTTGAATTAATTAAAATCATTAAATTTTGTCTAATCGAACATATTTCAAGTGTTAAATTCATTGAAATTTTCTAATATATCGAAAAATATAATTTTAACAAATTTCGAAGTAATTAAAATTTTCGATTGATCTTTATTTAAATATATTGATATTATTTTATCGAGAGTTATCGTGAGTTAGTTAAGTTATTTGAATTTTATATGTATTTAATTTTGTTTAAATCTATCAAAATTTAATCATATACAACCATAACAGAATGATATTTTGAAAAAGTCAATTTACTAAAATTTAAATTAAGTTATTCAGTTTATTTCAGTTTTAAAAAACGAGTTCAAAATTTAAATTTATCGAAATTTTAAATTTATTCGAAATTCTAAGTTTATCGAATTTTTAAATTTATTACAATGTAAAACTGATCAACTTTTTAAATATATAAATTTATCAAATTTCGTTACAATTTAAATTTTCAGTTTACATTTATTTATCGATATTTTCTAACATATAATAAAATAATTTACAAAAATTCTGAATTTGTCGAACTTTGAAGTCATCAAAATTGTTAGATTTATTAACAATGGAAAATTCAAAATTAAAATAAAAATTCGAAATGGGCCCAAAATCTACGATAAACCGGAGTATAAGATCGAGCTTCTGTACCAAAAACAAAACAGCGGTTACTCCGATACGTTTTGACTGTCGCACTGTATAATTAATCAATATTTTTGACTATAGAATTTAATAGTTACCGAATTTTTATTTATATTATTCATCAAAATTTCAAGCTTAGAGAAAATTTGTTATATATCAAAAATTTAAAATTTATCGAAATTTAAAATTTTATCAATATTTAAACTTTATCGTAAATTTTAAAGTTACACAAAATTTATCGAAAATTACGAAATTATACAAAATCTAACATTTATCGAAAATTTCAAAGTTATCGATTATTTAAACTTAATCGAAATTTAAAAATTAGTCACAATTAAACTAAAAGTAATAAAAGTTTAATTTTATCGGAAACTTTACATTTTTTAAAATCTTATATGTATCGAAAATGTAAAATTTATCTATCATTCAAAATTACCGAAAAGGAAAAAATTAAAAATGATAAAAAATTTGAATTTAATCGAAGACGCTCTTAGATAATTTAAATTTGTCGAAATTTTTAAAATTTATCGAAAATTTAAAAATTTATTTAAAATTTAAAATTATTCGAAATTTTAAAACATCAAAATTTCACAATTGACTGAAATTTTAGTATGTTTTTATATATTGTATTAATCGATATTTTTGTATTATAAACTCTAAAAAAATAATTTAAAATTTATATAAGACAACATTTTTGACTATCGCATGTAAAATTTATCGCATTCTCAAGTTTTGAGTGAAGCAATTCATCGAAATTTAAAATTTATCGACAATTAACTTACATTCTATGATTAAAAATTTATCGAAAATTCAAGAGTTATCGATAATTAAAAATGTGTTTATATTTTAAAATGTTGCCAAACATAACTGAAAAAATTTGTAATTTTTGTCAGTAAATAAAAGTTTTATAAATTTATTGTAATTTTTAAATTCATCAAATTTTTAAAAATTATCGAAATTTTGATGTGATTTGAAATCTTGTATTAATCGATATTTTTTATATAATGAAGAAATAGAAATAATCTGAAATTTATATTGTTCAATGTTTTTGCTGCGGAATGTAAAATTTATCGAATTCTCAAATTTTGGACTATGAAATTAATCAAAATTTATAATTTACTGACAAATTAAAATTTATCGAAAATTTTGAAATTAGGCAAAATTTAACAGATTTTAATTTAAGTAAACATTTTATCGAAATATTAAAATTTTTCACTTGATCGAACATTTAAAATTTATCGAAAATTTAAAATTTATCGAAAATTTCATATATATGGAAAATCCAAAATTTATCAAAAATTTTAAATTTATCAAAAAATTTAAAATATATTGAAAATATAAAACTTATTTAAAATTATTAATTATCGAACATTAAAATTAAATCGACCATCTTAAATTACCGAAAATGTGAAATTTATCGAAAATTGCGATTTTATAGAAAATTTAAATTTAATCGACATTTTAATTTATTGAAAATTTTAAATTTATCGAAATTTTAAAATTTATCGTATTTTTTATGTGGTTTGAATTCTTGTCTTATTCGATAATTATTATTTTATATTTTTATAGATATTCTACAGAGTGTAGAAATAATCTGAAATGAAATTTATCGAATTCTTAAATTTTTAATTATGAATTACGAATATAAATCAAAATTTTAAATTAAATTTTAAATTAATTATCGAACATTAAAATTTAATCAACCATCTTAAATTACCGAAAATGTGAAATTATTGAAAATTGAGATTTTATAGAAAATTTAAATTTAATCGACATTTTAAATTTATCGAAAATTTTAAATTTATCGAAATTTTAAAATTGATCGTATTTTTGATGTGGTTTGAATTCTTGTCTTAATCGATAATTATTATATTATATTTTTATAGATATTCTACAGAGTATAGAAATAATCTAAAAATTATAATTAATCAATATATTTGACTACCGAATCTAAAATTTATCGAATTATTAAATTTTTATTGATGAATTATTTGAACAACTCGAAAATAAATCAAAATTTTAAATTAGGCATAATTGAACTAAAATTAATAAAAGTAAAGTTTTACCGAAAATTTTAAATTTATTGAAATTTTAAGTTATCGAAAATTTAAAATTATCGAGAATTCAAAAGTTATAATAATTTAATGTTTTTTATATTTTTAATATTTTTAATATTTTTAATATTTTTAATATTTTTAATATTTTTGACATTTTTAATATTCTTAATAGTTTTAATATTTTTAATATTTTTAATATTTTTAATATTTTTAATATTTTTAATATTTTTAATATTTTTAATATTTTTAATATTTTTAATATTTTTAATATTTTTAATATTTTTAATATTTTAAATATTTTAAATTTTTTTAATATTTTAAATTTTTTTAATATTTTTAATATTTGTAATATTTGTAATACATATTTGTAATATTTGTAATATTTGTAATATTTGTAATATTTATAATATTTATAATATTTTTAATATTTTTAATATTTTTATTAATATTTTTAATATTTTTAATATTTTTAATATTTTTAATATTTTTAATATTTTTAATATTTTTAATATTTTTAATATTTTTAATATTTTTAATATTTTTAATATTTTTAATATTTTTAATATTTTTAATATTTTTAATTTTTTTAATATTTTTAATATTTTTAATATTTTTAATATTTTCAATATTTTTAATATTTTTAATATTTTTAATATTTTTAATTTTTTTTAATATTTTTAATATTTTTAGTATTTTTAATATTTTTAATATTTTTAATATTTTTAATATTTTTAATATTTTTAATATTTTTAATATTTTTAATATTTTGAATATTTTTAATATTTTATTTTTAATATTTTATTTTTAATATTTTTAATATTTTTAATATTTTCAATATTTTTAATATTTTTAATATTTTTAATATTTTAAATATTTTTTTTATATTTTTAATATTTTTTTTATATTTTTAATATTTTTAATATTTTTCATATTTATAATATTTTTAATATTTTTAACATTTTTATTATATTTAATATTTTTAATATTTTTAATATTTTTAATATTTTTAATATTTTTAATATTTTTAATATTTTTAATATTTTTAATATTTTTAATATTTTTAATATTTTTAATATTTTTAATATTTTTAATATTTTTAATATTTTTAATAATTTTAATAGTTTTAATGTTTTTAATATTTTTATGCGGGAGTTCGTGCGTGCCACTGAACTCCTGATTCGATTCTCATCTTGGGTAAAAGTTTTTTTGAATAGAAATACATTTTTCTGCTCAGCCGTCTTCTCTGCAGATAATGACAAACCTAAGAGAGTACATAATGACATGTAAAGCTTCTTGAGAACATGAACTTTAGCCGTTGGGAGTCAGCATAAAACATGTCCACGTCCACTACTCGGTGAATCATATACAGTGGACGTCCAATATAACGAACTTTCGGTATAACGAATTTTCGATTTAACGAACCGGCAAAATTATCTCAATGATGGTTCTATATTACGAACGTATAGCAATTTTAGTATCCGATATAACGAACGCTGCTTTTTTATGTTTTAAAGTTTCGTTTCTTTGCAAAAACAAAGGTTTCGTTAAGCCAACGGTAAATTTGTTATTGTTTGCATAAAATATTTTTGTTAAGCATGTTTGCATAAAATATGTACACATGCAGTTGCAATCAATTCATTTTTATATAATGATTCTGTAGAATTCGATGAAAAGATGATATACTAATAGCAGAGCTGATTGAGATGAGAGGACGGAAAACGTCCTAGAATCGATATTGACATTGACGGCATCAGTCTTCCCTGACGTTAGTCCTTGACACTTCCAATAGGGCAATTCATAATAAAGATTTTTCTTTTCAAATAAATTGTTCTGTGTTCACTTAGGATTTTGGATATTTTCGAGTGGAATTTTGTCTATCATTTTGTAGATTGTGCTCATGACCAGTGCTCATGACAGCGAAACTGCTTACAAAGTGCAACATGCAGAAGCAGTTTATTGTTTAGAGAAATTCATCACATGGGCAGTTGCAAGCAATATTAAACTGTCAAAAGTTGTAGTTTTAATAGATTTGCAAGAAACAGCAGTGCAAAAATGAGTTGCGACCGTTTCAAAACAAAAACGAATTGAAGACTTCTTCTTAAAAAAATAAACATATTTTAGTTATGAAATAAAGAGAATTCTTCAAAAATTCATTGCATCGAACTATTTAATTAAGGAGGGGGCTAAAATACTAGTATAAAAAATCGATAAATTTAACGAATTTTTCGATTTTACCAACAAGGGGTACAACATAAGATTCGTTATATTGGACGTCCACTGAACTTAGTGATGCCATTTAGCAGCATCGTCTCTATTGGGTTAAAAACAGTTTTGAAAAAAATTTTTAAAACTTGCATATTCTTTTTTCATTTTATACGTTTCGCTATTTTAAGCTCCTGTGGCAATTTAATTTTTACCTGTGACAAAAAAAATTTGTTCCGCTCTACGCTTAAATTGTTATAATTTGTGCATTTTCAGGTTTGTACAAACATGCATTGCAAATTTAGGCACTCCAAAAGTGTACTCGGCGAGAGTACCTTGTTAATGTTGCTGATTTAAGTGTTGTTTTTATTGTGTTTTAAAAATTATATTTATTTACTATTTTCTTAACCTATATTTGCACAACAACAATAACAAAACAACAAAAAATAATAACAACCACAACAATACTAGCAGCAACACTACAAGTGTTTGATGCACACGATTTTTTTTTTTAATTTTGTTTTTTTTTTCTCATACATCACGGCTAACGTTGTTTGTGTTCTTTAAAAGCTCTATACAATTGATTTATGAAAATAATAATACAAATATTATTATTTACTTTAACTCACTGTTTTTCACGGTTCATTTGCTTTATCAATTATATGAGTTATTTTTTAAAAAATTTAATTTCCTGGTACTTAAGGCTAAATTAAATTCAATTTCACATTAAATATGACAGTCACCAAAGTTGTCATAATTTCTATATAATAGAAAGGGATTATTGCAACTAAGATTAATGCAATAAGATTTACAACTAAGCTGAGAAGAAAATGCGATATAATTTCTACATTGGTTTTAAAAAGAAAAAACAAATAGAAAGGAGAAATATTTTAATATAATCGCATTAAAGTGCTGACATTCTACCATTTATTGGTGATAAACAACTTAAAGCGAGAAAAAGTATGAAAATCATTTGCATCGGTTTTTTCTTAGATAGGTTCAAAATCAATCTTCTTGACTTATTCACGAATGGAAGCCGGTGTTTAGTGCAGATACTTTTATCGCACCAATTCAAGGCAGGTAACATTTTAATTTCTTCTCAATGTGATGTCAACACGGCAATCTTTGATTATTTTTTTATAATTTTTTTTCATTTCAGAGAATTATTAATTTATATAAATAAATTTTCAAATGTCTGTCACAGATAATAACCAATATGATTTGTCTTGAATCAGTTTGTTTTGCGAATTATAACTTCAAAATGTCAAAAAGGATAATTAACAACAATCACGAGTAAAAGAGCAAAGAAAGTACATTTAAATCAGCTGTTTTTGTTTATTGTTTATTCCACTAATGTATCATCATATAAATAAAAATAAACTTCTTCTTAGCTTTCTTTGCTTCTCAAGTCATGAGAGTGATGATCATCAATCTTTAATATACATTTATCATACGCCTCGTTGCGCCAAATAATGTTACACATATACTTAATAATATTTATGTATGTATGTCTTTGGATTTATATTTATATCTTTCTTCATTTGTTTTGCTGCGCACAAACGAGTTGAAAGCAATTAAATTAATTTCAAAAATAATTGTTATAATTTCACACTGATTTCTATTGCTTCGACATGCTTTTATGATATAATTTAATTTTTTTTTTTTTTCTTTTTTTTCTATATGCTGTTATTTGCTGCCGCACCGCACAGCTCCACGACAGTCATCTAGCTTAATTCTACGCTCGATTCTTTATATGGCATTACTGCGCAGCTTTTAGAAGAAAACAGCAACAGCAACAACAAAAAAAAAAAAAAAAACAAAACAAAATGAGCCCAGTTAGTCATTTGTGTCAATGAGTTATTAAAAAGTTGTCCTTAAGCCACGCGCGCTAATTTAAAGTCAGACAGACAACAAAACGGATTTATAACAACTTCCTGTTTTTATGTTCTAGTTGTAGGATTTTATTTCTTGCTTGGTTGTTTTCGTTTTTTTATGCGTGCATTTTGCAAAAAGAGCAAAAAAAAATTGTTATAACATTACTACTCCAGCAAATTAGTCGTTATCACAACAAGCAGATCTTATTGGATGGTTAAAAAACTATAAAATAAAAAAATGGTTTATTGAAAACGTATAATTCTCAACTGGTTTAGGAAGTGCAAAACGGAATATTATATTTTTAACTAACACTTAAGTTTTGATTGTCTTGTAAGCAATGAAAAACATCGTTAAGTTGAAAATAGCAGAGGCACATTAAAGCACAAAATTCAAAACTGGGTTAATTTTAGCGAAAAGATAAGTAGCACTAATTCTTCTATATCCCACAAAAAGACAAAAATATTGTTTATTGTTTATATTGTAGAACAAATTGTTTTATTAGAACATAATTTGGAAAATTTTATGGCTATTTTTTGTGCCATGAAATATTTTTTTATTTTTCATTTTTTCGCCAACCAAATGTCACTGACCGGCGGATAGACTTCGGCAGATAGACTTACACAATCTTCTGTTCGCTGAGGTTATTAACGAAGTTGTATTTTAATGGTCTTAAATTTATTTTTACTTTAAAAAGAAAAATAAAGTGACAATAAGTTTGATGCTATGAAATTCACGTAAAAATAATGCGAAATTTTGTCAAAAATTCAATGTTGCCAACACTTTTTAGATTTTATAAAATAATTTGTTTATTTTTTGTCACTTTTTCCACAATTTCTGTTATTTGGTACGTATGCAGCATAATTCTGCAGCATAATATAAATTAAGCAGATATATATTAATATAATTAATGCAGCATAAAAAATAAATTTAAGAATTTAAAAATAAATTTTTTTTTTTGTTACGGTACATTTTTAATTTTTTTTTTATTTCAATTTTTTATTTCTATACTTAAATTTATCTCTAATTTTTTTTATTATTTTAACTTCATTTTTTTGTTTTTTAATTATTTTTAGGTTTTTTATTTTATTTATTTTTTTAAAGTTTTAAATCAATTTTAAAATTTTATATTTTGTCTTATTCTAGTTTTTTGTTATTATTTAATTGCATTATTATTATTTAATTTTATTATTATTTTTAAATCTCATTATTTTTATTTAATTTAATTATTATTAAAAATTATTATTATTATTTAATGTTATAATTATTATTACTTAATTATACCCTAAACCTGAAAGGTCAGGGTATATTAACTTTGTGCAAACGTTTGTAACGCATAGAACGAAGCGAGTCCGGTATAGAAAAGTATATATATTCTTGATCAGCGTCACCTCGTGAGTCGAGCTATTCATGTCCGTCCGTCCATCCGTCTTTCCGAAACTTGGTACACATGGTCACATGCACCCAAGGATCTGCACTATTGAATATTTTTGGAATCCGCCTACGGACACGCCTACCTCCGATACAACGCAAAAATTTAAAACTGCATAACTCAGCACATAATAAGCCTACAACAATAAAATTTGATGTGAATGTGTTTTATACGAACAAAAAGATGTCTTCGAAAAATGGACGTCATCCGCTCACGGACACGCCCACCTCCCATGCAACCCAAAAATTTAAAACGCAATAAATAAGCCTTTGTTTAACCTACAGAGCTAAAATTTGGCACATTTTTTTTTATAACAAAACAAAGATGATTTTGAAAAATGGACATCATCCGCCCTCGGACACGCCTACCTCCCATACAACGCGAAAATTGAAAACTGCATAACTCAGCTCATATTTAGCCTACAACAATAAAATTTGATATGTATGTGTTTTATACAAACGCAAAGATGTTTTCGAAAAATGGACGTCATCCGCTCACGGACACGCCCACCTCCCATACAACCCAAAAATTTAAAACGCAATAAATAAGCCTTTGTTTAACCTACAGAGCTAAAATTTGGCACATTTTTTTTTTATAACAAAACAAAGATGATTTTGAAAAATGGACATCATCCGATCACGGACACGCCCACCTCCAATACAACCCAAAAATTGAAAACGCAATAAATAAGCCTCTGTTTAACCTACAGAGCTAAAATTTGGCACGTATGTTTTTTATGACAAGACAAAGATGGTTTTGAGAAATGGACGTCATCCGCATACGGACATGCCTACCTCCCATACAACCCAAAAAGTTTAAAAATCAATAAATAAGGTTATGTTTGTCATAGAGAAATTAAATTTGGTATGTATGGATTTTATACCAAAACTAAGGTGTGTTCAAAAATTGGGAGTAATCCGTCCATGCACACGCCCACCTCCCATAGCGAAAGTTAAGGCATTAACTGTGAGCTACAGGAATAAAACTTGATATGTGTAAATTTTTCATCACCATTTAAATGCAATTAAAATATAGGCTTCATGCGCCCACGGAGACGCCCATTTACAATAAAAATTTTTTTGTTTTTGAAAAGTGGGTTTAGGGTGTTTCATAGTCGGCCTAGACCGACTTTAAACTTTCTTTACTTGTTTTATTATAGGTTTTTAGGTTTTTTTATTTTTTTAATTTTTAAATCAATTTTAAAATTTTATATTTTGTTTTACTCAAGTTTTTAATTTTTATTTAATATTATTTTTATTATTTAATTTTGTTTTTATTTTTCAATTTGATTATTTTTATTTAACTTTATTATTATTTAATGTTATAATTATTACTTAATTTTATTATAATTATTTAATTTTATTATCATTATGTAATTTTATACATATTATTCAATTTTAGCATTATTTAATTTTATTATTATTTAATTTTATTTTTATTTATTTAATATTATTATTATTATTTAATTTTATTATTATTATTTAATTTTATTATTATTACTAAATTTTATTATTATTATTTCATTTTATTATTATTATTTAATTTTATTATTATCACTTAATTTTATTTTTTTATTTATTTTTATTAATATTATTAAATTTTATTTTTGTTATTAAATTTTATTATTATTATTATTATTTTATGAGTTTAAAAATTGTGGCAATTTAATTTGTTAAATTTATTTTATAATTCTTAAAGAAGGTCTTCTTTAAGAATTATATTAATTATTATTATTTTATTTTATTATTATTTATTTTTTAATTTTTTTATTATTATAATTATTATTATTAGTATTTAATTTTATTATTTTGACTAAATTTTATTGTTATTGTTTAATTTTATTATTATTTCATTTTATTGTTATTACTATTGTAAAAGCCCGTCCTACGACGGGAAGGAACCATTTAGAGTACAAAATGCGACAATAAAAAAACAAAAAATTTATTGGATTTATTTACAAAGGTTTTTTTTTTAAAACATGTTTATTAAATTATTTTTATAAAACCTCCTTATAGACAACATTTCTAGTAAAAAAATTCTTAGAATTTTAACCAATTAACCTTGTCCCTTGCCATCTATAATGCTTAGTTTTACATCATCAGCCCGCTAAAACTGCCCATGACTAAATACCAGTTCTTTTAGAAAAACTCGTACTTTTTGCAATATTTAACCTTGCAATTTATTTATGGTCGCAATGAAATTGTCGCCTCCGGAGAGTGAAAGGCAAATCTGCGTTTGTCGGGGCCAAATCAATTGTATGTATGAAAACTATTTCATGTTCGACAGTGCGCCTGTCAATACCAATGCGATGATTAATTAAGTTAATAGGTTTTTCAAAACTAACCACCTTCCATTACAGATAGTTCTTTTGATATTGAAATTTCGAAGAAGTATTATAATACTTCCAATTTCGAGATTTAACTTATGCAGTGGCATTCCTGAAGGATAAAATTCATTCAAAAACTCGGCAGGGTAATTTTGTTTATCGTATCATCACTGTCTTCAATTTAATTCGTGCTCAGATCTCTCACTGTGTCACCAACTAAAATATTTAGCACTTGCTCGTTGATTTCGTTCACATCGGAATTTTTTGGGCACAGGATAGCAATTTTGGAATAACGGTTGATGTTATTCGGACTCAAAGTATCGCCAAAAATCTATTTAACCCTTTCAATGGATTTGTCCATTATATTGGACATTTCGGAAAATTTTTTTTTTTATTTTCCAAAGTCTTTTCTAAAATCAAATAGGTTGGTACTATGAAATGAAGTTGTGCCAACATGACAAAAATAATTTTAGGGAGATATATAACGTTTAACTTAGTTAGATTTTCGATTTTATGCCCAACAGAAGCCTTCAATTTTTTTATATCGCGTGTTAATAAATTTTTCAAAAAAGAAGGGATTATTGTGATTGGTGTGCAAAGTATAATTTTTTTTTTTATAATAACAATTGCATAAATAACGCATTTGCATTTGTCTCCGGTTGTTTTAGTTGAACTAAAATATTATAATACAACGTTATCATGGTTTTGTCCATTATATTAGACAGCCTGCCAAAAGCAAAGCAGCTCATGTAAAAATCAGAGGAATGTTTTTTAATCTTTTTATTGCTTAACTGATGGGAATATAAACTCAAAAAAATTATCCACGATTATTCTAGGCAAGCCATTGAAAGGGTTAATAAGCGAACCTTTACAAACAAAATTATGGGGAATTTCTATGATATCTTCATCTCCATTTCCTAACTTGAGTAGCTAATCGCTAAAACTTGGATCAGAAAACCGAACATTGTGATTTAATTCTAGTAATTCCAATTGACACCAACGTCACTGAAAGTAATAATTGCTGTTCAGTTTATGCAGACCGAATAGGTTCTGGTTCTGTTAATTAAGAAGCACTGTAATAGCAAAACATGATGTTTAATGTATAGTAGTTGAGGAAAATGACGATAGTCTTTAAGTACAAAGATTTCCAAATACATAATTTAAGAACAGGTTCTGGTCCAGGCTGAACAGGTTTAAAAAGGTTTAGTAAGTACAAACATTTCAAATGGATAATTTTACAACAGGTTCTGGTCCAGGCTGAACAGGTTTTAAAAAGTACAGTACGTACAAAGATTTCAAATAGATAATTTTACAACAGGTTCTGGTCCAGGCTGAACATGTTTTACGATATAAAGCAAAAGGTTTAGTAATTACAAAAATTTCAAATGGATAATTTTACAACAGGTTCTGGTCCAGGCTGAACATGTTTTACGATATAGAGCACGGAGCAGGACGCTTGTCTTTTATATATTAAGATTTGATTTTATTATTAATATAAAATTTTATTATTATTATTTAATTTTATTGTTACTACATAATTTTATTATAATTACTTAATTTTATTATTTTTATTTAGTTTTATTATTATTACTTAATTTTTCATTATTATTCAAATTTTTTATTATTATTTAATTTTTTTTTTATTAAATTTTATTATATAATTTTTCTATTATTTCATTTTATTTTTATTTCATTTTATTATTATTTCATTTTAATATTATTATTTAATTTTATAGTTATTATTTAATTTTTTATTATTATTTAATTTTATAATTATTACTTAATTTTTTATTATTTTTTAATTTTATAATTATTACTTAATTTTTTATTATTATTATTTCATTTTATAATTTATTAATTTATTTATTTTTATATTATTTCCAATATAGTGCTTGTTTCAGCTAAAAGATGTGCAATAAAAAAAATATTTTTAAAAGTTATATAAAATTATTTATAATAATATTATAATTTATAATATTATAGTTATTAAGTTAATACATTTATTTACTGTTTCAAATTTGAATTTTTGCTTTTTGTATTAATTTGTGCTCTAATTTGAATGGGTTTTAAATTTTTTTTTATTTTATTTTTTTTTTTTTGTTTTTTTTCAATGAAATGTTTTTAATTTATTTAAAGTATTTTAATTATTTTTTTACAATCTTTTATTTTTTTCTTTCTGAGCACGCCAATATTGATACAATATAACTATTATAGTATTCGTATTAATGAGCCCAATCCGTCAAATAAGTTTGGACGAGCCTTAAGTAAGCTTAGAAATTTTTTTATTTTAACTTTTTAATTTAATTTTTTATGTTATGTTTTTTTCTTATTTGACTGGGTTGTTAATTTTTTGCATTTGAATTTATTTTTATTTTTACTATTTTATTTTTTTTTTTATTTTAGATTTTTTTGTTTCTATTAATTTTTTATTTTAATATTTTAAATATTAAATTATTATTTATTTTAATATTTTAAATATTATTTCAGTATTTTATACAAAAGAACTTGGAAATTTATTACCTAGGTAAGTGTTTTTCAAACATACTTTAAAAAAGTCTTGTTTTAGTGTTAGTTTTTACCGGCGCAAAAAAAAATTTTGTCTGAACCCGAGAAATGCAAGTCGAATCTTGTGTATTTTTTTTGCTCTATCACCCACTTTATGTCGATAAAATTCCAATTTTGGCTCACCGGCACACAAAAATGTCACATTTTTCTGAACCCGATGTCTGCCTGAATTCGAATCCGTTGTCCGTATAAGAACGCTTACCATTGCCTTTGAAAGTCGACAAAAGTATCATATCTATTGACTTTATTGACCTTCATTTTGTAGGTGATTTTGTATGGGAGGTCCATACAAAACCTGGTTGTACTTAACAAAACTCGGTCAATAGGCTATACAAATAGGTTGTAAGATATTAACTAAAAATGGTCGAAATCGGTTAGACCCTAGGAGTACTTCCTTTAGAGATATAAAAAGTTTTTACAGGATTTTGTATAGGAGGTACACATAAAAGAAGGCCGATCATAACGAAATTCGGTCAGAAGGCTAAACAAATAGTCATAGATGTGAACTAAAAATGGTCGAAATTGGTTAGACCTCTAGGAAAACTATTTAGTTTTCATATAATTTTGTATGGCAGGAATATACAATATAAAATATACAAAAAAAAGTTGACCGATATTAACAAAACTCAGGCAATTCAAAGGAACAGACATCTAGTAAAAAAGTAATTCATTTTTTTAATTCTTTTTCGATCATTCTTCGCAAGAACTCACTTTTTGGAACCTTCATAACTATTTTTTATTGAAAGTATCAAATTATATTTTAGAAATTAGAACTTCAGACTTCAGACTTCAGTTTAAATTAAAAAAAAAGTTTCATCAAAATCCAACAATTCTTTTTTTGTAATTCCTTCTACAAATTTGTAAAAAATTTTTACTTTGTACCATTTATCCGCAAACACATTTTTGATATACATTTTTTTTATAGCTTGAACCAAGGATTCCCTATGTCAAACCTATTCAGTCAAGTCTGCCTTGTTATGCCTTTACCTCAGTCAATTCTAGTTATTAAGGAATCTCATTTCACAAACATCTCTACCACAACTTCAACTCTAAAGCCGTTAATATTGAAGAATTTTAAATTTCAGTTGATTAGACATGGGGAAAGAATTCAAGAAAGGTTATAGCGTGGGACCATGATCTGGCCGGGATTCGAACCCGGTGCTTCTGGGTTGATAGTCAAGCACATTTACCACTCGACTACCGAGGCCGTCAACTGTTGTCGCCAAAAATGGGTCAAGTAATGTTGCTTTTAAGGATTAAAAAAAGCTATATTATCGCACAAACTTTTAAAGAGTTTGTTGGCTCTTTTTAACACTTTAGATAATTTATATTGGATAAAAAAAAATAGTTCAGAAATAGAATAAAAAGTTCAACATTTTTTTGTACTTCGTCACTGTGACTCTCGGCACATGAAACTTTTTCCCCACAAGGTCGTGTTACCACCATTTTATAATCAACGATAAAAATAGGCGGTAACAACGATATTTTAGGAAAAAGTTTTAAACGAAGATTGCTTAGTTTTATCAAAATTTAGAAAAGCTGCTTAAAACTTCTACTAATTTACAAAAATTTTCTGCAAGAACACTCTACTTTGCTACATTTTCCTTTGAAATAAATTCAAATTTTAAAGAAGATTCCAATACTTCTATTATTGAGAATATAGTTCTACAAAATATCAGCTCAAGATTGTTAGTGAACCATTGGATTGTCAATTTCGTATTATTCGTTATGTCGAATCTAAAACCAAGGTTGAGAGTTGATAAACTTGATTAAATACCCTAGAAATGGATTTTATTAGTTATTTGCCCGGTAATGTACAGGATGCAAACAATTTGTGTAGCTGTTTTACAGAGTACAGAGTACTACTCTTCCTTTTTAGAGAAAATACATTTATTCTTTTCATAAGACAATTTTTTTTCGTTGACATCATTGGAAAGAGACGGGAAAAAGACTTTCATCAATGATAAAAGAGACAAAATTTCATCATTGGAAAGAGACACTCTAAAAAGTTAAGGCATTTAAATACTTATCCTTCCTTTAAAAATCCTTGTATTTCATATTTCATTTTTTTAAAAACCCTTGTCATCAGTACAATTTGAAGATAACACTAAAATCCAGGACGTTTAGTCCTTAATGGGTTAAGTCAGAAAACTTCTCAATTTGTTATAATGATATGGTGGTTGTTTACAGAAACCATGCGAATAGAATTGTACAAGAAATATTTTTGTAAAATTTTGTATGGCTCTATCTTGATCCTTTTCTAATAAATGTTAAAAAAAACGACTTCAAAAGAAGTCAAGGAGGGTTAAAATATCATATGAAAATGTTTCTTACAAAATTTTGCTTAAAGAACTTTAAATTTGGATACAATTTGTCTTTAGCTGATTTCTTTAGAGAAAAATAGTACACTTTTAATTACTTTATGGGAGAAAAATATGCCTAATAGTATGCAATGAACAGCAATGAATTTGAACAGCTTCTCATAGCGATGGTTTATTCAAGAAGAAGGTTTACTTTTTAAATTAAATATCTTACAAGTAAAACTTTGAAAGCAGCTGAAACTTTGATAATTTTTTCAAGAAGAAGGAAATTTTTTAATTAAGTAGATTTAAAGAAAAATCGATGATAAGTACACTGAGGGAAATATGTGTTAAAATTAAATGAAATTGTGTTCATTTTAAACGAATTTGTTTTTGAAATAGAGCTTGAAACAAATTCATTTAAATTAAACGCAACTGTTTTTAAAGTTAAATTTAAAACAAGGGGTTTTGTTTTTAAAACAATGTTTTTAAATAAGAAAACAAATTTAAAACAAAAATTTTAAATATTTATTCATTTTAAATATTTCAATATTGAAAAACTGAATTAGTTTTTATTTTATTTTATGTTCGATATTTTTCAAAGCAATGAAAATTCAAAATTCAAAAAATGTCAAAGAAAGTTTCAAAGAAATAATGAATGAAAAAAAATTGAAAGGAGTGTATAGTTGAAATTTAAACACAATTGTTTTAAATTTTGTTTTGAAGAAACGCAAAGGCGTTAAATTTATATTTTAAAAATTTTTGTTTAATTTTAAAGTATGTTTTTTTCTCAGTGTAACTATAAAAACTTCAACAATCAATGAAGATGAAAAACTTTTGAAACGCTATTTAAATTTTAATGAAAAAACAAGACTTTGATAAAGTAAAAATGGCTGCTTGGCAGAAGTTTCTATTTATAACACAGCAAGACAGTATAAAAAAACCTTTATATATAAATGTTTGAAAACATTTTATGTTTAGTTACCTTAACTTTGCGACAGTTAAAGGCTAAATATAAATATTAAAAAAAAACCCTCACACAAAACCCTAAAAAAACCAGTAAAAACTATAAAACAATTAAAGATAAATAAAAAGGTACCCACGTATAAATAAACAAATCGCGGCGCAGCTCCTCTAACTCCAAAGAAACTCGCTGAGCAGTTGTTGGACGCGGGGAAAAACGTGGTGGGGAATTTGAAGTTGAAATAGCCGGACTGGTTGAGGGCGTGACATAAGGTGATGCTGTGGCTGAGCTCATAGGTGAAAGCATTGACATGGCTAGGGATTCCATTGAAGAAGTAGCCGATGATGTGGCATACGATGAGGTGGCAGATGATGATGATGATGATGACGATGGTAATAGCGTTGCTGTAGGCAACGAAGATGCAGCAAACGAGGCAGAGGGTGATGTAGATAATTGTTTGGCGAGTTTGCGATGATGTTTTTCACCAGGATGGTGACTGTGTTGATGGTGTAGATGATGGTGATGGTGATGGCGTTGTCGAATTTGCCTTGGCTGCTGCTGATATTGCTGCTGCTTATCTGCAGCAGCAGCAGCAGCACTAGCTCTGCTCGGTTCTGTGGCATTAATGATCAAAGCTATCTCACCAGCAGTGAGACAGTCGATGCGATTGGAAGCTGCTGCTGCATCATGGCTTTTGTGAATTTTTATGCTTAATTTAGATTTTTTGCGCTTAATTGGTGCATAGTTGGCTGCAATGGCCTTTTCGTATTCAATATTTCGGCTGTTGTGCGATGGATTTTGCAAATTCTTCTCGTTTTTCAGCTGAACATTGCCGAAAGTGGTGGACAATTTTTCGATGCACTTGTTGAACAACATTTTGTAGGTTGTTGGTTAGTTTTAATACTGTTGATTTGGAGTGTTGAGGGTTAACAAATTTAATTGTTTTTTTAAGCAATTAAGTGGTAGTTTTCACAAATGCTTCTTAAGCTTTTACTTTAAAGTAATTAAAGCTTTTTAGTTTAAAGTAAAGAAGTTGTTGGTCTTTCCTTTTTAAACTTTTTAAACTATTAAATTTAGTTAAGTTAATAAATTTAACAGATTTTTTTTGTTACAATTTTGTATCAATTTTTGTTGTTGTTTACACAAAATGTTGACGTTTTGTTAAGACGCAATTTTTTTTAGGTTTTTAGTTGTTGAAAGTTGTTTTAAGCTTTTTAACAAATATTGTTTGTTAATTTAACTAACTTTTTAGTTATTTTGACAGTTTTGTTGTCAAATTTCAGTCAAAATTATTGTAAATAAAACACTTGACAGTATATTTCGTTGTTTATAAAAGTATTAACAATATTTTTGTTAAATGCAACTATTACGTTTGTTGTTTTAACTAAATTTTTCTGTTAAAAAAGGTGCTACAAGATTTTTGTTAAGTTCAAAATAGCACTATTGTTCTGTCAACAAACTTTTGTTGTTTTTTACAAAATGTTTTGTTGTTTTTACAAACTTTTTTGTTATTTTAGCAAACTTTTTTGTTTTTTTAACTAACTTTCTTGTTTTTTTTAACTAACTTTCTTGTTGTTTTAACAAACTGCGTAGAGAATAATTTATTATAAAATCTTCTTACACGATTTTTGTTACATTCAAAAGAGCACAATTGTTCTGTTCAAAAAACTTTTTTGTTGTTTCTACAAACTTTTTTGTTATTTTAACAAATTTTTTTTGTTGTTTTAACAAAATGTTTAGTTGTTTCAAAAAAACTGCGTAGAGATTAATTTGTTAAAAATACTTCTTACACGATTTTTGTTATATTCAAATGAGCACGATTGTTATTTTAACAAACTTTTGTTGGTTTTGACCAACTTTTTGGTTATTTTTAATTTTACACGATTTTTGTTATATTCAAAAGAGCACGATTGTTCTGGTAACAAACTGTTTGTTGTTTTTACAAAATTTTTGGATGTTTTAACAAACTTTTATGTTATTTTAACTTATTTATTTGCTGTTTTAACAAAATTTTTGGTTGTTTCAACAAACTGCGTACAGAATAATTTGTTAAAACAGCTTCTTACACTATTTTTGTTATATTCAAATGATCACGATTGTTCTGTTAACAAACTTTTTTGTTATTTTATCTAACTTTTTGTTGTTTTAACAAATTTTTTTGTGATTTTTACAAACTTTTTTCTTGTTTTAACAAATTTTTTTGTTGTTTAAACAAACTTTTTTGTTATTTTAACTAATGTTTTGTTATTTTAACTAACTGTTTTGTTGTTTAAGCAACCTTTTTTGTTATTTTAACAAACTGCTTAGTTCTCAAAATTGTTTTAATATATTTAAGCACCTTTTTGTAAAAAATCACCAATTCCTTAGTTATTTTGACTAAATTTTTAGTTATTATAACTACATTTTTAGTTGTTTTAAAACTTTGTTTTGTAGTTCGTAGTTTAGTTTTTAGAGCTACTTATATTAATTTGTTTGTTAACGATTAACTAATTTATTTGTTATTTTCTTGTTATTTAACTAATATTCTTAAATCGACTGTTTTTTTGTTGAATTCAATGTTAATAGTTTTGTTTTTTTTTTTTTATTAACAATCACTTTTTATGTTATCAAAAATCAGCAAACTTTTTGTAGATTTTTCGTAGATTTTTCACAAATTTTGTACAAATTTTGCTGTTAATTTTCACTATTTTATTTGTTATATCAACCAATTTTTTTCAAAAATTGCACAAATTTTTTTATAAACTTTGCTGTTTCTTACAAAACTTTTGTATATTTTGTATCAAATTATTGTTTATTTCAATTTTTAATTCTAATTTTAATTTTTTTAAAATTTGAATTTTTATATATAAAATTTTATTTTTTAATTTAAAATTTTAATATTTTTAATTAAAATTTTAATTTTTTATTTAAAATTTTAATTTTTTTATTTAAAATTTTAATTTTTTTATTTAAAATTTAAATTTTTTATTTAAAATTTTAATTTTTATTTAAATTTTTTTAACTTTTAATTTATATTTTTTATTATATTTTAATTAAAAATTATTTATTTTTGTTTAATTTCAATGTTTGCATAAAATTTTTTTTAACAAAAATTTTTAGTTTAAACAAATTTTGAAATTTTGTGTTTCAAAACTTTTTTATTAATTTTTTTTTTTCAAAAATATTTTTTAACAAAACCTTTTTGTCGAGTTTTTTTTAGTTCTTTCTTGTATGAGTTTTTTTTTTATTGCTACAAAACACTTTCAATCTTGGCGAAAATTCACTTTTAAAACAAATTTTTTTTTTGTTTTATTTTTATTTATTGATTCGTCTTGAATTTTTTTCAGTTCACTTTTAAAACTGCTATTTTTCACTAAATATTGTCTTAAGTGAGCTGCTCAATTCAAAATTCTTTCAAGGTTTTAAAATATTTCTTTATAAAAAATTTGTAATTTTTTATTTTTTTATTTTTTTTCTTTAATCCGCTCACTTAAAAATCTGCTTGATAGCATTTAATACTTTCTTCTCCAATGCTGCACACGAAACACTATTATTCGTCGAACTTGGCTTATTTTGCTTTTTTTGCTCAATACCGATTTTCGTCGTAGTCGCCGTAGCTGATTCTGAGCTACTCATTTGTGCACCGATCAAATGTTCCAGCACGTATGATGAATGCATGTTAGTTGTTGCTTTGCTTTAATTAAGAATTCTGCCTAAACAACCAAGCAACATGTGTTGTCAAATGCAAACAACATCATTTAATTTTTCCGGTTGTTTTTCTCAGTCGGTTTGATTTTGGCTATTTTTATCAAACTTATTTATTTTCAATACTTTTAAAAATAACTTTATTTTACGTAAGTAAGTCTTAATTATTTTGTGTTTATTTTAATTCAAATCGATTTGTCGTCAACGATCTTAACAGAATTTATTACAATTGTTTGTTGAATATTTCCGTTTCTTTGATCTTTACGGGTTCGTTCCTTTGGTTTAAAAAGCTCGCGAACCGATCCGGTTGTAGTTAACGTTATTGTTCTTAACACTTTGCTAGTGTGATCGCAAATGATTGTGGTGTCGAGTTGCGGGTTTTGTTAAAAGTCGGTTATTTTGCGTAAATTATCTTTTGCTCTCTCTCTCTCTCTCTCTCTTAGTGCCACTGTCTTATCTCGCTCACCTGAATCACTCAATTAAATGCAGTAGCTGTTTTCTGCTCAGTTAAACGTCGAGTGCCACCGCGCAGGCGTAAATTTAATAACGCTGCTGTATGTATATTTGTCTGTCTGTCTATCTGTCTGTCTTTCTTTCATCGAACTGACACACTCAGCAGTTGGTAAGCAAACTTTTTTTCATAAACAAAAAAAAAAACAAAACAAATAAAAATCACATTCAAAGGTTCTTAAAAAAAATACAACATTAAAAAAAACGTGGTTAGTTGGTCTATTAAAAAAGTCACATGCGTCTACACATGGCTAAGTGAAAAATGATTGGCAAATTGACAGGCTTAAAGGGCTGACCAAGGGGGCAAGGTAGCAGCTTGTTTATTTTATTCATGAATTAACGCAAACTTAAATTTAATGATGTTAACTGATACAGTGTTGCTAGAAATTATTATTATTTGTTACGTTTTTCTTTTTTTTTTTTTTGTTGACTTGTACAATTATCAAAATTTAGCGAATTTAAAAAAAAATATACTGCTGAGTAAAACCATCAAATGCTTTTGGAATGTCAGGACAGGAAATTGTGATCGTAAAATGAATACCGACTTAATGTTTAAACTTTAAGTACAATCAACTCAAAATGAAGCTTACTTAAATTTGAATAATATTTTGGAAATTTTTATATGCTCTACAATATTTTTTAAAATTCTAATAGAATAAGGGTTATGCCAGCTTGAATTGCAAATCAAATGCACTCAAAAAAGCTTCGTTAAGACTTTTAGATTTTCTTCCAGCTTTGTTCCGGAGTACACAGGGAGCCCGAAACACAAAAAATCCTGGGTATCTCAAAAGGCCGTGTATTAGAATATTACACAAGAAATTTCATAAAACAGATCTACAAATTGAATTGAAATTATGATTATGTTGGGACAGCCAAAAGTCACTTCCGAAGTAAGATTATTACGACTAAGCCCGACTATGGAATACCCTAAACCTGCTATAATACTGAAATATATATTAAAATACTTAAACAAATAGAAATAACTTCATATTTTTGTGCAAAATCTACATATTTTTTTAAAGGTTTATTTACGATGGGTTGTATAGCATGTGAGCGTGTTCGTGGAGGATGACACGTTTATTTTGTACACAAAAATTAGTTTTGATGTAACATACGGACATAGCAAGTATTATCTTTGTAGCTCAAATATCAACCTCTTTATAAATGTTGACTATTGTGGGTTGCATGAGAGGTGGACGGATTCATAGCTCGATGAAGCCCATTTTTAGTTAATATGTTAGAATAACTTGGGGTATTGTGATATGGTCTGGTAATGCGATATACCTACATCTTTTGTTAAATACACAATTTTCGACAAGAATAAACATGTGAACAAAACGGCAACAGAAAAAAACACGTGCTGCAGCTTAATGCGCGTTCTCATTCGCTGTGTTCGCTCTCATTGTTGTGAAATTGTTTTATCGGTGTAGTCGATATTTTTTTTTTAAGTGCGCTTTGCGAGTGAATTACAATAAATAGAGCAGAATTGTTAGCTGAAATAGTTAGATAAATTTGTTAGAGTTTGAATTTAGTTAGCAACAAATTTGGTGAGATTTTGGTTTTCTACAGCGTATTTTTACAAAAATAACCTTATTATTTTGAAACCTGTATTCGGCTATTGTGATATAGTCAAAGTTGGGTAATGTGATATACCATATATTCATACCATATCTATTCATTCTATTAATTTTATACTTTGTGTTATTTTTTCTTAAGATTTTACATGCGCATTTGTATTCAGTTGATTTTGTTTGTGTTTTTGGTGTCTTTTATGAAATTCCACTGATATTATAAAATTGTAACAACAACAACATTTATAACACTAAAACTTTTCTTCTCAATAATATGTTTTGACGTAGAATTACGTCTTACAGCGCGGTTTGTATGGGGTCGTTTTAACAGATTTTTTTCAAGGTCATTAGGCAACGTTTTTGGCAAATACTTTAGGGTATACCTACCGCCTTTAATATTCTTCGTTCAAAGATAATATATATACTAAAATATCAGATATATCCTGCGCTGAATGAATATCTAACTTTGGATTTTGTCACTATTATATTAAAGTCACAAAATAGTAAAATATAAGAAGAAAAATGCATGTTTTTATATAAGAAAATCAATCATCATCTGCTTATGTGCCTGCTGCTTTCTTTGTTTTTCTTTCGTTGTTTATGCTTGATGGCTTTGGTTTTGCACGAACTGATTGGTTCGCTTTGGCAGCATTGTAAGCATAAGTTCGCATTGGGTTTATGTATGCACTACTGTTCTAGTATACTATTTTGAAACCAGAGGTCATGAACCTCTTTTCAACTCAGTCAATGAACTCAATCTGTCAAATTTAACGAAATGGGTCTGTGATCCGGTTAGATTTAACTCTTATGAAAAAAAACGAGTTGTATCATATTTCTTTTTATGCTTTTACCCAATAGATGGCGTAAAATTTAAATTTCTGTTTTTAATGCAAATTAATTTGGATTCCACATCCCACTAGCACTAGCGAGTGTAGTTTGCAAACTATACATCGAACAGAGACGAAAGTGTAGCTAGCAAACTAAATATCAGACAGAGACGAGAGGAAAGGACATGTGCTCAGCGTGAAATATAGTAACCATACGATTTTTTAAAAATAGGGGTCTTAATTTCAATTTGAAATTAGTAGTTAAACTGACTGTAGCTCGCAAACTATATATCGGGCAGAGACAAAAATGGCACCAATGGAAAGTGCATTTGCTTCGTCTTCTCGAACAAATGATCGAACAAATTTGAAATTTTGCTTGTTTCTTTTTGCTTGCTCATTTAATCATACTTACTTTTTCTCTGTTTTGGCCTCGATAAGTAGTCCATAATTGAGTGTTATTCATTTATTTGTTAATTTTTGAAAGATCAATAAAAATACGTGCAAAATGAACAAAACAATCGGACCCAAGAGACAAAGTAGAAGATGTTACAACTTAAACGGAATTCTACGTCTACACTTACGATACTATCGAAACTGTCTCTTTTTTTTATATAATTTTGGTTGAAAAAACAATAGATACTGCTGTTGAACAATATTCGGGTAATGTGATATTGGTAAACATGGTATATCACACTATCCGAACGTTGTATATCACTTTGCCCGCCAATTTCATTAAGGTAAGTCGCATGACTTTTTTTCTTTGTGTTGAGAAATCTCCAAATTGGGTTACGCTATAGAGCTACAAAGTTGTAAAACACTGCAAAATGCCTCAAAAAATATCCTGTGTAATGCGGTATAAGCTAAGGTATGGAAGTTACTAGTTATTATAAATTTAAAAATACCTATATCACATTACCCGAAGTTACTCTACTTTAGATAAAACATACTCCCATGCCAAGTTTTATCGCTGCAGGTTATATATAAACTATTTTATAGTGTTTTCATTATAGTGGGTTGCTTGGAATTAGTCGTGTTGTTAGGACTATGACGCCCATTTTTACCCATACGTCTTGGTTTTGGTATAAAACTCATACATATCAAATTTTATTACTATACCTTAACTACCTTGAACCCTTTTTAAAGTGATATCATTTTTGTGGTTGTACACTCAGAAAAATATCAACTGTAATATTAACAGTCGACCACTGTTATTTCAAAACACTGTTCGATCAAATGATTTGCGCTTAAGTAAACAATTTTCTTTGTTGAATGAACGTTTCAAAGTATTTTTGTGCTGTTAAAATCATCTGTTGAAATATTTTTGTGCTTTTGTTGAATTGTCTTTTTTTTTAAGGAATACTTTTTAAATGTGTTTTGCTTCGTTTATATTGTCATTGCCTATAGCTCAGTGAAAGTGCACTAGACTGTCATGCGGGGGACGTGGGTTCGAACCCTAGCTGTGTAAGTATCAAAAATTGTAATTTAATAATTGAAGTAATAATAATTCTGTTTCATTAATAGTTTGATCAAAAATAACCTTCAAAATAAGTTGCTTACAATCACAAAAAAAAAATTGCAAATTTTATTTTTTATTTAAAAAAAAAAATATTTTAAGCAAAAAAAAATTTTTGTTGGTCTTGCTGGATTTGAACCGTGGACACTCGAGTGCTGGAGGCACACGTCAGCACACTCGGCCATACATGAACTTTCAAAACCGTGATAAAATTTCAATAAATAAGTTTTTATACGGGTTTCGTGTTCTATAGACCAACAGTCAACCGGCTGTTGATTTGAAAGTTTCATTTGTTGGATGGTATTTAACAGTGAAATCTGTTATTTCAACCCATGATTTTTTTGATATAACAGCATTTTTTCCCTGAGTGTATGTGAGGTAGTCGTTTTCTTGGGCGAATTAAAAAAATATTCTATATTGCAGATCTTTGGGTCCATATGAACATGTTTACCAAGTTTCTTGCAATTAACTTAACTCATTCTTCTTATCCTGTTTTTACGGCTAACACACAGACGGACGGACGGACATGGATAAATCGACTCACGTGGTGACGCTTTCTATTTATATACTTTCATATACCGGGCACGCTTATTTCTAGATCTTTCAAAAGTTTGCACAAAGTTAAATCGTGTCTCTCTCTTTTTTGATATTTCGTTTTGGTTAATTTTGCATTCAATTTTGGGTGATTTGTTTGCCCTTTTTTTTCATGGAGTCTAAGTTATCTGTCGTTAAGAGCATGCCCGAACCAAAAATCGCCCAAATCGAAAAGTACACCTACCACGCATGTTTTTTGTCTTCATTTTGCTCATGTTCAAACATGGATAATGGACATGCAACAGCATGGCTTGTTGGTTGGGCGATAGACTCTCCTGCGATAGCTAATTCTAGGTTCGATTTTTGTATTGGGCGGTTTTGAAGACTAATAATTTGTTATTGATAGGTAGTTATTTAACTATAAAAAAGCTAAATATTTGGTTATATTAACCTCATTACTCAGTTTGATTAAGCCACAAAAACTGTTTAAATTGACATGAAAATCGTGTGGTTGAATCTGATAATTAATGTTGGAAGAAAGTCAAATTTGTTGATAGAATTATTTGTCATACGAAACATCTTGATATCGTATAGGTTCATATCCATTGATAGGATGGAAGTAAATATTGAAAAATGCTAAACACTTAAGATATCGTGGATTGTTATTAACCAGTAGCGTGACTACCGAGAATCTGGAAAGGCTAGATTGTCCTAGACCATATGACCCAGGGGCCATCAAAAGTAAAATTTTTATTTAAGTTATTTGAAGACAATGTGGTAAATGCTTTAAAAAATGTCCAATAAATTAAAAATAAATACTATTTAATCACCGTTTTTAACATGCAAAAATATATCAAATATATACCTACGTAAGCAAACAAAACAAAAAATAAAACAAAAATATATCTATATTTTAAAACTGTAAATATTTTCCACTAACTCTAAATAATATTAGAATATATGTTTTACTTAATGCCATTACAACTCGGATGACTTTTTAACTCAATATTTTCATAAAGACTTCAATGCACTTGTACTTTCTACATTTATCAAATTTGGAGCATAAGCTTTAAAATCTTATTGTCTGATAGTTTAATATAGCATATTAGTTAAGTCCGACTAAAATGGAGTTCACAGGAATATTTAAAGCGTTATAGTTCTTTGTGTAATAGACCAGAGTGCTGCCGAAACAAAATATTATCCTTTTCTTTCTAATTCTCTCTATGAAGATACTAAAGGCTGTATGTATGTTGATTACAATTGAAGGACACAGCCAGTAGTTGACGAGTACACCGGAAAATTCCCATCGACATTTGTCAAGAAATCGCATGTTAATCAACATCAACCAATCGGCATAAACAGTAAAATTGAAACTATCGGTACCGGGAAAGTAAGACAAAACCGACGAATCTCCGTTGAATAACTTCTATCCACATGAAGGGATGCTATAACAAGGTGACCGAACATGGCGAGCATATTCAAGGAAGGGAGTTACTAATGAAATGTAGTGATTTCGTAACGTATAGATTAGACAATTTTCTGGACCAATGTTTCACAAAACTTAGTAACGAGTTGGCTTTACTAATGATATTATTGATATGGGACTACTTTTTAGATGCTTACAATTCTCAACTGGTTCAAGTTGACATAGCATAAAACAACTGATCAAAGCCAGCCAGAACAACAGCCTCTCTTTAGGTAAGAAGATGTTTTCACTGTTCAGCTAATAGTTGCACAGAGAATCTGCTGTTTAGTTGATACAGCTGATTGCATAGAGTGTAATCTAGTGCTGGTACATCTGATAGTTCCACAAATTATTGTAGAACTGAGTTGCTGGTTGCACAGCGTATTCTATTGCTGAATTAATCCAGCTGATTGCACAGAGCAATCTAGTGCTAAGTTGGTTGACTGTGAGTCACTTTTGTTGTTTGTCGCATGGCCAACACATAATTTATACATACTTTTATTTTCTTCCAAACGGTCTTTTTCTAGTTCTTTCTCA
The DNA here is from genome assembly GCA_958299015.1 of Tetanocera ferruginea. Taxonomy (NCBI): domain Eukaryota; kingdom Metazoa; phylum Arthropoda; class Insecta; order Diptera; family Sciomyzidae; genus Tetanocera; species Tetanocera ferruginea. The sequence goes on along the minus strand of OY282643.1, from coordinate 118,358,619 downwards.
GGTATTACTCTTCATCGATTACCACTTGCCAGACTGAATTTCAGCTAACTTGCAGAGTAACTTCAAGTTCTATTACCAAGCGATTAACCAGCTAAAACAGTTCGATTACCAGGCAGTCACCAACTGATTATCAGACCGATAACCGACTCTTACCTTTTGATTACTAAGTCACTTACCGACGATTACCAGCCAATCACGAGGGCGCTTACTATCCGACTATTTATGTATTTGTTTATTTATACTGGATCATTTGCCGACAATTACTAGCTGATTACCTGAAGGTTTTTTCAATACAAATAAATTTTTCTATACGGCTGTCATCTCTCTGCAGACAATGGCAAACCTCAGAGAATAAACAATGAGCTTCTTGAGATGAAATATTTCGTCATATTTTGAGCATTTACATTCCGATCTTTAAGTATGATATATATCGATGTTTTCAAATTTGACATACAAATTCGGTACAAAAATATAAAATTTTTTAAAATGATAATTTTTCTAGAATGATCAAAATATTTCATAAGGAAAAATTTAATAATTTTTACAGAGTTGAAATTTTATGGTTTCACAGCAGGATGGTAGGAACTGACATCTAGTCTGAAAGTACTAGTACGGGGAACTTGAGTTCAATGATCTTTAGAGCAAATTGGTCATCTTCAAGACAAAAATATTGATAAATAGTACTTAAGGACCGAAATATAAATGTTCGAGCAAAAAAAAAAATTTCCTAGAACCTAGTTTTATGTATAGGTATATATTGTTGATTTAAAAACAAATTCTCTCTAGCATGTTTTGTGTAGTTATTAATTCAAGCCCATATATCTTTGTTATGTCTGCCTAAAATTCCAAAGAAGTCTTTTTTTTAATCTTAAGTTAAGCAGATGTAAACAAATTCTAAGGAAAATTTTCGTTTAAGTCAACTTATAAACAGTCCCTTGCCGCACAAATAGCCATAAAAGACTTGAATAGATGAGTGACTAGACGAAACCCGCCACGAATTTTTAATTTATTAATATAACAACAATTAGTCAGAGTAATAAAAATTAAAAAAAAAAAACAAAAATATTGAAACAAAACAAAACAAAATAAAAATTAAATTATTATGAAGCGCGCCAAAAACAGTCATCGATTGAGTGAGTGACAGACAGCGGCTTAAGCTGTGAGAATTGAAACCAAGAGTTATATTTAAGCGTTTGAGTAGAAGAGCTTGACTAACTGACTGACTGGCTTGAGTGTGTGACAACTATGGAATTGTTTATTCTTAGAACTCAAAGGCGTATTAGCTTACGCATGCGTAAAACGTTTAACGTAAGCGGGTGTTAAAAATATCAAAACGTTTTGACTGTTGTTGTTCTTCTTATAAATTGGTAGATGTACAAGTGTGTGTGTTATGTGTGCAAAATGAGTTATAAAATCTTACTCTTAGCGTTTACTCGGAAGTGTGGGTCGAGTAAAAGTTGAGCAAAAAAAAAAAAAAAAAAAAAATGAGAGCAGCACTGAAGGTGTATTTGCAGTGATTATAAGAATTTTTTATTCTTATTTATATAAAAAGAAAAACAAACTAAAAAGCTTTTAGCTTTATTTGGTTTGCGGTTGTTGACCAAAATATGCACACGTTGTAAACCAAATCAGTGCAAATATAAAAATAACTACGACGCAAGGCAATTCTTCAGATATATGTACATACATTCGCAAATGCGTTGTCATTTTGAACGTCAGACCGACCGGCAAAGTGACCGTCGTCAGTTATTGTAAAATTTAAAAAAAAAACGCATAATAAGAGTTAACTGTTGTGTTATAAAGTGCGCATCTGTGCCACTTCTTTATATAGTATTTATTTGAAGTTTTTCTTAATTTTGTTAATTTAAAAATTGGTAATTATTTGCTTCAATTCTACTAACAAGTTCAATAAACAGTGAATTTCTTCTTTTGACATCATTAGCATATGACGAACAAAAAAAAAAAACCTTTAACAGAGAAGAAAGTAGAAAAGGAGAAAAATTGTTCTTTTATCAATTTAAGAAATAAACGCCGACGTGCATTATTTTTCAAGATTTTTAGGTTGATGGAAAAACATAAAAATTTTACTTTTCATTTGACATTATAAATACTTTTTAAAGCAATATTTAAATATTAAGTATTGAAGTTTTATAACCTACTATAATTTTATTTATTTATTTTTTCATTATTTTTATTTCTTATAAATTTTTTAAATTTTTTTTTAATTTTTTGTTATTTTTAATTTTTCTATTTTTTTAATTTTTTTAATATTTTTTTTATTTTTTAAAATTTTTTTTTTAATATTTTTTTAATTTTGTTTTAATTTTTTAATTTTTGTAATTATTTGTTTAACTGTTTAATTTAAAAAATGTATTTTTAATTTTTTCTACTTTTTCTATTTTTTTGTTTATTTTTTTTAAGTTTTTTTATTTTTTTTAATTTTTTTATTTTTATTTTTTAATTTTTTTTAATTTATTTTTAATTAATTTTTAATTACTTTGATAATTTTTTTAATTTTTTTTAATTTTATTTTAATTAGTTTTAATTTATTTTCAATCAATTTTTAATTTATTTTCAATTAATTTTTTCATTTATTTTTAATTTATTTTTAATTTATTTTTAATTTATTTTTAATTTATTTTTAATTTATTTTTAATTTATTTTTAACTATTTTTTAATTTATTTTTAATTTATTTTCAATTTATTTTTAACTGTTTTTTAATTTATTTTTAATTTATTTTCAATTTATCTGTAATTTGTTTTTATTATTTCAAAATTTTTAACTGTTTTTTTAATTTTTTTAAACTGATTTAAATTGTTTAATTAATTTTTAATTTATTTTTATTATTTTAAATTTTTTAATTGTTTTTTAATTTTAATTTATTTAAAAAGTTTTTTAATTTATATTAAATATTTTTAATTTATTTTTAAATTGTTTTTAAATTTAAATATATATTTATTTTTTATTTTTTAATTGTTTTTGAAATTTATTTTTAATTTTTAAATTTTTTTAAAATTTTTTTTTAAGTTTATTAATTAAGTTTAAGTTTTTAATTTTTATTTTTTATTTATTTCTTAAATTTTTTTAATATATTTTTAATTTATTTTTAATACATTTTTTAATTTATTTTTACTTTATTTTTAGTTATTTTTATTTTATTTTTAATTTTTTCATTATTTTATTTTTATTTATTTTTTATTTATTTTTTTTTTAATTTATTTTGCATTCATTTTTAATTAATTTTTTTTTTATTTTTTATTTATTTTTAATTTATTTTTAATTTATTTTTATTATTTATCTTATTAACTTATTTTCAAATTTTGTTTAATTTGTTTTTAAATTATTTTTAATTTATTTTTATTTTTTGTTTTAATTTATTTTTAATTAATTTTTTATTTATTTTTAATATATTTTTAATTTATTTTTAATTTACTTTTAATTTATTTTTTATTATTTTTTAATTTTTTTAAATTTATTTTTATTTATTTTTATTTTTTTTAATTTATTTTAAATTTATTTGTAATTTATTTTTATTATTTCAAAATTTTTAATTTTTTTTTTACTTTTTGTGGACTTATTTAAAATTTTTTTTTAAATTTATTTTTAATTTACTTAAAATTTTTTTTCATTTATTTTTAATTTATTTTTAATTTATTTTAAATTTATTTTTCATTTACTTTTATTTTTTCATTTTTGTATTACTTTTAATTTAATTTTAATTGTTTATTTTATTATTATTTTATTTATTATTTTATTTTTTTTAATTTATTTTTTATTTATTTGTAATTTAACTGTAATTTATTTTAATTTTTTTTAATTTATTTTTCATTTTGTTTTAATTTATATTTAATTTATTAAAAATTTATTTTGAATTTAATTTTAATTTAATTTATTTTTAATTTTTTAATTTATTTTTTATTAATATTTCATTCGTTTAATGTTTTATTTATTTTTAATTTATTTTTCTTTCTTAATTTTTTTATTATTTGTTTAATCTATTTTTAATTTTTTCATTATTTGTTTAATCTATTTCTAATTGTTTTTTTAATTTATTAAATTTATTTTTTATTTATTTTTAATTTATTTTTAATGTATTTTTGATTTAATTTTAATTTATTTTTAATTTATTTTAAATTTATTTTTAATTTATTTTTAATTTAATTTTAATTTTTTTTTTTAATTTATTTTTAATTCAATTTTAATTCAATTTTAATTCATTTCTAATTTATGTTTTATTTTTTTTTAATTTATGTTTTATTTATTTTGGTGGTGACGGTGGCATGCAGGTCAAGTGTGTGGCTTAACATGCTCGGAGCCCGGGTTCGATCCCCAGCCGCGGCGAAAAGTTTTTTTCAATAAAATTTTTCTGATTGGTCACCACCTCTCTGCAGACAATGGCAAACCTCAGAGAGTAAATAATGCCATGTAAAGCTTCTTGAGAACATGAACTTTAGCCGTTCGGAGTCGGCATAAAACATGTAGGTCCAGTTCTCGGTTAATTGTGCGCAAACATTTAATAACACACAAAACACAATTGATCATAAGAAGCTCGGTGAAAGTTTTTTCAAGGGCTGAAATGGCCAATTTGTTTTTTTTTATTAATTTATTTTTAGTTTATTTAAAAATTTTTTTTTGGGCAATACCGGCTACACAAGTTCTTGAAAGCCGTCGTCATGTTGAAATTCGCTTGAGTTCTGTTTGGCAAACTACATTTAAAAAATTTTGTCAGTTTGTAAGACGCATTTAAGATGAGTTCAGCCCTTCAGCTGAGAGTCTCATTGAGACTCTCGATGACGAATTTAACGAAGGTCGTCTCAAAACGGCCATTGTACTGAAAAACCGTTGAAACTGTCAATACCGTGAAAGTGCTAATTGAAGAAGATCATCTTCGTTTGGCACATTGTGAGATTTATTTACTTTTATTTCATGCTATCTACATTTTTTTACATGTTCATTTGAACGTCCGGAAGTCGTTTAACCGTTGGACCAAATAATTTGATCGAAGGTGACAAACAACGGTCCGTCGCTCATTTCAACAAAGAATCGACTGGTTTTTTTCCTTTCCAAAAATAACAATTTTAAACTTTAACTTTTGTATAAGTATAAACATCGGGCCATCGGTAGGTTTCATTTTCAATTACATCTCATTTTGGCACTGACAGCTATATCGCGCTCAAAAAAAAAACTCACTTAGTATAATTTTGCGAAACTAAACGGATAACTCTATACCAAGTTTCGAAATACTTGAAATTTGCTTCTGATTTTCGAAAATTTGCTTTCGATTATTAAGGGGGACATTACATTCGCGGCAGAAAAAAAAGACCTTTTTTAAAAAATTCATAACTCAGTCAAAAACAAAAATTTTTCCATAATTTTTTTTTATTATTGTAAAATGTATTTTTCACTCCAACATGGTTTTAAAGAGCTCCAAACTGGCGGCAGAGAAAAAAACGGGGCCTCGTGGTTGCAGCGCTGGGAGTCGCAAAAATTGTCCGATCTGGAAAAAAAATTACTTTTTCAAATCCTTACAAAATTGCAAAAATCGTATGACAGGAGCTTTTTTTCAATTTTTTTTTTTAAATTTGAAAGTGTGTTTTTTCGAAAAAATATTGACTTTAAAAATTCATAAAATAACGAAAAAAAAATTTTAAAAAAAGCTCATGTCATACGCTAGCGAATCAAGTTTAGAAAAATACAAAAAAAATTTCGCCAAAAAATGAACCCGCTAGTGCCACAACCAGTACGAAAAACATGGTTTCGAGATAACGAGTTCAAAGTTTGTGAACAAAGAAAAAAAGCTTACCTTCAATCTGCCATGCCTGCTTTGTACTGTATGCCTTCGTTATCTTGTGTTGTGCTGTTTTTTATAGTTTTTTGCAATCTTTTAGCAATTCGGGCTTCTTTTGAAGCTTCATATGTCTTCACTCTGGCGCAATTTCAAAGGATTTGCATAATTTCCTTTGCAAAAATTCAATGCTTAGCTCCTTTGGTGATACCAAGTAGTTGAAACATTAGCAAATAACTATAAGCGCTGTCATTGTAAGTAGACACTGCCATGCAGCTTGCAATATTAACAATTCTGCTGCTGCCTGGCATACACTTAGGTGCAATGAGCAAAATTTTTGCATTCAAACTTTCGTTGGAGTTTTGCGTGAATCCACCCAAGCACTTGTTTAGCAATTCATCGTTACTGGTTTGATTGCCTTTTGCACTATTTCATGAAGAGGTGGTTTATGGAGATCAGTTGATCCTTCTGCATTTACCTTCTGCCAATAACACCAACTGTCACTACCTGTAGGGCAAAACATATGCTGAGGATATGATGTTGTGATATGATGTTGTTTCTAATGGCCAATCCATAATAAACTGTCACTTCGTCAATCAATTTCGCTGTTAATGTTTCTTTGCCGTTGAAACTTGTTCGTGATGTTCCTGGCTCTTTTACTGGTGTATTTGTTTTTTTAAAATCTGTAATCAATTTTCGTAGCCGTTTTTGTACTTGGCCAATGCATTCTTTTTTTTCACTTCAACATACGGTTTGGCATTTGAAATTTTAGAAAATATTTTTGAGTTTCCATATCCGATGTGCTACTGATATTTGACACCATGTAGTATTTCAAATCTTTGAAACATTGTCAAAATTGCTTTCGGTTCCATTTTTCCTGCGCTGCCGCTATGATTCATGAAGCACGATGCTTCATGCTCTGAGAACCATATTTCAAAGTCTGCATTGTTCAAATTTTCTTTTTGGTACTCACAGTTTTTGCAATAGGCACTTTTGACTTCAAAATCAATTACTTTCCCCGTAAAGTGTCCAATGAGTGTAGCCACCAAACACGAAAAACCTCTTTTCATACAAGTTCCATCGCCAGACACAATTATACCGTCATCAACCAATTCGAAGTCAACTTTTATCTGTAGTTTCTGATAGTTATTTCTCAGCAACACAGTTCATTGATGATTGAGCAACTGTGGTTGCGACTTCTTCATCATTTTCCATAATAGCATCATATGGTAGTTGAGTGATTATCCACAAAACAGTTGCGTGGCCGACGGTCCTTTCCCAAGAACGCGCATAATGTCAGCAAGTCTCCTATTGTTCTCATACGCTCTACCATTTATCAATGGTGATGAATTTATGGTTTTGATATCGTCATTGCACTTTGTTCAAAATATTACCAGTTTGAATCCAAGGCCACACATAGATTTCTCTTCAAATTTTAAATTTCCGCCACATTTTCGACAAACAAGGCAATCAGCAATGCCCAAAAATATTGCAGCATATTCAGCCCAATCATGAAACATTTTCTCCCGGGAGTTGTAAATGGGAATTTCCGGTTTTAAGATAGCAGATAAAGATATCTAATTTTTTTTTATTTTACACTCATGAATATTGGCGGCTGATGAACAAAATTGCATTAAAAATTTCCAAAAAGTATTTTAACTTAATCTTAAAAACGGAAACTCCCATTTACAAGTCCCGGCAGAAAATGTTTCATGATTGGGCTGATTGTAATAGACTAAGAGCCAGCGACCGCCAGACTTACGTCATTTTATCAAAGCTAAAATTTTGTGTGTGGTTGCATACAACAATGGGTAACATTGGTTGGATATTATGAATCCAAGGTCGGGGGAAGTTAAGAACCTTTAAGCTTTGAAAAATTCCAAAAAAGGATCCTGCTTACGTCATAGTATCAAAGCTTAATTTTATATATGTTGTTGAGGCCATCATTATGAACATAAAAACCAACTGTCAGACACCTGGCAGGGGGGCTCCTTAAGCCAGAACCCTTAAAAGGGTACAAAAATAGTAATGAAGCCGGAAGCAGTGTCCTTTCAGTTTAGGAAATATTGTATCAATATTGGTATCATTTGAAAGGTAATTTTATCACGGTTACTTTGTGTTCAATAAACTTTTCTGTTAACCAATTGCTTTTGGAATTATAACGGTTATATTATTTTTTATAATTTTTTATTTAAATAATTAAAAAAAAAACAAATTGGCCATTTCAGCCCTTAGAAGGACTTTGACCGAGCTTCTTATGATCAATTGTGTTGTGTGTGTTATTAAATGTTTGCACACAATTGACCGAGAACTGAACCTACATGTTTTATGCCGACTCTGAAAGGCTAAAGTTCATTTTCTCAAGAAGCTTTACATGGCATTATTTACTCTCTGAGGTTTGCCATTGTCTGCAGAGAGGAAGTGCCATTGAAGTATTGAAAAAACTTTTCGCCGCGACTGGGGATCGAACTCGGGCTTCGAACGTGCATAGCCACAGACTTAACCTGCACGCCACGGTCACCACTAAATTTAAATAATTAAAGTTTATTTAAAAAAAACAAGTTATTAAGGTACAACTAAAATATTATAATTAAAACACGAAACTAATACCCTTTAATTTGATATACAACATGATGCATTTAATGCTCAAATTACACTGTGCAACACAAAACAAAATAACAAGGTCCCGACAACGAATTCTGTTAGAGAGGACAAAAAACAAAAAAAAAAAAACATAATATATATGGGCATTTCCATGGTGTCGAACGTGACTGTTGTACACATTTCAAGTAAAAAAATTGCATAATAAAAAAAATTAAGAAAAAAACAAAAAGCAAGCCTTATAGCTCTCAATTAGCCCTTTAATTATTGGTATTGTCAATTGTTGGGTCATTTTTAGTTCTCAAGATGTTAGCAAAAAACCAAGGTGGTCGCACGTGACCAAAAACAGAATTGGTTTTCGTGGCAAAAAATGCAAACGCGGATTTCAACGAAATGGGAAGCAATGTTTTTATGAAATTTTTTTTTTTAATGTTGTGCATTGATGTTCCTTAAAAATGGCTTGCATTGTAGACATAAAGGATTTATATTTTTTTTTAATTTAATAAAAGATATGGTCGCACGTGACACTGTTTTCGATCACCATATTTGTTTTTTTTTTTTCTGCTCTATAATGAAATTCAAATAAAGAAACTATGCAAAAGTCAACAAAAATATTTATTCAAACATAATAATAAACAAGTAAAAAAAGTCTAAAGTCGGTCTAGGCCGACTATGAAATACCCTAAGCCCACTTTTCAAAAACAAAAAAATTTTATTGTAAATGGGCTTGTCCGTGGGCGGATGAAGCCTTTATTTTATATGCATTTAAATGTTGATAAAAAAATTTACACATACCAAGTTTTATTCCTGTAGCTATATATAAAAAATGCCTTTATTGTGCTTTCGCTATGGGAGGTGGGCCTGTTCATGGTCAGATTACTCCCAATTTTTGAACACACTATAGTTTTGGTATAAAATACATACATACCAAATTACATTTCTCTATGACAAACATAACCTTATTTATTGAGTTTTAAACTTTTTGGGTTGTATGGGAGATAGGCGTGTCCGTGAGCGGATTACGTTCATTTTGTTCGGATTGTGCTCATCTAAAAAACATTTATTTTGAATTTCTCACTTACCTTGTCGCTCGTGACCAACTTTATACAAGTTAAAACAACACGAATTTTTTATTTTTTTACCGGTTCACTTTTTTTTTAAATCGCATGAATAAACTCAATTTAAGATAATTATTTTGTCAGCTTACTGCATGTTCTTCCGACGCACTGAGTAAAAATGTTCTTTTTGCATGTCGAACGTGACAACGAACTAAACGAAAAAGCAAATCAAAAAATTACCGTTGTCTTTCATTGCGTGGTTACTTATGATTTTGTTTTTTCGTTCTTTATACTCCTAGAAAGATTTGAGCAAGCAAAAGTCAATGCATTATGTTTCTGTTTAATAACTGTTATAAAGACAAGACATACCAAAGAAATATCAAAATAAGCAATATTTCACATTTTAGCTCTTTGCATCCGAATATTTCGCAATGAGATATGAATAAATGTAAAATGTATTTAAATTACTTAAATTGGATTGTTTCTTTAGTGAATAAGACATCCAACATTGTTATCAAGAACTTTTAAATTTTTCGTCTTGGTTGACTTTTTGGTGGAATGCCCATATGTATCTGTGTTTTGAAAGTTTACGTCGGAATTTTATAAATAAATTTTCCCTCTTTTTACAAATTCTTATGGTGAATCTTAATAGGAAACCATGTGACCCTTAAAGTTTAGCTATGGGATGTGTTTGAAAAATGTGTGTAAAAAACTACGAGGCACATTTTTGTACATTTTTCAGGGCTTTAGAGGGTTAAAATTTTCCACAAAAATATTTGTTATAAAATTCTACTAGAAGTCCTTGAATACACCAAAGCCCATAATTGAACTTGAACCCCAGATTTTCTTAGAATTTTAAGAATATTTACTAAAATACAAAATTATAAAAAAAAACGATTTAAAAAAACGGCCTATGTCATGTCCCCCCTTAAATGATTCATGGAATCCATAAAATTGCCAATGACCCACCTGTGACCTCTGATAATCCCATTGCACCCGATTGGCCATAGATCCATTTTTGTTCAAATGATTCATGAAATTCAATGATCCGTCTGTGACCGGATCAGATAATCTTATTGCATCCGATTGGCCATTGAATCATGCCGGTTGAAAATTTCAGCGTCCCGGTTGGAAATTGAAGCGAAATCTATTTCCGAAATAGAATAGATCTAGGGATTTAAGCGAAATCTTTTATTTCCACCCATGATTTCTTTGATATAACAGCATTGTTGCCTTTAGTGTATCAAAAATATAATCATCATCAAAAATATAATGATATGGATACAAGCAGCTCAAAACAAGTTAATGTGGGAAAAATTTACCCACCAAAGTTTGGGTTGGACTCAGGGGCAACACAAGACGTAACTACTTACCGTACATAGATCAAATTAGAGAATAGTTTTAAGTCTGATTTTGAGTTGACTTTTTGACAAATAAAAAAAAAATATATGTTGTTCTCATAGTACGGTTAAAACCTTCTTATGAATTTTTAAATTGGGATCAAGGCTGATTGATGCCCGGTATTAGAAAACGGGGTGTGACAACTCCCATTTAAAAGCTATATATTGGCACTTATGGAAGCTAGAGTCATGTAATTTGAAACAAACATGTTACCTATAAAAACATAAAAGATAAAAAAGCGGCCGTGCCACCTAACAACTCCAAAACGACAAACGCGATTAATTAACTTAAAAAAAGAGAACTTCAAATAAACGATTGCGGCAAACAGAAAATTAGTTTAATAACAAAGATAATGAATATCATAATAATACAATTATTTTGTGCAAAATTCTTAAAAAACTTGTTGACAAGTTTTTTTTTCCTCAAACAAAATAATAATATAATTTAACTTAAATCATCTGATAATTATGTTTTACAAATTATCAAAAAAAATTACTGAATATAATTTTCTTCACATAGCAACTAATAATTATGACAGAAAGAAACTCACCACTTCAATTTTTTTTTTACACGAACAATTTATGAAATGTAATAATTAAAATTATGTCGAGATACTCAACCGTGTCGCACTCGCCAATTAACTAATTAATATTTTTTGCCAACTTATTAAAGCAATTAGCAACATTATAAGCTATTGGTTATTATCAGAGAAGAGCATATCTTTCGGCGAATACAATTATAAAAAGTTGCAAAAACCTAACGAATTTTATTTTTGTAGATAATAAATATATTCATCAAAATTGAATGATATATAAACGAAAAATTTTATAATATTCAGATATTATATATTCAAAAATTGTTTTTGACCATTAGATTGGTCCCACCCCTCTTTGTTCAATGCCTGTTCCAGTATTGCAGGCCATCAACAAATAATAACTCCAAATCGAGTTTCTTTGTTCTGTGACTATTATTTCCAAAGCTATTCAAATTTAAAAAAATTGTCTGATATAGGTGGTGCCCCATTGTACCCCTTGTACAATGCCCATTCTAGTTTCACAAAAGCAGGACACCACCAAATAGCAACTTCATTTCAGCTATTCCGTAGCGGAAATTTGACTTGTATGGGCGGAGCCACGCCCCGTTTTTCAAAGCCCGTGTCAGTTTTATAATTTAATAGTAACTTCTATTTGAATTACATTGTTATGTGAAATTTAGTTCCATATAAATTTGATATAAAAAAAATGTAATTGTAAGGGCGGTGTCACGCCTTTTTTTACAAAGATCACTCAAATTTGCCAGTCGAACGTCTGAATACGTCTAAATAGTTAGATCGTACCAAATTTCATTGATTGAGTGTGACTTATAGGTCAAGAGTTTTTAAAAAAGAGTCACGCCCCTCGCGGGTAGGAAGTTGGTAAATACTTTACGACCTATTCTCATACCTACCAAATTAACAAAAAAAAAATATTCATTAAAATTGGTCGAGCCGCTTCTGAGGAATGCGACAGTGACAAGAGATATTTTTATTTTAGATTAAACATAATATTAATTCTTTAAAAAATAAACAAATAAACGCTTTTTAATAAGTAGTTCCATGGCCTGAGTCTTAGCCCACGCGGCACTTAACAAATCAGAGTTTACTTGGCCTTCTTTAAAAAAATTAGAGGGTTTGAATTTGAGTCATTTATGTAATTAAATTTGTATTTTATCGCTTATTTTTGCCAAAAATAGCCTTAATTAACAAAAGTTTAACACGCCTCACTTAAATAACCTCATAAACATATTCTGTAAAATGTGAAATGTGATTTATGACACTTGCAATAATTTGGCAGTTATAACTGAAAAAAAAAAAACAAAATATTAAATAACTAAAAACAATGTATCAGACCTTCAAATCTGGACAGTGTAATTAACGCGGAGTCCAACATGCATGGTTGTTCGTGATAACACAAAATAATTTAATTTTTTTGGATTTTTTTTTTTAATATCTCGTAAAAATTTATGTTGTCTCGCTCTGCTTAGAAGCAGCGAAGTAGCTTGAACGAGTGAAAAGCTTCTGGGTAATTTAATTCTGGTTTAACTGCAGTTGAGCTTATTAGCTTATCAAACTGGACTGCATAAACCACAGAGACTACTGATGAATTGGAGTAGCGTCCGACGAAACCATGGTCTAGTCTGCTTGGTTTGTTCTGCAAAGAACATTGTTGTTGTAGCAACCTGTATTTGGCATCAAGCTTTAAAAATAATTTTTAAAAAATATGTTTTTTTTGAATTATAAACTTTAAAAAAAACTCCAGATGTTTTACTTCTATTAGAAGAATAGAAGATTTAATAAAATTATTAAAAATACACAAAAAAACTAAAGCTTCCATAGTTCCTTATTGTGTGGATCCAGATTCATTATAAAAAACAATAAAAAAGCTATAAAAACTAAGGTTTTAGAAAAGTAAGCATGTTCATGGCAGCCATTTTAAATCCGCCATTTTGAATTTCGAATTTTAAACTTCTGATTCGTGATCAGAGACCCCAAAAACCCAAGTATCAACATTTTATGCAGATTAAACAACTGCTTGAGGTATTGGATTTATTTTTTGAGTCTTTTTTTCGATTTGGAACTATTGTGTGCAGTCCTATAGGCCTTGTAGCGTCGGTGCTACACCCTTTATCCATTCCAGAAACGGGTTGTTATTAGATTTTACGATTTTGACCTCGTTAAGCCATCCAGCACCCTCAAAATTGGGCATGGGAGCGTCAGGTCTCCATCCTCGGGAACATCTCCTCGAGAAGTTTAATTTCTACCGATTTCCACCGCTCGAGAGATATTTGCTCTTGGGAATCGCTTTGGTCTATGAGTGCCACGGTTTTAGAAGAAACCGGTTTTTTTAACTTTAAGGAGCTTTAGCTTTCAGGAGCAACCTTTTCTTCATCTGATCTTTGGCGCTTTTAAGTTACCTGCTTTTCGACCTTTTTCGCGAACTATGAGGTTATAGGCGAGAAACGTGGTGAGCTCGCGAACGTGGTGTGCTCCCGCCCCATAACGTTTTAGGCCTGGCGCCAGGTAGGTTTAAGTTTTAGTTTATTGCTCCACAACAGTCTATATGACATGGGTGACCCTATCAGGAATCTAAACAGAAGGCTTCCGACATCATAGCCCGTTGTATCATTGCGGCCTAAGCCTCTATACTCTATACCAAGAAGTAGAGAAACAAGTCTATAAAAATAGCATCATGATTGTACTGGGCAGTCGGCGGTCATTTACAAAGTATTTTCATGTGTAGAATCCGAATATGAGGTCAGAATTGACTCATTACTTCGAAATTTTTTAAAAAACTGCTATTTTCGAAGTCGAAAAACCTAACATAAATTCAAAAATTGTCCACCGATTTTTTCATCTCGGTTCGTTTTTGTTCCGCCGAAAAAAAGTTGTTCCGCCCGTAATTTTTTTTTATGCTTTCCTTACAAATCTGTTAAAGTCTCTAGGAAAACCTCTGTGCATTGGTTTTATCACATATTTTTTTTCTCGAAAGAAATGCTTGTTTTTCAGTTGTATCCTTGTGTGTCCTTAAAAAATACAGATAAGTGTTCCTTTTTTGTTATTAAACGCTTGCTCTTTATCAAATCCTCGCTACAGTCGGCAGTTTTCAGTTTTGTTTTTTTCAGGGACCGAAAATAACTGTTATTTTACAATTTTTAAATGAAAAAGACACAACGAAAATATTGTCGAAGGACTTTTTCAAATATACCATTATGATACAAATGGCCTCAGATTCACAAATGCCGTTTAAATTTTCGACTGATTCTATAAAAGTTAAAAATTAACTGTTATTTTTTGCTTGTTATTTTTTCGGACAAAAATAACGGTTACTTTTGACTTTTATTTTATCGGTCAAACATAACAGTTATTTTGTGACTTTTATTTTTTCGGCCAAAAATATCAGGCACTTTCTAGTTTTTTAAAGGCCGCTTGACCAATTAAAAAACTTTTGATACCATATGTAAATTGTGCGCATCGACGAGACGAAAATAATGGTATCAATAGTTTTTTAGTCGGTAAAACAGCCTTTGAAAAAACACAAATTGCCTGATATTTTTGACCGAAAAAATAAAAGGCAGAAAATAACTGTTATTTTTGACCGATAAATTAAAAGTCAAAAGTAACTGTTATAATTGCCCGAAAAAATATAAGGCAAACAATAACTTTTATTTTTGTCAGAAAAAATAAAAGTTAAAAAATAACAGTTAATATGTGACTTTTTCGATAAAAACCATAACCGGTACGGTCCCTGGTTTTTTTATATTTTTTATTTGACTTTGTACGTTTGATCAAAACCCGCAATTATTTTAAAATGCACAACGTATTAGGAAACAGCATAAAAATGTTGTTGTTGGTATTTTATATTTCTTTTTGTAATCTTTCTTAATTTCAATGCCAATGCTATCAACTTTTGCTATGCTTTTACTTTTTTTTTCTATTTTATTGTCATATAGTTTTCGTAAAACTATTAAAACATGTTGATATTTTTATCATTTTTAATAATACTTGTCTGGCAGACGACAAACTTGACTTCTGCTCCATCGCTCGCTACCTTAATAAAAATTATTTTTTTAAATTCTGACAACAGCTTAATTTGGTGCGTGGCCCATGCATTGCTTGGCATAATAATTTTTTTTTAGCATTTTATCTATGCATAGATATTGATTTATTGTTGTAGTTGTCCATATATGATTTAAAAAATTTTATTTATAAGGGCAATATAAGGATAAAACTCAAAACGCGTTCTTCGGTAAATTCTTTTTTTTTATTAAGTTGTTTTTTTTTTTAAATGAAATTGATGGGTAACAACGTTATAGAAATTATTTATTTATGCTAATTTATGTGGTTATTACCACAAAATGTTTTTAGAAAAAGCGCCAAAAATATAAAAAAAGCACTTTGGGGGAAATTTATGGCAAGTGTGTAGGGGGATGTACGCTAGATTTTCATTATAATTTATATTCATTAAAAACGTTACCATAAATTATTAGCAAGTGATTTTTAAGTCTTATATTATTGGCATTTAAAAAACATGAAATGTTGAACATGTTTTGGGAGCGGGTCGAAATTCCCCTTTCCAAAATTCCATGCATCGAAGTTCACCTTTAGAAAGTTTTCCTTTACAAAATTTACCCTTTTCGAAATTAACCTTTTTTTAAAATTCGCCTTTACAAAGTTCCACTTTTTTTACTTAATGCTTAGTAGACATGACAGTGCAAATCATTTGAACTCTTTACTCAAGGTTGTTGGATGAACGAGGCATGCTGAAGAACACCGGACACACTATTCGACAATTTTTGTTTTCAATTACTTAATGCTTAGTAGACATGACAGTGCAAATCATTTCAATGAAATGCTCCTTTACAAAATTCTACTTTACAGAATTCTCCTTCAACGAAATTCTATTTGTATAATGCATAAAAAGTGTAGAAGCTCTCGCATTTTATAAGTGTTAACATATTTTTTAATATCTGTTGTCGTTTAATTTTCTAAAGGTCAATTTTGTAAAAGGGAATGAAGAAAAGGAGGTTTTTAAAAAATACGTTTTTTGAAGGGTGAATTATGTAAGAAGAATTTTTAAAAGTGGAATTTCGAAAAAAAAATTTGATTTGGGGAATGTTGACCCCAAACCAATAGTTTTCAATACTTCATTTTTGTCAATAGATCAGCTTTTCTTGTTTCTCGTCATTGTCAATCGAAAATAATTGATACACTGTTGTCATTTTTTCTAAGACTGACAACGAAAGACCACTGACAATGATGTAGTCAAAACCAGACTTCAGAATCGTTGAATAATGTCACCTTTTGAATATAATTTCTCTTCGAAAAATAATAGAAAAATAAAAAATACAAAATGAAATGATAATATTAAAACGTACATTAAAAATTCAAAGTGAGAAGAAAAGAAAAAAATAAATTAAAAAAAAATAAATTAAAAAAATTAAAAAAACAAAATAAAACGTAAATAAAATATTAGAAAAACAAAATTTACACAGAAAAATCCTTAAAAAATAACAATAAAAAACATACAAATTAAAAAATGTAAAAAAAATAAAAAAATTAATTATAAACAGGGGCCGAATTTTGTTGACTTGACCGGAAAAATAACGAAAATACATATAAAAAGAAATTGATAAAAATTTAAAAATAAATTTAAGTTTATTAATAATTATCAAAAAAAAAAAATTAAATAGAAAAATAAATAAAAACCATACAATTTCAAGAAATTTAAACTTTCAAAACATTAAAGAAAACAAAAATTACCAAAACAAAATATACAATCATTGAAACAAAAAACATAAAAAGATATCAAAAAAAATTCAATGCATTCAAAAAATTAAATAATGAATAAAAACTTTTTTACAAAAAAAAAAACCTACTTCAAAATCACTAGAAAGTAAAAAATAATTTTAAATTACTTTTACTATTTATTTCTTGGTCAAATTTGTATTTTTATAATAAATATATTTATTTTTTTATGATAATAAAAGCTTCTAGTCAGCGCTAATCATTGACGTAAAATCATGATTTTTTCGCCATCCATACTCTATTTAAGACTTTTTTATTTGTAAATATCCTGCTTGGGTGACGCTGTATTAATTTGTAATCTTAATTTTTCTTAAATCTTAATTAAAATGCTATATGTGTGTTGCAGCTGCACAAAAAAATCTGATTATATTAGCGCCGACTTCGAAGCTCTTATTATCATAAAAAAATAAATATATTTATTATAAAAATACAAATTTGACCAAGAAATAAATAGTAAAAGTAATTTAAAATTATTTTTTACTTTCTAGTGATTTTGAAGTAGGTTTTTTTTTTTGTAAAAAAGTTTTTATTTCTTTCTTTTTAGAGAAAATGATATATATTAAAAAAGTGTATAAATTAATTAAACACCAATTATTTATGCTCATAATATGGAAAATGCTTTTCTGTCGTTTCTTATTCTGCTCTTTGTCAGTATGTTTATCAGTACCTACTCTTGTATTTTTATCACTACCCCAATGTCAATATTGACTGAAATAAAGTGTGTTTATAATATTGACACGCCTCTTTGTCGAGAATATCACACTCTTTGTCATAGTGTTTTCAATAGTTCTACCCATTCTAACAATGAATTTTACCACCCTTAAGTCAATATGATACAGTTTTTTACACACTGCCACATCCCTTAGTCGAATAACGCCCAATTCTTTGGTAGTAATTTGTAATAATTGTGCCTACGTCTGTACTTTTTCAGTTAGTAGTGTCAGTATTCGATTTAGTGTTTTCTAATATTGCCACACCCCTTTGTCGAATGACGCCCACTTTATTCACAATAACTTGTTATAAGTGTGCCTACCTCTATACTAAATATCAGTACTCTAGTGTCAATATTATTCGCGATACAGTGTATTTTATATATTGCCACACCCCTTTATCAAACAAGGTCCACTGTATTGAAATTAATTGTTTTATAACTGTGCCTACCCCTGTAGTTAACTTTATTACTCTAGTGTCAATATTATTCGAGATACAGAGTTTTTCTAATATTGCCACACCTCTTTGTCGACTAACGCCCACTCAATTGACTGTTATTTTTTACCTACCCTTGCATTTTTTCTGTGAATTTTATTAACTCTAGTACTCTAGTGTCAATATTTACTGAAATACAGTGTTTTTCTTACAGTGACACGCCCCTTTATCGAATACCGCCCACATTACTGACAGTAATTTGTTATATTTGTACCTACCTTTGTACTAAATTTTAGTATCGTAGTGTCAATAGTAATCGAGATACAGTGTTTTTTTTAATATTGCCACTCCCCTTCTCGATTAGCGCCCATTTTTTTTTTACAAAAATTTGTAGTAATTTTTCCTTCCTTTGTAATAAATTTCTGTACCCTAGTATCAATATTATTCGAGACACAGTAATTCTCTTATATTGCCACACCCCTTTGTCGAATTACGCCCACTTTTGTTATAGTAATTTCCAATAATTGTACCTACCTCTGTACTTAATTTCAGTACTCTAGTGTCAATTTTCTTTGAGATACAGAGTTTTTACAATATTGCCACACCCTTTTTTAGAATTACGCCCACTTAAGTGATCGTCATTTTTAATACTTGTGCTGGCCTTTGTAATTTTACTGTGAATTTTATTACCGTAGTGTCAATATTTACTGAGATACAATGTTTTTCGTATAAAGACACGCCCCTTTTCCGAATACCGCCCCCTTTCATAAACGGGCACCTCCGCGTTGATAATCTCTATATGTTGACAAAAAATTACGGCAATCGGGCAAGTACTTTAGGAGTAATCGATGTACATACATTCACAAAAAAAAAAAAAAAAAAAAAAAAAAAAAAAAAAAAAAAAAAAAAAAAAAAAAACAGAGAAACCAACCAACTTGAGAACCTCCTCCTTTTTGAAGTCGGTTAAAAATAAATAAAAACAAAATTTTCGAAATTAATTAATAAAACAAAAACAGAAATTAAAATCATTAAAAACAAAAATAAAAAGCGTAACAAAATTTAAGAAATGTAATGAAATTAAATAAAAAAAATGTAAAAGTAATATATAAAATTAAAAAAAAAATAAAAGTTAATAAAAATCAATAAAAATGTAAATAAAAGAAAACAATTTTAATAAATTTTAATAAATAAAAAATAAATTTAAAATATAAACAACTTTAAACACATTAAAAAAAAAGAAAAATTTAAAAAAAATAAAAAACATTTAAATAACTTGCAATAAATTACACTGGTTTACAGCCAATATGTACTTTGAATGCCACTATCCTTTTCTCATGTAAAATCGGTCGCTAATTCCGAAAAAAATGAAATTTTTATTGTTCTTTTAATAATTTACATTATTAAATTGTATATAATTTGGGCAATATCTCGAAAACGGAGTGACAGAAAAAAAAAATTTTTTTTTCGGAATTAGCGACCGATTTTACATGAGAAAAGGATAGTGGCATTCAAAGTACAAACAACTTCGTTATTTGTAAACCAGTGTTATAGAACAAAATTTTAGAATTATTGGAGAAATAACAAAAAAAACAAAAATTAACAATCAAAAAATAAAATCATAAAACAAAAATAAAACGCTAAAATAAAAATTTAAAAAATGTAAAGAAATTGAAAAAAAAATAAAAAATGCAAAAATTTGAAAATTAATATATATAAAGTTTAAAAAATTAAAACCAAATAAAAACATAAAATCATTAAAAAAATAAAAAGGATAAAAAATTCAAAAAATCTAAAGATATGAAAAAAATTTTATTAAATTAAGAAATTACTAAATTTATAAAAAAAAACGAAAAATTATGCATTAAAAATGAAATCATTCAAATCAAAATTAAAAACAAATATTTTAAAAAAAGGAAAAAAAATGTATACAAAAAAATGCAAAGATATTAAAAAGTACAATACATAAAATTTAAAAAAGTTAAAGTTAATAAAAAAATAAAATCATTCAAAAATAAAAACCATAAAAAAATTTATTAATATAAAAAAAATTTAATAAATATAAAAACAAAAGAATTTCAATAAATTTAAGAACATAATTTTAGAAATTATTTAAGAAAAATAACCAAAAAATTTTAAAAATGTTAAGAAATAAAAAATAAAATAAAAATGCAAAAAATTTAAAAGTAAAATAAATAAAAATTAAAAGCAAATTAAAATCAATCAAAAATAAAAAGCATAAAAAACTAAAAAAATGTGAATGAACATAAAAAATTTGAATTTAAAAATTTAAATAAATTCAAAAAGCTTTCAATAGGTTTTGAAAAAAAGTTTTATAAATTTAGAACAAAGTTTTTTAAATTATTTCAGAAAAAAAATAAAAAGTAAGAATTACAAATATAATCATTAAAAACAAAAATAAAAAGTTAAATAATATTAAAAAAATGTAAGGAAATTAAAAAAAACAAATGAAAAATAGAAATATGTATACAGAAAGATTTTAACAGTAAAATGCATAAAATTTAAAAAAATTCAACTTACAAAATTTCAAGATATTTAACACTAAAAAAAAACTAATTAACAATTAAAAAATTGTATTCATTAGAAAAACAAATAATAAAGCATACAGCATTTTTGAAAAGAATTTAAAAAAATAGCATCACAAAAAATTATCATTAAAAATCAGGGACCGAAAATAATGATTATTTTTCAAATTTTAATGAAAAAAATCAACATGTTCTAAGCGTCGGAAAAAACTTTTGAGTATACCGAAATGTTGGAATTTGTGTTGCCTCTCAGAATAAATACTGATTTTTATTTTTTAAGCGTTAAGCATAAAAATTAAAAATAATTATTATATAATGATTTTTTTTTATTTTTTTGTTCAGGAATAAAAATTATTTTTGATTTTTATTTTTTTTTGCTCAGAGTTAAAAATTATTTTTGATTTTTATTTATTTTGCTCAGAAATAAAAATTATTTTTGAATTTTATTTTTTTGCTCAGAAATAAAGAGTATTTTTTAATTTTATTTTTTTCGCTCAGATATAAAAATTATTTTTAATTTTTATTTATTTTGCTCTGAAATAAAAATTATTATTGATTTTTATTTTTTTGGCTCAGAAATAAAAATTATTTTTGATTTTTATTTATTTTGTTCAAAAATAAAAATTATTTGTTGATTTTAATATTTTTGCTCAAAATTAAAATTCATTATTTAAAAGGAATAAAACTTGGGCATGTGTAAATTTTTCATAAAAAATGAAATTCAAAGAAAATATGGGCTTACGCTTAAACCAGTTAATACAACAACGTTGAGACTATAGTCGAGTCAGCTGTTTTTAGGTGATGTTTTTATATTATGAATGCAACTTTAACTTGAAGTTCAATCGAACAATAGCGAAAACAGCCGGTTGCTGTTCAAATTTTTGGATAAAAGGGAAGAACAAATATTGGAAAATCCTTCCGTTATTTCCTCAATTTATCTGGATCCTCGAAAAGGTCGATTAATTACTAAAAATCCAATCAAAATAATGTATGCCAAATCGCACTTAAGACAAATAATTCGCCAATATTTAATTTGAGCGCAAAGGTAAATCTCTGCCATTTTCACCTTTAAGTATAATTTATGTATATAAGTATATTTATAATACACTGAAGAGCAATGAACAAATACACAAATTTTTATTCTTAAAAATTAATAACTGTTATTTTAAAAATTCTCAATAATATAAACATCAAATTTAATATCATCATAGTTTCTTTTCAAATTTTGAAGAGATAAAAAAACATAACTATTAAGAATGTCTAACAAGAAGAAAGCTCGTGAAATCTATTTTTAATTTACGAGAAAAAAACAAAAATTCTTAAGTCTTTAAATTTATTTAGCGAAATAATAAAAATCAAAAATTCTTTCTATTTCCGACCAAAAAAAAATCAAAAAAACCCATAAACATCATTTTTCGATTTTTATTTTTTGTCTCAAAAATAAAAATAAAAAATGATTTCTTTGCTTGAGCAAAAAAAATAAAAATCAAAAATGATTTTTTTGTTTGAGTTAAAAAGATAAAAATCAAAAATGATTTTTTGGCTTGAGTAAAAAAAATAAAAATCAAAAATGATTTTTTTGCTTAAGTAAAAAAAATAAAAATCAAAAATGATTTTTTTGTTTGAGGAAAAAAAATAAAAATCAAAAATGATTTTTATGTTTGAGTAAAAAAAATAAAAATCAAAAATGATTTTTATGCTTGAGTAAAAAAATAAAACTTAACAATAATTTTTATTTTTGATTTAAAAAATAAAAATCAGAAAACGATTTTTATATCGGAGCAAAAAAATAAAAATCATAAAATAATCATTATTTCTTAATTTTTTCGATATTGCTCATAATTATTACGGTCCCTGTTAAAAATAAAAAAAACATTAATAAAATAATTAAATATAAAAAATTAAAAAAAAAAATATTAAGAAATTCAAGAAAAAAAAAGTTAACAGTTAAAAAAATCATTAGAAAAAAATAAGTCACATAAAATTTTCATAACAATTTAAAAAAAAATTAAAATAAAAACTTTAAAAAAAAATGAAAAAAAAAAATTTCAATTTTAAAACATGAAATTTAAAATTGGCATAAAACAAGTAAGTTCAGTTCTCGGTCAATTGTGTGCAAACATTTAATAACACAGACAACACAATTGATCATGAGAAGCTCAGTCAAAGTCCTTTCAAGGGCTGAAATGACCAATTTGTTTTTTTTTTAAATTTTTTGCATTTTTTCAAATTTTTTATAGTTTTGTCAAATTTCTTTTGTTATTGATATTAATTTGTTTTTAAATGTTAGTTTTTTTTAAATTGTTATTTTTTTGTAAATTGTTTTTTTTTTTTTTTTTTTGTTTTTATTTTTTGTTTTTTTCTTATTTTTTGTGTATTTAAATTTCATAAAATTTTTTATTTTTTTTAATTTTACTTTTTATTTTTTATAGTTTTCTTTATTTTTTTTCAATTTTATTTAAAGTTTTTATTTAATATTTTCTCAAGAAGCTTTACATGGCATTATTTGCTCTCTGAGGTTTGCCAATGTCTGCAGAGAGGTGATGACCGATCAGAAAAAATTTTTTGTTGAAAAAACTTTTCGCCGCCACTGGGGATCGAACTCGGGCTATGAGCATGCTAAGCCACACATTTAACCTGCATGCCACGTTCACCACGGTCAAGTAAAATATATAAAATTTAAAATAATTAAAAGTACGTAAAAAATAAAAACAAACAAAAATAAAAAGCATAAAAAATTAAAAAAATGATAAGAAAAAAACCAAAAAATTTCAATGCATTTTGCAAAACTTAAATAAATTTGAAAAAATTACTTATATTTGAAAAAAAAAAAAATAAATATAGAAACAATACTTTAGAAATTAATTGATATTAAAATAGAAAAATTAACAATTAAAAAATAAAATCATTCAAAGCATACAAAAATTTTACAAGTGTAAAGAAAATAAAACAAAAAAAACTCAAAGGAATTGATAAGTAAAATATATAAAATTTAAAAAAATTAAAAGTACAACATTTTAAAATATTCAACTCTCATAAAATTAACTCAAAGAATTACGGAAAACAAAAGTAAACAATTAAAAAAATTAAAATCATAGGAAAAAAAAGAATGAAGTAAACAACTTTTGAGAAAATAAATGAAAAAATTAGCCTAAAAAAAATTTTTAAATTTCCAAAATAAATAATGCATAATGTAAAAAAATTTCCAAATAAAATGTACAAAAATTAAAAAATAAAATACATAACATTAATAAGAAAGAAAATATAAAATATATAAATAAAAAAAAAATTTAAAAAATTAAAAAAAAAACCATCAGTTAAAAACAAAATCATTAGAAACAAATAAAACATCAAAAATATTCAAAACAATTGAAAATAGCACTTAAAACAAAAAAATTTGAATAAAATTAAAAAAATAATAAACAAAAATATAACAAACATTAAAAGTAAAATTAATAATAAAAAAATTATAAGAAATTTAAAGAATTTTAAATATGCAAAAAACAAAAAATCAAAAATTAAAAAAATAAAATTTATAAAAAATAAAAATTAAAAGCGACAAAAATATAAAAAATTTAAATTAAAAAAAATTCTAACAAATTATAAAAAAATCCCAATCCGTAGAATCCTATATCCAAAAAATTTAAATTAAACAACTACCCTTCAACAATTTATTAAAAAATTCTAACCGCTGCATTCATAAAATTTTATTAGCCTCTTAAGGAGGGACATTACATTCGCGGCAGCGAAAAAATATCTTTTTTAAAAAATTCAATACTCAGTCAAAAACAAACATATTTCCAAAATTAAATTAAAAGAAAAAAAATTGAAAAAAATATATTCTTCACTTCAACATGGTTTTAAAGATTTCCAAAATGGCGGCAGAGAAAAAACGGAGCCTCGTGGTTGCAAAAATCGTTCAATCTGGAAAAAAATGATTTTTTATAAATTTTAACAAAATTGGTTATCGTATGATAGTAGCTTTTTTTAAATTTTTTTTTCAATTTTGGTGATGTTCCAAATTTGAACGTGTGTTTTTTTGAAAAAAATATTGACTTCAAGAATGCATAAAAAAATCGAAAAAAAAAATGTAAAAAAAGCTCGTGTCATACGATAGCGAATCCAGTTTAAAAAAATTACAAAAAAAAAAAAAATTTCGTCAAAAAATGAACCCGCTAGTGCCGCAACCAGTACAAAAACCATGGTTTCGAGATAAACGCGTTCAAAGTTTGTGAACAAAGAAAAAAAAGATGAAAATTAAAAATGCACTCTCGCTAATCCGGCTGTAACTTTTGAATCCGTAAGAATTTTTCCTTGAAATTTTTTTTCTTAGAATCTTAAGAATTTACTAAAATACAAAATTCAAAACAAACCAATTTAAAAAAACCGGCCAATGTCATGACCCCACCCCGTTAAGTATAGTTCATTCAGATTTGTATGAGCAGGCGTGTCAAATTTTAATTTTAACAATCTGGGTAATTCCACAGTAACTTATGTTACAATTTTACTCTCCGTTGTGACTAACAAAGTTAGCCTATCACATTCAATTGACCAAAATCGATAATCCTCAATGAAATTCAATTCATACATAAGGAGAGAAAGAAAGAATTAAACTATAGTCACTCATGTTACTTATAGTGTGGTAACTCGTGTTACAAATTATGAGAGCTTAAAAAAATGGTTTCCATAAATTTTTGTTACCAATAATTATATCAATGTCGTCAATAATTTAAGCCGCTACTGTTTTAAAAGAAATTTTGTAAAAAATTGTCAGTTTTTAAAATTCTACGCTGAGTCTTGCGCATAATAAAGTCATTCTTATTTTTAAATACTGATGTTATCAGTTTAAGACCTTTTTTAAAAAAAAAATATTCTTTTATTACTATGCAGCTTTTATATAGCATTTTATACGCTACTTTAAATGCATCGAATGCATGTCAAATATGATAAAAATCAATAAAATTTATTAGCAAATAAGTAGGTGGTCTTGCTAGAATCTTTAATTATGTTATATAATCGTTAACTTAGTTGAGAGCGACATTTGCGGTTTTTTTATTGTTATAGCTTTAATTTTCTTTAAACATCTGAATGATTTGTGGCAGTTTGACAGCACCAAGTGCCGTGCCCACTTTTTTCATTACAAAAACAATTAAATATAATAACAACAACAACAACACCATAATTATAACACTCTATACTACATATAGTATCAGCAAACATTTATGACTTGCTCATTTTTAATCAACTTCAAAAGGGAGGAGGTTCTCAAGTTCATTGGTTTCTTCTTTTTTTTATTTAATTTTCATTTATTTTTTACTTTTTTTAATTATAAAAGTTTTTGAATTTGTTGCAAAATAGTTAGTAAATATTATAACAGTTAACAAACATAACTGTTATAATAGAGCTGATATAAGAATTTATATTTATACATCAACATGCAATTATAAATTATAATTTTTTTTTTAAGCTACTAGCTGTCATTTGCATTAACTCTGCTGATTTTTTTTTTCAAGCTTTTATTTATATATTCTACGTATATTCTACAAATATGAATGTAGTACCGCGAAAGTGTTAAATTTCAGGGTTATTTTGAAATTGTTTAAATATATGCGCGACTATTGGATTTTACTCAATTAACCGGTAAGCTCCGGTTTTTCTTTTTTTTCTTGTGGGACATTCTAACTTTTAAAGTACATGTCAAGCACATTTCTATAATTGTTAACTGCATTAACATTCATTTAATTACACTTTCTTTTAGAAAGTTTTTTTTTCCTCATAAAATTCAAAACATTCACATTCACTTAACAGTGTTAAACAATCTCTTGATTTTTATTCATTTAAGGCTGTTTAGGTGATAATTAATGTACACTTTGGATTAACTATAAGTTGGTTGGTTATCAGTCAGTTAATGTCAGTCTTAACTATACTTATAAATATTCACAGCTGAGTCTATTTTTTTAAATATAAATTGTTTACGAATAAATTTTTCATATTCTTTTTTTTTATAAATATGCTCAACTAACCTTTAACAGCTTTTTTCTGAATTGCACAAAAACTTAGTAAAAAAACAAGACTCATCGATGTGTAATTTTAAAGGTAAGCAAAGCTGTGAAATTTTACTTAAAAAATGCTTCTACGATTGTCATTGTTTCTTATTTCTGCAGAATAGAGTTGTTATCCTTTGCATCTGACAATCGAAAATCCTACATAGTAGCACGTAGACTTATATTAGAAGCGTTTTAAAGAAGTAATTTTTCTTAATGTAAGAAAAACGACAGAACTCTTATTCGTATGCAACCAAAGTACGGCAAAAAGATACAAAATAAATCTTACATACCTTCTCGGATCTTTCTATGGTACAAAAATAATTTTTAATGTCATCCATTAACTTTTTTCTAATACTTAGAAATCAAATTTCATTACATTTTCTTACAGCAAAGTACATAACATACATACTTGGACGAAAAGTCAATAAAGTTTTTTTTGTAAAGACCCATCAAAGGTGTTAGTTTTATTCAGACTATTTATGAGAAAAATTGTTGGTTCAGATGAATGTTAAGATTCCGTATAAAAAAATACATTAACAAAATTCTGATTATATGGCCAAAAAGTTCCACTGAGAATGTATCATAGAAACTTTTTTGGGTTCAGCAGGCTCCTTGAACTAAGATCTAGGGCCAAAAGGCACTAGTTGGGTTTCAAAATTTTTTTTTTTTTTATTCTGTCTGTCGACTACTGGAAAACAATGAAACAATGAAAAACAATGGTTCTATAGATGCAAGGTTTCAGGTAAGATCTTTAAAAAAATATTAACCAAATCCAAAAAATAAAAAAACAAAATAAAAAATAACAAAATCCAAAAAATAAAAAAAACCAAATCCAAAAAAAAACAAAAACATATATATAAAAAAAAAAAAAAAAAATAAAAAAATAAAACAAAACTTAAAAGTAAAACTAAAATAGAACAATAAAAAAATAAAAAAATTCAATAAATAAAAAAAACCAAAATAAAATACTTAAATTAAAAAAAAATTTAAATATCTAAAAAAAATTTAAAAGAAAATTAACTTTAAATAACACATAAAAAATAAACAAAATAAAAAACCAACATGAAAACT
The DNA here is from genome assembly GCA_958299015.1 of Tetanocera ferruginea. NCBI lineage: Eukaryota > Metazoa > Arthropoda > Insecta > Diptera > Sciomyzidae > Tetanocera > Tetanocera ferruginea. The sequence goes on along the minus strand of OY282643.1, from coordinate 118,330,623 downwards.
TGCAGAAGTATTAAAAATATAAATAATAAAAATTAATAAAAGCAAATTAAAAAGTTAAAAACATTTAAAATATAAAAAATAATAATAAAATGAAAAACTTAAAATAAACTAAAAACATAATAAAAATATGATTAAAATAAATAAAAACTTTTAAAAAAACACAATATAATATTATTTGTAACACACCACGATAATCGTTGTCAAGGCAAAAAGATATCTTATATTCCAGGATATTGCATTAAACTCAAATATGTTTGTCAAAGATTTAGTCCTAGTTTTGTTGTTTTCTTTTATTATTTTTTAGATATTATTTTCGAGTATTTTGTATAATTTTTTCATAAAAAAAAAATTTAATTTGTTTACTACTTTTTCAGCATATAATTGTATACTGCTTTTATTTTTTTTTTTTAATCTTTTGGTTATTTTTTCATTTTTGTACCCTAAACCTGAAAGGTCAGGATATATTAACTTTGTGCAAACATTTGTAACGCATAGATCGAAGCGGGTCCGGTATAGAAAAGTATATATATTCTTGATCAGGGTCACCTCGTCGAGCTATCCATGTCCGTCCGTCTGTGTGTTGTCCGTAAACACAGGATAAGAAGAAGGAGTTGAGATAATTTGATGAAACTTGGTACACATAGTCACATGCACCCAAGGATCTGCACTTTTGAATATTTTTGGAATCCGCCCACGAACACGCCTACCTCCCACACAACGCAAAAATTTAAAACTGCATAACTCAGATTATAATTAGCCTACAACAATTAAATTTGATATGTATGTGTTTTATATCAACACAAAGATGTCTTTGAAAAATGGACGTCATTCGCTCACGGACACGGCCACCTCCCATACAACTCAAAAATTGAAAACGCAATTAATAAGCCTCTGTTTAACCTACAACACTAAAATTTAGCACATATTTTTTTTTTAACAAAACAAAGATGGTTTTGAAAAATGGACATCATCCGCCCACGGACACGCCTACCTCCGATACAACGCAAAAATTTAAAACTGCATAACTTAGCTCATAATTAGCCTACAACAATAAAATTTGATGTGTATGTGTTTTATGTCAACACAAAGATATTTTTGAAAAATGGACGTCATCCCCTCACGGACACACCCACCTCCCATACAACCCAAAAATTGAAAACGCAATAAATAAGCCTCTTTTTAACCTACAGAGCTAAAATTTGGCACGTATGTTTTTTATGACAAGAAAAATATGCATTTTAAAAATGGACGTCATCCGCCTACGGTCACCAAAAAGTTTAAAACTCAATAAATAAGTTATGTTTCTCATAGAGGAATTACATTTGGTATGTATGTATTTTATACCAAAACTAAGGTCTGTTCAAAAATTGGAAGTAATCCGTCCATGAACACGCCCACCTCCCATAGTGAAAGCACAATAAAGGCATTAACTGTGAGCTACAGGAATAAAACTTGGTATGTGTAAATTTTTCATCAATATTTAAATGGATATAAAATATAGGCTACCTCCGCCCACGGACACGCCCATTTTCAATAATATTATTTTTTTTGGAAAAGTAGGTTTAGAGTATTTCATAGTCGGCCTTAAACCGGCTTTAGATTTTCTTTACTTGTTTTTAATTACTTTTTTTAAAATTATTTTTATTACTTTTTTTAAAATTATTTTTATTATTTTGTAGATAATTCTTATTATATTTTTATAATTTTTTTATATTTTTTTATTCTATTTTTTTATTATTTTTTACATTTTTTTTTTAAGAACATTTTTTATTATTTTCTTTTTATATTTTTCTTATTGTATTAATTTTTATTACAAAATTTTTTTTTTGTATTATTTTGTGTTGTATTTTTTTACTTTTTCAGTAAAAATCTTTTACTTCTTTTATTTTTTTTAATTTAAAATTTTGTATTTTTCTATTTTTTAAAAATCTTTTAATTATTTTTAATTTTTTTACAAAATTTTTTATGAAAATTTTATTAGTTTTTTATATATTTTTTCTTATTTTTTTATTATTTTGTATATTTTATCGATTATTTTGTGCTATTTCTTATTCCTTTTTTTCCATTCTTGATTATTTTTTATTAGTTTCATTATTTTTTTTTTCATCAATATTAAAAAGCAATTAAAATATGGGCTTCAATCGCCCACGGACACGCCTATTTTAAATAATATTATTGTATTTTGAAAAAGTAGGTTTAGGATATTTCATAGTCGGGCTAGACCGACTTTAGACTTTCTTTACTTGTTTTACTTGTTTTACTTAGTTTTTTATTTTTTTTTATAACTTACTTTTATTTTTTATTAGCTTTTTACAATTATTTTTATTATTTTGTAGATAATTCTTATTATAATTTTATAATTTTTTTATTATATTTAATATTTTCTTCTATTTTTTTACTAGTGTAAAAGCCCGTCCTTCGACGGGAAGGAACCATTTAGAGTACAAAATGCGACAAAAAATTTATTGGATTTATATACAAAGGTTTTTATTTGAAAACATATTTATTAAATTATTTTGATAAAACTTCTTTATAAACAACATTTCTAGTAAAAAATTCTTAGAATTTTTAACCTTGCCCTTGCCATCTATAATGCTTAGTTTTACATCATCAGCCCGCTAAAACGCGCATGACTAAATACCAGTTCTTTTAGAAAAACTCCTACTTTTTGCAATATTTAACCTTGAAATTTATTTATGGTCATTGAAAATGTCAGTTTAACTGGAAATTGTCGCCTCCGGAGAGTGAAAGGCAAATCTGTGTTTGTCGGGGCCAAATCAATTGTAGGTATGAAAACTATTTCATGTTCGCCAGTGCGCCTGTCAATACCTGTGCGATGATTAATTAAGTTTTTAGGTTTTTCAAAACTAACCACCATCCATTACAGATATCTCTTTTGGTATTGAAATTTCGAAGAAGTATTATAATACTTCCAATTTCAAGGTTTAACTTATGCAGTTGCATTCCTGAAGAATAAAATTCATTCAAAAACTCGGCAGGGTAGTTTTGTTTATCGTTATCATCACTGTCCTCAATTTAATCCGTACTCAGATCTCTCACTGTGTCACCAACTAAAATATTTAGAACTTGCTCGTTGACTTCGTTCACATCGGAATTTTTTGTGCACAGGATAGCAATTTTGGAATAACGGTTGATGTTATTCGGACTCAAAGTATCACCAGAAATCTATTAATAAGCGAACCTTTACAAACAAAATAATCTGGAATTTCTATGATATCTTCATCTCCATTTCCTAATTTGAGTAGCCAATCGCTAAAACTTGGATCAGAAGACCGAACATTGTGATTTAGTTCTAGCAATTCCAATTGACACCAACGTCACTGAATGTAATAATTGCTGTTCAGTTTATGCAGACCGAATAGGTTCTGGTTCTGTTAATTAAGAAGTACTGTAATAGCAAGACATGGTGTTTGATGTATAGTAGTTGAGGAAAATGACGATAGTCTTCAAGTACAAAGATTTCCAATACAGAATTTAAGAATAGGTGCTGGTCCAGACTGAACAGGTTCTAAAAAGTATAGTACGTACAAAGATTTCAAATAGATAATTTTACAATAGGTTCTGGTCCAGGCTGAACAGGTTTTAAAAAGTACAGTACGTACAAAGATTTTAAATAGATAATTTTACAACAGGTTCTGGTCCAGGATAAACAGGTTTTAAAAAGTACAGTACGTACAAAGATTTCAAATGGATAATTTTAGAAGAGGTTCTGGTCCAGGATGAACAGGTTTTAAAAAGTACAGTACGTACAAAGATTTCAAATAGATAATTTTACAATAGGTTCTGGTCCAGGCTGAACAGGTTTTACGATATAGAGCAAAAGGTTTAGTAAGTACAAACATTTCAAATGAATTATTTATAACTGGTCATGGTCCAGGCTGAACATGTTTTACGATATAGAGCACGGAGCAGGACGCTTGCCTTTTATATATTAAGACAATTTTTTTACATTTTTTAAAAAAAAACCATTTTTTTATTATTTTATTTTTATATTTTTCTTATTTTTTAAATTTTTTTTTTTTATTATTTTGAAGATATTATTTTTGGTTATTTTGTGTTATATTTTCAGTTAAAATTCTTTTACTTCTTCAATTTTTTTTAATTTAAAATTTTGTATTTTTCTTTTGTTCTTAAAAAATCTGTTAATTATTTTTAATTTTTTTACTAATTTTTTTATTAAAATTTTTATTAATTTTTTGATATATTTTTTCTTATTTTTTTTTTATTATTTTGTGAATTTTTGATTATTTTTTTTAGTTTTTTTACAGTTTTTATTATTTTATTTATCATTTTTAATACATTTTTATATATTTTTTTTATTTTTTATATTAAATTTTTTACTATTTTTTTATATATATTTTCTTGTTTTTTATTATTTTTTTTATATTTTCTTATTTTTTTATAATTTTTATTATTATTTTGTATTATATTTACAATTTGAATATTTTTAATATTCATTACTATATTACTATATTCATAACTATATTACTACATTACTATATTACTATATTTTGTATTAGTTTGAATATTTTTTATCATTTTTTCAGTGAAAATCTATTTTATTTTTTATTACTTTTTCAGTATAAAATTTTATATATATATATTCAGTATTCAGTATTTTTTTTTTTTATATATGTTTTCTTATTTTTTCTCGGTCAATTGTGTGCAAGCATTTAATAACACACACAACACAATTGATCATAAGAAGCTCGGTCAAAGTCCTTTCAAGGGCTGAAATGGCCAATTTGTTTTTTTTCTTATTTTTTATTATTTTTTATTATTTTTTTATATATTTTCTTATTTTTTATAATTTTTATTATTATTTTGTAGATATAATATTTGAATATTTTTTATCATTTTTCCAGTGAAATTGTTTTTTATTTCTTTTATTTTTTTATTGCTTTTTCAGCATTAAATTTTATATATTTTTTTCTTTTTTAAAATCTTTTGATTATTTTTAATTTTTTTACTAACATTTTTATGACTTTTTATAACATTTTTTTATTTTTTTTTATTAGGTTTTTATAATTTTTTTTTTTTATATAATTTTTATTTTATGTTTATTTTGTATGTTTATTTTATATATATTAATAATTTGTTTTTACTAGTTTTATTATTTTATATTAAATTGTGTTATTATTTTCTTTTTACATTTTTTTTTTATTTTTATAATTTTTTTTATTATTTTTGACTATTTTGTATTATTTTTTTAGTTAAAAATCTTTTATTTCTTTTATTTTTGATTCATTTTTTTCAGTATAAAATTTTATATATCTTTTATTTTGTTAAATCTTTTGATTGTCGTTTTTAATTTTGAAAAAATTTATTATTTCTTTTTAATACATTTTTTATTAGTTTTTTATATTTTTTTTACATTTTTTATTATTTTTTTATAAAATTTTTTTATTATTTTGTCGATATTATTTTAATGTTTTTGCATTATTGCATTTATTGTTTTTATACTAATTATTTTTTTTAATTATTTGATTATTTTTTAATTTTTATTATTATTTTTTTTTTTTTTTATTGTTTTGATTGCTATATTTTTATTAAATTTCATTATTTGTTATATTGTAGTTATATTTTCAATATTTTCAATACATGAGTTATAAAATTGTGGCATTTTAATTTGTTAATTTATTATTATAATTCTTAACCCTAGAATGACATGCTTATTTTTACACATTAAGGTCATGCTTCGTCGAATCGACGACACCATTTTTTAAAAGGCCACTACCGATGTCCTTTACGGAAAAATCTTTAGAAATGACTCGTTTTTGATTATTCAGATTATTTTGAATAAGAGAAAATACCAAACAATTTTATGTATAATAGTATTTAATAAAAAAAATAAATCGTTTCTGTTTGAGTTAATTTGGCTTTTTTTTTAAAAAGGTACATAAAACAAAATTAAATATTAACTACTTTAAGCATACATGGAATACAAACTTAATTTTGATCTTAAAAACAAAGTTCTAAATTTTATTCAGATGACGTTTTTAAATAAGCTAATAAGGATAAGGTAATACTATAGGCAATAGGCAGTTAGTTTTTTTTAGCCTCCACTGTACCAAAGTAAGCGCTGAAACAATCAAGTTCATCATTGGATTCTTTGTAGATCGATAATATTTTTTCTAATTTCTTAATATTTATATATGTTTTTGGTTGCAGATTTTGCGTTCCAGCAATAAAAATGGAATATTAATACAAAAACTAAAAAAAAAAACCCAAAATATGAAGATGAAAAAGTTACTCAAAAGCCATGCTTCGTCGTTTCGACGACGATAATTCTTAAAAATCATACTTCTAAACTATTTTTTCGGTTATACGTCTGCGCATACGTTCAAGCTAGACTTTGACTGGTGCTATAGGAAAAATCAGAAGAAAACAAAATAAAACAAGGAAGAAAAATGATTTAATGTAACCATGCGTCGTCGATTCGACGAAGCATGTTCTTCTAGGGGTAAAAAACGTCTTCTTTAAGAATTATATTTTTAGCTTTATACCAAATAATTCATGAAGTAACAGGTTGCTACAACAACAAAAATCTCTCAGAAGAACTGAGCAGACTAGACCATAGTTTCATCGGACACTACTCCGACTCATTAGTAGTCTCTGTGGTTCATGCAGTCCATTAACTTTGAGAAGCTAATAAGTGCAACTGCCGCAAAACCAAAATGGAATTACCCAATGCACTTTTCACTTTATCAAAGCAGTGTTTTTCTACTCTTTTGCTAGTCGCAGATTTCAAAAAGTTGACTGCAGTTCTGCGAAAATAGGCCTAAGGACCAAACTCACGACGAACAATAATTAAATAAACGATGACAACAGCACGAAAAAAAAAATTGCATGAAAAGAATAACAAAGTTTTTTTAAACAAACCAAGTTTAATTATAAATAATTTCCGAGACAAAGAACTCCGTTGCTTTGAAAATTATTCGACTGTACAGAGAACGTGTGCATTAAAATCATTATTTTTTTGATTCGATTTTTTCCTTTTTCATTTTTCGTTCATTCTGTTTTATTGCTGAATTGTTTTATTTTTGTTGATAGCTGCTGAATTTGTGTGCGGTAGAAATGAAGTTAAGAAATTAAGCATTAACCTTTTTATGGTGGCTTTAATGATTTCCCGCGGACATGTTGTTTCGAAAGATTTCAATCAATTGACTTCAAGGACTTGTATAATAAATTGTTATAAACTTTTTAACTCACTTAAATACTAAAGTGATGCAATCTTTTGAAGTTGAAGTTAAGAAAAAATTTAGGTACAAAACCATGAATGCAATGTCGATATTAATTTTGAAATTTTTTTTCAAAATGCTATTTGTAAAATAACTTAAAATTTCTGGAAACAGATGAATCAACATTCATTATTTCAGTTCTTGACTTACTTCTACAATTAGTCACACACATTTAAATGAAACAACCCCTGCATAAATAATGCAGGTTCTGAATAGAGGTGGAAAACTATCGATAATCAGCCCTATCGATAGTATGCGATAGTTTAGAAAAAACTATCGATAACTATCGATAGTGTTAAAAGTTGAAATTTTGTATAAATCATTTTTAATTATGAAAACTAAACATAAATGTTCATACATAATAATATAAAAAAAATAAAATAAATGCATTTTAGGCAACTTAATTCAAATGTATTTATTTATAAAAACAACGTACAATATATAAATGAAAATTACCATAGAATATTGTCATACATTTTTATTGTTGCCTTTCTTGCCATTGAATTTTATTTAAAAAAATCAACATGTCAACATTTTTGGGTTTTAGTCTACCTCGTCTATCAGAAACAATAATCCCAGCTTTACTGAAAATTCTTTCGGATTCAACCGAGGAAGCAGGCACTTAGGTTGTACTTATATACATATGTTCTTTCACTGTCATAAAAAAGGCGCGCTTTTTGACACATATACAGTGCTGCCAAGCATCTTTCTTTTTGTAATTTATACTCAAAAAAGTTGCCAACACGAGAAAAAGGATGTATAATAAAAAAAAACCGACTATCGATAGTTTTGAGCGACTATCGATGTTCACGATAGTCTCATACTATCGATACTATCGATAGTACCATCGATAGTTTTCCACCTCTAGTTCTGAACGCTTCTTACTACTGGAATTATGTCACTTTGAAGCTAAACTAATGCCGTCATATGACACCAGTTTTAAGCCAAAATCATCCTTATTTGCATAGCACAATTTTTGCCTACCTCATGGTCAAGTGATTTAGCTGTTAACGCCGATTTACAGCCAAAGCAAACTTTGTCTGGTTGACTTAAAAATAAATATAACTTACTCATAAAGCGGAAATGCTTCAAATATTACATTATATTTTTTTTTTTTGTGTTTTTTTATTGTTTTTGTAATATATATAAATGTCCAATTTAATTGTTCACTTACCACATATGGCTGTACAATTGGCTAAATTTCGTCATCAGACAGTCGGTCGACTGACATGATCACAGTTTTTGTTTTATGAAAAGAAATTCAGGTGTAAAGAATTTTAATTAAAGCAAAAAAAAAAAAAAACGGCAATATAACAACAAAAACAATTATACATTAAATGTAAGCAGCTCAGTACTCATTCACAAACCGTATTGAAATTGAAAAAAAAAAAACTAAAAAAAAAAACAACCATTAATATTCTGTTTTGAGAATTTGTTCAATGTCAACTTGCCTTTAACTAATAACCTGGCTACGCACCAACGTCCAGTTGTTCGGGAAGCATGAGTAGTTATATAAATTGTATTAAATGCTCATAATTTCGTTTAAAATTGTTAAAATACGTGCTGAACATATGAAAGGAGTTCAGCAACAACAACAAAGATAAAAGCAAAAAAAAAAACAATCATAAAAAAGATCAACGACTATTTAAGGCGTCACAGGGTAGGCACTAATTTTCTAAAACTGATTAACACTAGCTTGATTGTATGAAAAATTTGTTTTTAATTTAGACGAATTATAGACAAATATTTATATATCGCACACTAAATACAAAACAGTCACAACTCAAAATTTTTTATATCGAATTTTTGTTATAAATCAATTTATAAAACACATATCTGACTATATTTCTCGTTATTTTCTTCATTAACTGGAAGAATGAAGTTTTTGTGTTAAATGAAAATTGTTTTTCTTTTGCAGTTTCAACCAAAGAGTTTTATTTTTCGCTTTTCCTGAAAAGTCATGTTTTTTGAGTTGTGACTGTTTTGTATTTAGTGTGCGATATATATAAATAAATACATGTATCTATATGAATTGCACGTTTGTATGTGAATGTTTTTATAGCAAATTTTTAATGGTTATAAAAAAATTAGTTTAGCAGGTTAGGCAATGATTAAATGTTGTATACGTTGTTCTATATTTGTAGCAAATGCTAGAAATACGCTAAAAATGCTTCCAAATTTAAGTGTTTTATACATTTTTAACTTTAACGTGTACACAACTTTGAAATATCAACATCAGCAGTAATAAAAATAATCATAAAATTAAGCTATTCGAAGTCTTATTTCGAAAGTTAAACAGATTTAAAAAAACGATCTGAAAATATAACTCAACATTTAGCAATTGGCGCATATATCGCTAAAGAAGATTGGAAATCTGTTTGTATGTTATATTTTGTAGAAAATATTTGGTGTCATTTGAGCAGAATCTACAGCATTCTGACTGTTTTGGTCTGATGCTGGAACAATAAACAGGGAAATTAAAAAATTATATTTTTTGAAGTGAAACTTCTTTGGCGGCGAGTGAAATTTCAAGGTCTCTTATTCGTGACGCTAGGCTAACATTTTCAATTCATATGAAAGTTTTCAAAAAATGATAGCCTCTAGCGAGAATTGAAACCGTACCATCGATGTTGATCTTAGCTCAAGAGCCGGAAGCTCTACAATTACGCCACACAGGCATATGTTAAATAGACAAACAAAATGTCATTAATATTGAACGCGTAACATTCTGTCCGTAACATTAATTTTCATCCTAAAAGTATGCACGGCAAATTTATTTCTTTAAGCTTCAAACGAAAATATTTAGGCATAGAGATATATCTAGCGGCAAAAAATGTACTGCCTGTTCGCTGCATAAGAGCTTAATGCTTAATTTGGTTCGTTGGTTGTTATCAAAAACTTGACAGATGATTGACAACATGCAAAACAGTTAATTCAATATATTATTAAAAGCACAAAGTGTTAAAAGAGCAATACTTAAGACTGCCGAGAATAGTTTTTGCCATACCAAAAAACGTCTCAAAGCTAAGAAAAATAGCTTTAACAGGAGCAGTACACGGTTAAAAATGTTGGACTAGTTTTTAATCCAAACTTTGGTTGAAAGGAATTTTTAATCCTAAAAATACTATTTTTTATTCCATATTTTAGTTTAATTTTTTTTAATCCGAAAAAGTTTAAGTTTAAGACTATTTTTGGACTACAAATTTGCATTAAGGTAGTTTTTTCAAGAAAAAGTAATAATGTTATTTAATAGCTGAATTACAATGCAGCAGTGGCAGTGGCAGCAGCTGTGTCAGTGGCAGCGGCAGTGATCAGCTGTTTCGTATTTTACTGCCTGCAAATTACAATCTAGCAGTGGCAGCGTCAGCAACAAAAGCAGTGAATTTGGAATTAAACTTTCTGTGGATTAACAATTATTCCTTTTTGGATAAAGAAATTTTAAACTTTTTGCGGATTAAAAATAAATCCTTTTTGGATTGAAAAATTTAAAACTTTTCATTGGATTAAAAAATAATCTTTTTTTGCTCGTGTCCTATATGTAATCCAAAAAAGTTTAAAATTTAGTCCAAGATTTTTAACCGTGTACGCGTTCGTGAATATAAAAAGCGAATTAGAGAAATGATGAAGGTAAGCTGATTGCAACATCGTCTGAGTTCCAAAATGCATTTTTACGAAGCATCATTGTATTTTGGTGAATCTGCAAAGAATCAATCCCCAGAAAAACACACTGATGCTTTGTCAAAATGTATTTTGAAACTCAGCCATCATCTCAACAAAATTTTATAGCCAACCAAGTTGATACACTCAACAATCAACGTTCGCTGCTTTACGAGGCCCTCACTCAATATAGCAATTATTATGATCAGGAAGCAGGAGGTAATAATCAACAAGTTTTGCCTCTGCTTTCGGAGGCTCCTTCAACAAGTACTATGCAAATGCAATTTAGCATTGAAAAAGTGACAAAGTTGAACCAACTGAACTAAAATAAGTACCAAAAATAACTGTTATTTTACAATTTTCAAATGAAAAAAATTCTTGAAAGACTTTTTCAAATATACCATTATGTTACAAATGTCTTCAGCCTGACGAATATTAAGTGCCTTTTAAATGCCTTTTAGACAGATTCTTTAAAAGTTAAAATAAAACTGTTATTTTTTTACTTGTATTTTTTCAGGGAAAAATGAAGGTTACTTTTGACTTATATTTTATCGGTCAAATATAGCAGTTATTTTGTGACTTTAATTTTTTCGTTCAAAAATATCAAGCAATTTGTGTTTTTTTAAAGGCCGCTTGACAGATTGAACTATTGACACCATGTGTTTAATGTCTCACCGATGAGATGAAAATAATGGTAACAAAAGTTTTTTAGTCGGTAAAATGACTTCTGACAATTATCAGGTAATGACCTGATATTTTTGACCGAAAAACTAAACGGCAGAAAATAACTGTTATTTTTGGCCGATAAAATAAAAATCAAAAGTAACTGTTATTTTTGCCTAAAAAACTATAAGGCACAAAATAACTTTTATTTTTGTTGGAAAAAATGAAAATTAAAAGATAACAGTTAATATGTAACACTTTCGATAAAGACCATAGGTCCCTGGATGTAAATATTGAATCAACAGATTATTATTCCATTTCGTATTGATTGAATTTCTTTTCAGATACTTTCTCTCTCTATTTCACACTAAAATCTCTTTTATTTCTAACTGTTTAAGAAGTTTCACTTCTGCCACGTGTACGTTGCTATACGCGAGTTTTTTTTTTATAAAGATTTAACTCGAATGGATTAAAAGCGCAGCGTTATCCATTTCGGGTTTCGGAAAGTGCAACCCTGTCAAATGTTTTCTAATTTTAGTTTTATTTTCATAAAGTAAAGACTGTCCCAGAAATAACTGTCCCTTTTGTTTTTTTTTATTGTAAAAAAACCAATGATGTTTTTTAAAAATTCTTTCAGTTTATAATTAAGTGAACATTACAAAATAAATGAAAACTTTATTTACACTGAAAAAATACACTTAAAAAATTATGCACTTTTTGATTAAGGTCCTCCAATAGGTTCTTTACCGACCTTTGGTTGACCTTAGTATATGCCCTACGCCATTTACGTCGAAATATTTCGATGTTTTTCACAGTTTGTTTGGTCTTCTTAAGATTTCTTTTCATTAAAGCCCAATATCTTTTGATTGGACGAAGTTAAGGGCAATTCGGAGGATTGGCTTCTCTTGGTACCACAGTAACATTATTGGCTTGATACCAATCCATCGTTCTCTGGGCGCAGTTACATGTTGCTAGGTCAGGCCAAAATAGTACTGAACCTTTGTGCAGACGTATAAAAGGCGGCAAACGCCGCTCCAGACACTGTCTGATGTAAATTTCGGTGTTGATTGTGCGATCTGTCACAAATTTCTTACTTCGAAGGTTACATTTGTAAATGGCCTGCCACACAATGTATTTCTTTGGAAATTTTTTATGTTTTTCGATTGTAAATTTAGAGGTTACAATCCACCCCTTCTAACCGCAGTAAAATAACCGTGTCCAGGTAACTGCTTGAAATCCGGCTTGCAGTACGTTTCATCGCCCATAATCACGCAATCAAATTTGGGCAGGTAATCGCGGTACAGTTTTCGAGCCCTCCTCTTGGCCTCGGCGTCCTTTTCTGCTGACCTATCAGGTACTTTTTGTACTTTATAGCTCCTTAGGTTGTACAAATTTTTAATCCGTTGAACACTTGACTACGATGTTCCCGCTTATGCTGCCATATCACGAACCGAAGTGCCTGGATTCTGAATAAACAGCCGCTTAACGTTCTGGGCCACCGCTTGGTTCGCTGGACCACTTTTTCTCCCTGAGCCTGGCGGCGTTTTTGATAAAGGGTAAAGCTGTTTGTATCGTTTAATGGCCCTTCCGACAGATTTTACGCACACGCCAATTTGGTACTTAGGTGTACCAAATTGTATTACTTTGGGATGCTTTTTTGGGAAAATATTTCTGTTTACAAATTTCGGTTCTATGAGAGATGGAATTATTAGTTGGCCGATCTGGTTCCTTTTAGCACCAACTGATTTTTTCTGTAAAAGAATTAGGTGCACCAAATTCTATTACTATGGGATGATTTTTTCTCGAAATATTTCAGTTTACCAATTTCGGTTATATGAGAGGTGGCCTATTTGGTTCTTTTTTGCACCTACTAGTTGTTTCTATAAAATAACTAGGTGCACCAAATTCCATTGCTCTGGGATCTATTATTAGTGAAATAAACCGGATTACCAATATCGATTATATAAGAGTTGAGTGAATTAGTTGGCCGATTTGGTTCTTTTCAGCACCAACTAGTTGTTTCTATAAAAGAACCAGGTATACTAGATTACAATGCTATGTGATGCTGTTTTGGGAAAATATACCAGATTACCGATTTCGGCTATATGAGAGGTGGGTGTATTAGTTGGCCGATTTGATCAATCTTTTGTGAGAACTCTTCTCTTATCAAAAAATATATTTCCACAAAATTACAGTAACTACTTATATTTTTGGCCGCTCGCTATACGAGATCGTTATACTGGGTGGCGTTATCAGATTTTTTTCCATCACGTTAAAATTTCGTGTAAAACCACTATGATAAAATTTAATCACGGTTTCCATATAATAATGTTGATCGTGGCATACAGTTCAGTTGTCCACATGTGTATATCATCCAATAGAGACGTCCATGCAAACATTTGGAAGACTATAAGAAGATTAGATCATTTGGCGACGCGCTAGCGATTCGCTTAGAGGATCTTTGGAAGATGGATCGCTTTTCGATCGCCTTAACGATGAAAGCGTGATTGACAAAAAATATTCAAAATCTTCCTCCGCTCATTCCGGCGATCGTTGGAAGATGGATCGCTTTTCGATCGCCCAAGGGACGAATGCGCGATACAAAAAATTTTCAAAATCTTCCTTCACTCATTCTGGCGATCGTTGGAAGATGGTAAGCAACTTCATGGAACTGCTTGTTCAAACTTCAACAACTTTGCAACAAATCGTAGACGACCTCTTAAAGCGATGTCTTGGCCACTTGACATGCTTAATACTCTTCTCGGCGATTCGTTGGCGAGTCTTCCCGGCGAATCGCTTAAGACTCCTCTCGACGAGTCGTTCGCGACTCTTCCTAGCGAATCGCCTAAACCTCATCTCGGCGATTTGTCGGCGAATCTTCCAGGGGAATCGCTTAATACTCCTCTTCGCGATTCGTCGGCGAATGGCTTTTATGGCCTCAGCTGCTTACATTCGGCGATACCCGGAAGACTCTCAGCAGAGCTCGCCGGCGATTGTTTCATCTTCCAAGCGATTCGCTGGAGATTTTCAGGCGATTGAAAATGTTTGCAATGGTGTAATCAATACATTTAAATCTAAGAATGTATTTGACATAACGACAAAATTTGGCATTTATCGAAAAGATTAAGTCATGATCAGAAATTAAGTACAATTCTGTGTCGACAAGGAATAACAACTAAACTCATTTTCAAAATTTCAGAAGAGCATTTTTAAGATTAAAATCGCTACCTGATATCAGAGTTCCCTGACTTTTTCAAAATTGTTTAGATCAAAGAAAGTAATAACCTTACTTTGTCTTAACACGACTTTAGCGGTTATTCCTTGTCGACACAGAATTGGTCGAATAACAATACACAGCAGAATAATGAGAAACAATAAAGTAGTTAAAAGTACTACGATGAGTATTCTGAGAAAATCGGAAGAGTAGACTTTAATTTACTATTGATAGTCCTAATGACGAAATTTTGTCGTATGAAAACGTTTAATAATAAAAATATGTAATTGTAAATATATTTTGGGTGGCATTAAAAAATATACCAAAGGAACTGGCTTTCATAACTTTATATAGAGTAATTTCGGGTATTGTGATATGGTCGGGTAATGTGATATATCTGCAACTTTTGTTAAATACACAATTTTTATACAAGAATTAACATGTGAACAGAACAGCAACAGAAAAAGACACGTGCTGCAGCTTAATGCGCACTCTTATTCGCTGTGATCACCCACATTGTTGTACAATTGTTTTATCGGTGTAGTCGATATTTTTTTGTGTGCGCTTTGCGAGTGAATTACAATAAATAGAGCTGAAAGCTGAAATATATAAATTTGTTAGAGTTTTTATTAAGTTAGCCACAAATGAGGTGAGATTTTGATTTTCTGCAATGTATTTTTACAAAAATAACCTTATTATTTTGAAACCCGAATTCGGCTATTGCGATTTAGTTAAAGTTGGGTAATGTGATATACCATATATTCATATCTATTCCTTCCATTCATTGTTTACTTTGTGTTATTTTTTTCTTAAGTTTTTACATGCGCATTTGTATTTAGTTGATTTTGTTTGTGTTTTTGGTTTCTTTATGTAAATTTCACTGAAATAATAAAATTTTATCAACAGATAAAACTTTATGCAACATTAATAAAACTAAATCAAAATTTTTTTTCTTTTCAATAACAGAGTTTTTTTTAATTTTAAAAAACAATTGATACTGCTGTTAAACACTATTTGGGTAATGTGGTATTGGTATATATGGTATATCACATTATCCGAACGTGGTATATCACTTTACCTGCCAATTGTATTATGGGGAGTTACAAGTTCTTTTTTCATTGAGTTGAAAAAGCTCCAAAATGGGTTACGCTATAGAGCTTCAAAGTTGTAAAACGCTGCAAAATGCATTAAAAAATATCCCGTATAAACTAAGGTACGAAAATGACTAGAAATTATAAATTTAAAAGTGCCTATATCACATTACCCGAAGTAACTCTAATATATATATATTAGATAAAACAAAAGCTTTAGCACGCTATTGATTTTTTTGATTTGAAAATTTAATTTTGGAATACATTCGTTTATATATATTCTCACTCATATAGTAATATATATTACTATAATATATATAGTAAGGGAATGTACCTTAAGTGTATTGCCCATAAAATAGTACAGAATAATATATTTATAGGAATGAGTGTTGTGTAAATTATATTTTTTTTTTTAGGTTTCATCACTTTCCGACCATTTAGATGAGGATAGATAAAACTTTTTTAAAAAAAAGCGCAAGTAATGTTCTTAAGTAGTAGCTGTGTTGATTATGGAGGCAATATAACTTAAGGCAAAAACTTAAGCACTTTCGATAAACATGTTCTAAATTGAAAATATTTTTTAATTGTAAGGCCATAATTAAATTAATTATAACAACAAAACCTATTAAAGCCTGCACGAAAATCACGTTAACTTAATTGTTATTAAGATTTGATCAATCTTTAAATGATTTGTAAGTAGTAGTTGTTGTTGTTGTTGTGTTGTATTGCGTGCAAAATTTATTTCTATAAATTAAAAGCACTTAAGATTAAAATGAAAACTAGATCTGATGAAAAACAAAACAATTAAAATTAGTGTACTTTTTTTTTTATTTATATGCTCATGAAAGCGATCACGTTAAAGCGACGTTACACTTTAAATGTTTCAGCAGAATTTTAGCTGTGTTGCGTTTATATTGTTATTGTTATTGTTGATGTTAATGTTCTTGACTTGAGTTTTCTGTCAACTGTTCACAATTCTTGACATGATTTTCTTTACTAACATGGCATGATCAGTAGGGATTCCCCAGTGTTGTTGTTGTTGTTAAATCTTTTTGTTTTTTTATGTTGTTATTTTTGCGGTTTTGCTGTTTTACTTAATTATTTAATTTTTATGCTTAAACAGCAATGATTTGTAATCTTATTATTTTAATCTTTTGCTATTTAATATAGCAAAAATCGAAAAGTAACGTCTTTGCGGCAAGTAATTCGACTAATGGGACAATTAGTTAAATTAACAATGAATAATAGCGTACAATTTGAAACTCAACTTAGATCAATTTGAGAGTTAATTTGAGAGATATTATTTGTTTTTGTGCCTTTAAAGCTGGCTAAACTTGCAGTTGATACACAAAAAGTGGCGTATGTGACACGCAGCACGATTTCAGCACAATACGTTACTTAGTCTCACGATGATGATGATGATGATGTTGATGATTTCGTGTTTCATTAGATTTTATTATTAAATTCTATTGTTTTTCTTGAGAATCAAACGTGCGTGGAATATTAAAATTTCTACTTTCAATAGATATATACTATATATAGACGCGATACAGGCATTTGCGTATTTAACGAAAGCAATACGAAAAGTTTGCAAATAAAGAAGAGCTGACAATGGTAATGGACAAATCATGCATATGACAATTATGAGGGTGAATTGACAAGTTTGTTGTTAATATAAAAGAGAGTGTTTGATTCAAATAAGGCGAGTTTGAAACACTGACTTTAAACATTGGGAGGAATTAATAAAAACTGAGTGAACGAGTGGAGTGGAGTGCTTGAGTGTACATTTGAGGTTGCGATGTTAGTTGAGTAGAGTGTGAAATCCGTATTAAATAAACTCCACTTCAATCGGAGGGCAAAAAAACACCGCTTGAGGGTTCACTCATGACAGTAGCTTTGTTTAACGTGTGAAACAGTATAAGGCGTTTTCGTTTATTTGATGAGAGCAGAACAAAGACTGTCAAACAATTTGTTAGCGATCTCAATACGACTCTTCGTGCTCTTTATTAAACGTTAGAGCACGTAAAGCACATACCAGTAGTGGAATTCCCAAACGGCTAAAAAACGATGTTCGGTGTCGTTAGCTTGTGAAAACTGTCATTTTCTATTAAACTGGCACGCACAATGACCGATTTCGACAACGATTATCGATCGTTAACTTTTGGGAATTCCACTACAGAGTTCTATCTGCCGGGCTTTTGAAAAGAATGGAAACAAATAATCGTCAACAAAAATAAAGAATAAAGAATAAAGAATAAAAATAACATGCAAAATATAAAATTGTGCAAAAAATATTTGATTGTACATAATAATATTACACAAAATATTCCTAAATAACAATTCAGACCTTTGATGCACGGTTAATTTTTTTTGATAATTCAGAGTGCTCTGAAAGAACACAGAGTAGAGATTTTTTGGAATGTATTTAGTGTGGTCTCATCTGCTCTCATCTAATGTTGTGACCGACGATTCCCCTTTCAATTGTCACCTGCAAATTTTTATAAAATTTTGTGCATTTCATCTTCGTCTTTTTCATCGGAATCAAATAAAAAATACAGCAAAGAGGCTATTTATTTTCAATTAAACCAAAAAACAAGTATTTAAAAAGTTTTTAATGCAAAATAAATGCCAAATATGAAATTTTTATAAATTGAACAAAAATGAGGCAGCTTAATAGCACACTCAACTTTTGTTGAGTGCTCTCAGTTTTTATTAATATGAAATAAACAAAAACTGAGTGTACTGGAGTGTGCGATGTTTATTCTGAGGGAACACTCAACGTCAAAAAAAACATGAGTGGAGTGGAGTTAAGTTATTTTTATTAATATGCTTTATTCATACCGATCAGAGTAAAGTCGAGTGAAGCTGAGTTCACTCCACTCCACTCTTTTTATTAATATGTCCCATTAGCACTGGTTTTAAGATTTTTTTCCAAAATCGACATTATTTTTCACTTACAACCATGATACAATAAACCCGTTAGTATTGACGTTCCTCTCAACTACTTCAATTTGTCAAAAAATAAAAATAAGAGAGGTGCACAAACTCTCAAAAGAGTATTGTGTGCATTCAGCGCACTCAGCTCAATAGTAGCGCAAAAAATTAAAAAAATGCACATAAACTATGCACTTAAAATATAAAAAATTGTATATATCGTTGGACTGCAAAGCTATTTAGCACCTAGCCTTACCTTTCTACTTAGCTGCGCTGCCACGACAGTTGACTACGCTGAACGTGACCAATAACTAATTTGCTGTATCAGGCATTTTTGGCAGCAGACAGTACTCTTCTCATGAGAAAATAGTTACCTGGTTAATTATCATGGTTACAACAACTGGAGCTCTGGATTTTTTCAAGCTTTGTTCATTATTTTAAAATTTTTTTTTATGTGGCAATTTTGCTTTAAAAATTGAGACACTTCCCAAATCTGAGCGCTTTTTGGCTCAATTTTTTAAAAATACCTCTTGAAATCAGAAAATATGGAAAATGTTTAAATTTTGAATTCAAATAATCGTTAATTTAAATAAGAACATCTCAGTGGAAGTGTGAATGACTGGCATATGGGGACGTAGTTCGTATCCCCATCGTTATAAATCTCTGAAACCAGAAAAAATGGCGATTTTTTAAAATTTTTATTCACATAAACGTTAATTCAAATAAGAACATCTCAGTGGAAGTGTCAATGAACGGCATGTGGGGGACGTAGGTTCGAATCCTGACTGTGTAAGTTTTACACTTATTATTACTTAAATTAATATTAAAAATAAATTTAATTATTATTATTATTATTTCAATTCCGATTCCAATTCAATCTAACACAAACAAACTCCGAAATAAGGTAGTGCTTAAATCTCAAAAACAAATTGTTGTCTTATATAGAATGTTTTTTATATAGAATATTTTTTTTCTGAGTACCAGTTGTTACCGTAGGCTGTTAATTGTCTGAATCTGATGTCATAGTTTCTCAAACATAAAGTATTGTAAATGTGGGAAAATCAAATGTAGCCAATTTCTATTTTAACCAAAATTTTTTCGTTTTTTAATATAACTAGTGAAAACCAAATTTATGAACTATTTTATCATTTTTGAGATTGTTTATTGTAAATATAAGTAAGAGTTGAACATTTCAAAAGGGAGAATTCAATTTAGCGGTCAAATTTTTAATATTGCTCGTATTTGTGCTCAAAACTTTGTGAAAATAGGTTTTTGGAGTCACTGATTATGAATCTGGGTTCAGTTTTTAAAAATTCAAAATGACATTTCCAATACGACGAACGCAATTTTAAAATTTGATCGAATTTGTGCTCAAAACTAGGCGAAAACAGGTTTATTGGAAATGACATTTCCAATATGGCGAACGAAATTTTTAAATTTTATCGAATTTGAACTCAAAACTATGCGAAAACAGGTTTTTGGGGCCACTGATAATGAATCTGGTATAAGATTTGAAAAATTTTTAATGGCATTTCCAATATGTCGAACGAAATTTTTAAATTTGATCGAATTTGGGCTCAAAACTATGCGAAAACAGGTTTTTGGAATCACTGATAATGAATCTGGGTTCAGATTTTAAAAATTGAAAATGGCATTTCCAATATGTCCAACAAATATTTAAATTTTATCGAATTTGAACTCAAAACTATGCGAAAACAGGTTTTGGAGGTACTGATTATGAATCTGGTATACGATTTGAAAAATTTTAAATGGCATTTCCAATATGGCGAACGAAATTTTTAAATTTTATCGAAGTTGGGCTCAAAACTATGCGAAAACAAACAGGTTTTTGGAGTCACTGACTATGAATCTGATATAAGATTTCAAAAATTAAAAATGGCATTTGCAATAAGGCGGACGAAATTTTTAAAAGTTATCGAATATGGTCTCAAACGATGTGAAAACAGGTTTTTGGAGTCACTGATTGTGAATCTGGTATAAGATTTGAAAAATTTCAAATGACATATCCAATATAGCGATCCAAAATTTTTAAAAGTTATCGAATTTGGACTCAAAACTATTCGAAAACAGATTTTTGGCATCACAGATTATGATCCTGGTATAAGATTTGAACAATTTAAAATGGCATTTCCAATAATGCGAACGAAATTTTTAAATATGATCGAATTTGGACTCAAAACTATGTGTGTATAGTTTTGTGATCAGATTTGAAAAATTCAAAATGGCATTTTCAATAGACGCAATTTTTTAATCTGACTCAAACTAAACTGTATATCGTCACATAAAATGCAAAAAGACGTAACACCACTTTTTATATATTCATAGAAGAAAACGAAAACGTTATAAAAAAGCACATATTTAAGATTTAAAAATCAACTCTTTCTTTTCAATTGTTAGAAAATAGCTAATTTTGGAATTATGAGTTGGAAATTTAGTTATGTGGTTTAGTTAAGACAAATTAATTATTATAAGTCAAAAATTATATATAAAATTTTTTGTTGTTACGTCTTTTTGCATTTCAGCTGACGATAAATAGGTTTTTGGGATCACTGATTACAAATTTGAATATTCAAAATGTCATTTCCAATATGGCGAACGAAATTTGTAAATTTAATCTTATTTGGACTTAAAACATATACACATACTTCATAGCAGAAAAAGTACCGGGGATTTCAATGAAATTTTTAAGGCAAAGTTAAGTTGATGCCTCAACATTAAGCCGGTTCAAAATTTAGATTTTGCCGGACACCGACTCAAAATTTTGAGGGACTCTTAAAAACAATTTCTGCACAATTTTTTTTTGTGTTGCATCGAAAAAATCCCCATGGAGCGCTTTTGGTTGTACTGGACTCTTTTTTTGGTCAAAAAATCAAGTTTTTTGCATATAACTTTTTTTCCCAAGATACGCTCCATGGGGTTTCTCCAATTAAAAACAAAATTATGCAGAAATAGTTTTTAAGACTATCTCTAATTTTTGAGTTGGTGTCTGGCTGATTTTTTTTCTCAATACAAAATCGATCTGGTTTACTCAACATAGTTGCCTTCAAGGGTGATGATACTCTTTGTCTAGCAATTTTACAGAATTTCGATGCCCTTTCCATAGTACGAAACGTCCAAACCTTCCAAGTTCAATCTCGATCTCTTTCCCTGAAACCACCGCTTGAGGTTTGGTAACAGATAATAGTCGCTGGGTATTTATGGTTGTACTAGGATCAAAAGGCTTTACCGAGAGGTAATATAGAGAAGTGGTTTCTATCTGTAGGCAACCAGAGAAAATATCTTGCAGACAGGGCATGCCACATGGGCTGAAAACCCTCGGTAAGTTATAGTAATACCTCAATATAGGCGTTCTTTGAGGGCGATACACTTGGTATAGACTTCCGAATTCGATAAAGGTTTGAGTCAATTTGCTCCTGTGTAAGGGTGCTTTATCGTGAGTGTAAAAAAACAAACAAATTGAACATTTCAGTCCTTGAAAGGACTTTGACCGAGCTTTTTATGATCAATTGTGCTGTGTGTGTTATTAAATGTTTGCACACAATTGACTGAGAACTGGACCTACATGTTTTATGCCGACTCCGAACGGCTAAAGTTCATTTTCTCAAGAAGCTTTACATGGCATTACTTACTCTCGGAGGTTTGCCATTGTCTGCAGAGAGGTGGTGACCGATCAGATAAATTTTTTTATTGAAAAACTTTTCGCCGAACTCGGGGATCGAACTCGGGCTTTCGAGCATGCTAAGCCACACACTTAACCTGCATGCCACGGTCACCACCACGGTCTTTGACTAAGCGATATGGTAAAGCATGACGAAACAGTATTAAAAACTTTTAGAGCAAATCGACATGGAAAAGACTTCATGTATAGCAATTCAAATATGTAATTCAAAATCAATTCAAAGCTCATATTAAGTACAACACCTAAATGTTAAGACAGCAATATTATTTTTTAGACCTGAACTGAACCATTAACTTCTTCAAACATCTAAGCTTTAAAAAATTTCTAGAAACTTACTGTAATTTTATATTCATGGCTATCATCAAAGAGAACAACAATATGATTGTGTATTTAAATAAATTGCTGTCACTTTTGCAACTCATTCTCGAAAAAACCGAAAAAAATGAACTTTAATGACATTTTTATTAAACACACTGAATAACCAACAAAGTGGAAACTTTATTTATAACACTTTAAGAAACATCCACCTACGTACGTAAGCGGCTTTAATCAATAACCAAAGCAAGAAAAAATAATTCATAAAAGTTTACGGTATTCCAATCACGTTGCAATGCTGGAGAAGCCCATTAAAATTTAATTAATTCTTACGCTGCCAAGAGATATTTAAATATAAAGTTAATAAGAAATACAATGTAAAATAATTTAAGAATTAAACAATAACGTCAGAGAAATTTAAGTTGTAAACTATATTTAGACACATGAAGAGAAGAAACAAAAAGATGGGCGGTATTGATGCCTAAATCAAATAAAATTAAATGGAATTAAAATTAATAAAGAGGGAAAGCCCTGAGCGGAAGCCGGTAGCAGGTATATACTTCAAGACCACCAGATATGAGTAAAAATTTGATTTGAGTTTTAAAATGTCACAATATGATAAACTCAATTAAGTTCTTGCACTGTTTCGTACTTTTTTGTATGCCTTAAAGATACTTAAAGAAAACCCTTTAAGAGTAAAATGCAAATCAGAATTTAGCGTCAAAGTTTTAAGTACTTCCCCTAAAGTATAGCTTATAAACGGCTGTCGTGCAGCACTTAACCACTTTTGTGTTGTGTTTCTATTAAAAACTTTCTAATGGTTCATAAATTTGAAAATTATAGAAATTATTTGAATTACTTTGTTATTTACGAGCATAACAGGAAACACTAGAAAATAAAGTAAAGAAAAAATTAAAACAACAACAATTATATTGGGTGTGTGGTAAGTTATAAAATATTTAGAGAAAAGAACTACATGTTTACAATATTAGGATTTGACAACACATTTGATTATTTATTTTTGATGATCGTGACTTAAAGAAATAAATTAAAATATTTCAAAACAAACTCGTTAATATTTAAAATTCGACAGTGATTAAATGACTTAACTAAGGTGGTTAAACTGTCGTAGCATAACAATTATATCGATTAATAATATAATAAAAAAATATTGCAATGACACTTGGAATTGTCACTCTCAATAAAAGTCTCGAGACGCTGCATTTTTCAAACTAATTTAAGAATATCTGAGCGAAAACAATTTGGAATACAAAGTCTTTAAAAATTTGTTATCTAAATATAAACTAAAATAAAATTTTTTAAATGTAAGTTTAAAATTGTTAAAGTGTTGTGAATATTTTTGTTAATATTATTATATGTATTTTAGTAACTCTGAAGATGACTTCCGAAGGAAGTCGAAATATTGGTAAAAATATAAAACTAAATTAGTTTATAATAAAAAACTGATATTTTTACGTACAAAAAACCACAAACAAAGCCAAAGATCGATAAAATGAAGTAACAACTTGGAATACATTTAAATAGTAACGAAAATCTTAACAGAATTAAAAAAAATTTCGTTGGAAGTGTGTGGAATTGACTACTGAGCAATTTGGGCGGTAAAACCATTTAACACAATTGCTTCCGTATCTGAGATTTATGGCCATATTTTGTAAAACAAATGCAATCACCTGAGTTGGGGGTTTTATTCTAAGAATTTATTGGCTGAGGTGCTTTTTCATTTGGCGGATTTTAGTAAAAATAAACATCAACAAATATTTTACAAACAAATAAAACTACCTTTTGCGATTTTTCACCTAGAACCACGATTATTGTAGAGTGCACAATTTTAGATAAATTTTTTCCTAGCAAGAGAGTGTTGGAGAGATCGAAGCAAATGATAATCTGACGTTGCAATGTCAGAACTATACAGTGGATGCGCCAAAATTTTCTAGCCAAAGTTTTATAGCTTATGCCGTGTCAACAAAGATGTGAGTAGCAGCGCGTTTTATGATGAAACACAACATCTTTCTTGTTGATCAATACCGGCCTCTTTATCCAATTTCTTGCCTTAACCGCATTAATTGCTCGCAATAATCAATTGCTTGACCAGGCGATAGCAGCTCATAGTGGATGATACCCGTGTAGTCTCAGCTAACAAACAGCATCACCTTTTCGTTAATCCTGGCTTTAACACCTGTTTTGGATCTTGATTTTTTTTTACAAAACCAGTTTTTGAACACATTATCGTATGTGTTCCACTTTTCATCACCTGAAATTTGGTTCATTACATTTTTTGCACATTTTGTTCAAGAGGCAGGCAGCCAAACATCGAACTACATTTTGGTTTCAAACTGTTCGATCTTCAGTTCCTAAGCAATGTCAAAACTGATCACTTTATACACTAGTCAGAAAAAGTTTGCATACAAAGAATTGCCTAATCGAATTTTATCAAAAAAATCATCAAAATGAGAAGACAGAAAGGAACAGGCATTTATTTTTTATTTATTCAATGCTAGCGATACCCTGGGCGAGTTTTTACGCCTGCATAACCCGTTTTTCAATGCTCATGCCAATTTTCTAATAGAAAGACATGGCCGACATTTAGTACCAAAGCTATTCGATATTAAACATTTGAATTGTATGCGAGAATTCGACTTAATCATGATAGAATAATAAGGTAGGCTCATATTAATATGGCTGCTCAAATGTCTTGTTTTACACAAACAATGCTGTGAGGTGCTATAAACGTCAAACGAAAAGGCAACAACAACAATTAGAACAACTTTAATTCGAACAGCTGATTTTGACATCTAGCTCACTTCCTCTCCAATATGCGCCTACCTTGTTATTCTATCATGGACTTAATACTATATTCATAAATTTCTGACTTATATTTCGAAAGTTATACCGAAAATTTTGAATGCTTAAAAAGTGCCACGTCGCTTGTCTAACGTCGAATATCGAATTTTGAAGCTGTGCAACATGCATTTCCAAAGCTATTCGATATCGAAAATTCGGGTTGTATGACAACCTTCACAGGAACATTGTCAAGACTTTGTCTAAAGAGTGTTAAGAAAGTTTCCCTGAAGATTTCTTAACAATTGTTTCCGGAGTCAATATGTAACATGCAGACATACGTACATTAATTACTATATATATAGAAGATACTTCAGTCTTTAATGTAATATACAGTAAATAAACAGATAGTTAAACAAAACACCATAAAAACAAAAATAAAATTCTTATTTATAAATTTATCAGAAGTCTGCGTACAAAATAAAAAAAATATTTATGAAAAACGTTCATTCAAATTTCTTCAAAAGTAAATAGCTTGTTTGGTACTTTTATGCTTAAGAACCCCCGCCCATTGCTTCGGCATATATAAAGCAAGCTGATAAACTAATTAGATGTTTTTACTCTGGCAATATTGTTTCACTACTGGCGATGAACATTCTGCAGTATATTTTCTTGCAATCCAATAACTCCCACTCAATTTGATTGAGATCTATGAACTGAGGTGGCTTTTCATACTATTATGGGACATAATAAAGCAACCAAAGCTTGAAAATTTCCGAAATGTGCTGTTGATCGTTGTCCTATTGGAAGAAGAACCCATTCTTCAAACCCAGTTTTTCGGCACTGTGCTTTCATTTTGCATTTAGAATGTTCAAATAGACTCTTATTAACTTCAATTGACCAACACCACTTGCAGCCATGCACACCCAAATCATTATCCACCGCCACTATTTTTAAGGGTTGCCACAAGGTTCTTCTTATTAAGAGCAATTCATGGTTTTCTCCAGACCAACTCACGTCTCTTAATGCCGAAAATGCAGAATTTTCTCTAGTGAGAAAAAATTACCTTCTCACATAACTCTGGCGTCTTGTTCACATATTCCTTTACGAAGGCGATGCTCTTCCTCCTATTGACAAGAGATAATTTTCAATACTTCATCTTAAGTGCAATAAGCTAACGGTATAGCTGCATTAGTTTTCTGGAATCTGTCTTTTACATCCTTCACATCTTTTGCTACTGTTATGGAGCACGTATTGAACAAAGTGATGTTTTATCTAATCGTCAATTTAGTGGGGCACCCAGAACTCGGCTTTGGTGCGAATCAGCCAGTCAGTTTTGAACATTTAAATACTCTTTGAAGCGAAAAGACCAACTGTTTGCTCAATTTTGAGGTATGTTTTTCCGTCTTTCCATAATTTGACAATAATGTGCCTTTTAACTTTTAACTCAGGGTTGAAATTTTAAAAAATATTTAAAAAATAATTAAAAAACTAACTCAATGTTATCATAAAAGCAAAATAAGATATTTGCACACTTTATTTTGCAAAAATATTCGATGCACAGATTTTGGAATCACCGTTATCAGTATTGTACGCAAACTTTTTCTGCAGTGCGGTATAGGATTCTGGCAGATAATTTCGACTATTGAGATATGAGCTCTTCATATTAGTATTGAAGTCTTTTAAAATATCTATATTAACCAGTGTTGGATAAAAAATTGGTTATATAAGAAAAATAAAACACTTGTGTATTTACCAAAATAATATTTTGTTCTATACGCAGACTTTTACTCAGTAGTGCACATCATTTTATCGACTTTTTCGTTGATAGGTCGACCAGAGCGAGGTGCTTCTTTCACTTCAAAATTTCCATTACAAAATCAAGTGAACCGTTTCCTGGCAGTGACTATTGAAATAGACTACCTTCACCACAAACAGTACACATTTTTCCACACATCTTCGAAGAAATTCCTTTTTCATAGTAAACTTTCCTTTTTTAATTTTTAAATTATTTTTGAATTTTTTCTGAAACCCCACTTATCTATGCTTTGGAATAAATTTGACCACAACACATATTTCAATAAAATTTTACAAATAATCAGCTGATTGGTTTTTTTTTTACACACGGTCGTCATTATAAGGAAGAACATTTAAAATATCAGTACTACTTAACCCTCGAGTACTATCGTCCATTTCACTAACGTCAGTACTATCGTTGGGTGTAATCCACCCATACTCAGTATCTGCGTTTCTCATCTGTCAAATGAAACTATAAAAATAATGAATTTATTTTTAAGAATGAATACCCAACTACTTAAAAACAACAATATTTTATATGAAATTCATTTCGTTTTTTTTTTATATAATCGTTTACTTAGGAACATAGCAATTAGAGAAAAAAATAAAAAAATAAAAAATGCATTCTAGAAAATCAGTTGTAACTTTTTTAGTTTTTACGCCATGGGCCTTTGGTTAACTGATTTGGAAAGCTAAAAATGTATATAAGAAAAAGTTATTTAATATTTTTTTTCGGCACGAAGTAAAATTTTTTTTCAATAGTGAGCTAAATACTTACAAATTTTAGTTACTCATTACATTTACTAAACATATAATCATAGATTAGTTCGTATCTGGCAAAGTTGATTCATAGCAGTACCTACAGAGAGGGTAGGTAAAACTTTTGGAAATATAAGTGATTTCTTTTGATTTTATATTAGCAATCACATACAATATTTCATTACTGATTACTATCGTGGGTGAAAAACACCCACAATTTTGAAACGCCATTACTATCGTGGGTGTAAACCACCCAAGCCTCTTAATAAACTGGCTTTATGTAAATATCACCTTAGTTTAAACGAGTAAGTAATGCTTCTTAACATCAATAAACATTCAAAAAAGGATTACATTACAATTTAGTGATGATTTTCATGAAAAATTATATACTTCTCCAAGAAATTCAGCCTTATGGGTGGATTCCACCCAGACGATAGTCCGCGAGGGTTAAGCTCCTTACAGCAAACTGAACATGTTTTTTTTTCTTATAATTAGATCAACATGTACATTTGTAACTTGGACACAAAATTTAAGTTTCGTACTCCAAGCGAGGACGCAATTACAAAATACATCGTTGTATTAGTGATCATACTATTGAAATCTTTACGTATCGTATTATAATAATAAATCGAATTATAAATCTAAGCATATTTCAAGGTCTTTATTTTTTACTTGTATCGCCTGGGGTTTAAATTCGAACAAGTTTCTGTTAGCCAATTTATAATTATAAAAAATAGTCGCTGCGCTCCTTCTTCGCACTCTGATTAAAATTTGAAAAAAATTTCAAAATCGGTTGAGAAACAAGGGAGAAAATGGTAATTGCCTATTTATATATATATATTGTAATGAAAAGTTAAATTATTCCTTTTTTCCAAAAAGGTCATAGTTTGGTATTTATCTGCACTTAGAAACATATTTTTTAAGAACACCAAACATCAACGGATTTCAGACCTTCAGAAGTGTACCTAGGTGACTATATTGAAGAAGGAACACCTGATTTTGCAACAAGTGCAGAAGGCAAAACACCGCGGATTGTTATTAAATTATATCTTACAAAATATTGAGGAAATCCCATCGAATTAAGTTTAAATAAAATTATATAAATGTGATAATTTAACAAATGCTTTGCTAAAATGCGTGTAACGCAGATTTGGATACTTAATTCAATGGTATTTAGGAATACCAAACAAAATTATTTTTTGAAAAGATTGGCAAATAAGCCACAAATTATAACGGGATCATCACAAAATCTATCGATTGCTTGAATGATGAAAGAGGAATCCATAGGATTTCTTTTTTATGTTTATCAATCGCCAAAATTTTTTTAGATCACACAATATTCTTACCTTAATATTATCTATTATCTATTAAACTCCTATTTTCCTGGTCCTGTTTTTTAATTTAACTACTTTGGAGTCGGACGAGGCAAGTCAAAACATACAAATAAAAAGACAACATTGCGATAAGAACATTTTTAGTCACTACGTTAATTTAATTTTATATTAAAGATTATCGATCGTGTTAACTCTTAGAAACTCTTTTACTAGCTTTGGCTGAGTTTTTATTCGACTAAAATTATGCGTCGAAAAATATACTGATATTCTGTCAGTTATTGTTTCACATAGTTTTAAAGCAGAATAGAAAATTGCAGTAATAAAAATGTTAAGATGAACTTATTTAACTTTATATCAAAACCTTATGTAGAAATATAAATGATATATTTGTTGTCGAAAAAATTTTCTCATTAGCTTGATAATTCACTGCACACACATTCTTCTTGTGCACTAAAACTGATTCCAATCGGTGTACATAATAACATGGCACTATTACAAATTTTCCAATCAGATTGATGAAACTTTTTCGATTAAGTGTTAACATTAAGAAGTAAGCAACTTTACAACTAGACTCACCGTTCCGTAGTGGGCTCAGCACATATTAGTGGCTGTTTCAATTCAATCACTTGGCCATTTTTTTCTTTAAGTTCACCGTTCTCCATATAATATTGAACCAATTCGGGCAGCGTTGCAAACTTCTCACCTAAGAACAATATTAAAAAATAACGATATTTTAAACACAAATAACTCATGTTACTTACCGCCATAGAGATCGAAAAAATCTCCATTATTTTGTATTTTTATATGCGTAACTTCCTGACCACGCCGCACAGATAACGTAAATGCGCCCGGATTCGAAGAGGATAGACGTGCCAAAAACGAGCCATCAAAACCTTGCTCTTGCAACAGCTTTTCAGCTTCTATGCCAGTAATTGTGGGATGGAACCATCTATAAAAATTATTTTAAGTGAGTAATTTAAAATATATGGCTTAAATTCATTTTTCAGCTTGGTCTCAAGGACAATGAAAAAAATTTATTTGAAAATTGAACAAAGAGCAGCTTTCGGTCAACAGCTGAATTTGAAGGTTATTCAAGCTGTTTAGTGGGTGGTGTTTAAGGGCGCTCGCGCGTATGCTGTTTGCAGCAACTCAGCAGCAGCTGCTGTTGCTGCCAAGGCATACACGTCGTGCAAAGCAGAGTTCGATAAAAGCATGTTAAAAGCAAGTATGCAAGTAGACACACAGCTGAGTAGTAGCGACACATTTTCTAAGTGTATCGCCTCCACACCCGCCTGCCTTTCTAAAACCAACCATACACACTTTTCACATACTAACGGCTTGGCAACTAAAAACCAATCATTGCGATTCCAACTTTGCATACACTTTGCCCAATTAGCTAGCTAACTGCGTCCACTCATCCGTCTGTCTTTCCAGCTTGCCTATCTGTCTGTCCATGCTGCTATTGTACATAGCGATATATGAAAACGGTACCACGATGAGACGCAGGGCAGCAGGCTAGTGGAACTAGAACAATGGCGTTTGGAATATATCACTTTCTATATATTTTTGGTCTTCACCCTTGGACATTTTTAGCTGCAACTTAATGCAGAAATTCACAGCAAGTTATTGCAATTATTTTAATTACCTTCGCGATGACATTTTTTGCTGGTTTTTTGTTCAATATCGCAGAAAAATTTTTCCCGACAAACACACACAACTTCTTTTGCTATTCTTCTTTTCCTCGTTTTCTTTTCATATGTTCGTTGTTTCTTCTTCTTTTTGTTGCCATTGTTTTGACAATTCCTACAATTCCTCGTGTTCCGATCTAATCAAAATGGAACGAAACAGAATTGGCAAAAAGACGGGAAATTTCGTTGTTGGTGGAAGTGTGCTAATTTGAAATTCTGTACTTTTCAACAAACTTGCAGAAAGATACCTAGATAATTTATAAAAATCTTAAAAATTCAAGATATCCATTTACTGCTTTTTCAGAATGTTGATAGTTTTACACTTTAATATATGAGAGTTATTTTTAGTGCAGTGTTTTATAGTGTTCACTGGTTAATATGACATTTTAATTAGTTTTTAAAAGTAAGTAAAACATTTTAAACACATTAAAAAAAATTTCTTTCAAGTTGGTCACACATACTGCTTGTCAAAATTCATTTGAATTTAATGCCGTGGCGTAGGCTGGACGCAACTTGATAATCAATTTTATTTTCAAGATGCCTTCGACAAGGAAACAACTTAAAATGCTCGCTTATGCGGAAATAAAGACTTTAGTTCTTTTTTTTTATTAGTTTTATCCATTGTTTTAAAACGAAAAAAGAGAATTGATTTGCCAGAACTGTGATCAGCTGATAAAGTTGACCGTTAAGTTGCCTCACTAGTGGAAAGGAAAAATTGATGTCAAGTTGGTAGTCAACTTTGAAAAGTTTGAGTAAAAAAGTGTGAGTGTGTTGCAACTTGAAAGAATAATTTAATTTCTAACCACCAAGTTAGTCCTGACTATTATCAAAATTGATTATGGATTTTTTTCTCTATGGCTATGCTCCCAAATCTGTTATAAATAAAATTAAAACAACACTCAACTCTTTACTCAGAACCTTCTAAGGTACTTCTCGAACAACTCCGATCTATAAAATGCTTTCCGAAACCAATTCTAAAACAATTGAAAATATAACCCACTTATCATGAAGCTTTACATATCATTCGTATCAAGTGGTTAAACACCTTTACAAACACCAAAACAATATCTTTAAGCAAAAATCTTGGTATACCTGTAAAACCAATAAAATTACCACCCTCCAATTAAATAAATTTTGACCCTCCATGTTATCTTAATCTAGCAACCCTCAACTTTTTCCTTCTAAGACTCTCAAAAGCCACCACAGATCCAGGTAAACACCATAAATACATTACAGAACTTCAGAAAAAATTTCAGAACTACTCTTATCTATACACCGACGGATCAAAAATAAACTCTATGACTAGCTATAGTATAACATGCCAAGGATCAATGATAAAAACCGCACTCCTACCCCACTTTTCTACGGTGTTCACAGCCGAAATAATAACTATTTTCGGGACCCTTAACCATGTGTAAAAAAAACCAAGAAGCTTTGTCATTTGCACTTACTCTATTATCCATTGACGCAATTTTACTCTGAAACAACAACAACGTTTACCCAACTCTTATCAGAAACATACTTTTTGAATATAACCAAAAACTCACTATATAAATAGTCGTAATAGTAGCCGCTAACTTTGCTACTAACCAACCACCAAAAAACTAAATTTTGAATATTTAGAGAGCAGAAAGTAGAACTGTCGATTTTCTCAAGTCAGAAAATTTCGTATTTGTTATACTTTTGCAACATTTTTGAGAAAAGAACACGATTTATTTTGAGGCTAACATTTTTTGTAGAAAAAATAAGAAAAAATTTAGAATTTTTGAGAAGAACGGGAAAAATGCAGATTTTATTTCTAGAAAAGAACGCGCCATTAATTCGCGCTGTTTACGTTTTTAGGTAATAAGCTGTTTTTATACTTGAAACTAGCTAAAGTTGTCGCCGTAATTTTGACACTTTCCGCAAATTTCATGTTACTAATGACCTTAAAAATGTTCTAAAGGTGTGTCATTTGTAGTTAAAGCTTAACTTTTGCAGCTTTTTTTGCTGCTAATTGTCTTTAATTACAAGTATACTCGATAGTTGATTTTTTGAAGTGAAACTTCTTTGGCGGAGAGCTAAATTTCAAGGTCTCTTATTCGTGACGCTAGACTATAGGCAGAAACACATAGAAGGCATGCTTGCATCAAAGCATCTGACGTTTAATTCGAAATCACGTAAGCTTATGAGGCAACGCATAAAGAAAGCATGCACGCATCAAGCATCATTATGCATGCTTGAAGTTGGCGATCTTTAGGCAGGAACACATAGAAGGCATGCATGCTTCGAGACTTTTGAGGCATGCTTATTGAAACACATAGCAGCCATGCATGAACAATAACATCATAAGAAGAAACATGCCAAATGTAAACAAAATCAGCTGTTTCCTAGCTGCCAATGCCTAGATGCTTGAGAAAAGTTCAAAGATCGCCAACTTCAAGCATGCATAATGATGCTTGATGCGTGCATGCTTTCTTTATGCGTTGCCTCATAAGCTTACGTAATTTCGAATTAAACGTCAGATGCTTTGATGCAAGCATGCCTTCTATGTGTTTCTGCCTTTTGAACTTTTCTCAAGCATCAAGTAAAACACCATAGCAGCTAGGAAACAGCTGATTTTGTTTTTTGACATTTTCTTCTTATGTTGTTATTGTTCATGCATGGCTGCTATGTGTTTCAAAAAGCATGCCTCAAAAGTCTCGAAGCATGCATGCCTTCTATGTGTTCTAGCTTTATCGTTTTGAATTCATATGAAGAGCCTAAAAGTATGCACGGAAATTTTCTTTCTTTATGCTTGGAATGCTGTACATTACTTAAAAAAATATAACAACTAAGAAAAAGCAACATACTGACGTATACACACTTTCATTGCTGCAATATAACAACTGAAATTAATGCTTTAATAACATTAATGAACTCTTAATTTTATTGCAACACTTCTGCATATTGTTTTTGTTGAATATCAAATCGTAGCTTAAAGCTACAAATGTCCTCAGCCTCACGAATATTAAGGGACGTTTTATTCACTATTATAACTCGAGAGTTATCAATAACTTTCGAATTTTTGTATGGATAACTTGAAAGTTATTCAATCAAAAGTGCCTTTTCAATTTTCGACTGATTCTTTAACTGATATTTTTTCGGGGAAAAACAGAGTTACAAAAATAGTTACTTTTGACTTTTATTTTTTCGGTCAAAAATATCTGGCAATTTGTGTTTTTTTAAAGTCTTCTTGACAGATTGAACTGTTGACACCATGTGTAAAATGTCTCACCGATGAGATGAAAATAATGGTATCAATAGTTTTTTAGTCGGTAAAATGACCTTTGAAAATATACAAGTTGCTTGATGTTTTTGACCGAAAAAATAAACGGCATGAAAAACTGTTATTTTGACCGATAAAATAAAAGTCAAAAGTATCTGTTATTTTTGAACGAAAAAATATAAGGCACAAAATAACTTTTATTTTTGTCGGAAAAAATAAAAGTTAAAATATAACAGTATTATGTGACTTTTTCGATAAAAACCATAACCGGCACGGTCCCTGAAGTAAATATTGAATAAACTAAATATTATTCCATTTTGTATTGATTGAATTTCTTTTCATATACTTTTTCTCTCTATTTCACACTTAAATCTATCTTATTTTTTACTG
This sequence comes from Tetanocera ferruginea, assembly GCA_958299015.1. Taxonomy (NCBI): domain Eukaryota; kingdom Metazoa; phylum Arthropoda; class Insecta; order Diptera; family Sciomyzidae; genus Tetanocera; species Tetanocera ferruginea. The sequence goes on along the minus strand of OY282643.1, from coordinate 118,295,773 downwards.
TTTAAGAAGTTTCACTTATGCCACATGTACGTTGCTACACGTGAGTTTTTTTTACCATTCTTAGCTATATAACTTTATATAGTTATGAAAAGGAATTTATAAAATCTGCAACAGAGCAGAACTCGGAAATTTGCTATTTGCTTTGTAAGGGCTCTTTTACAGCAATAAACATAACTACAAAGCTGTTTTGAAACCCGTATATTCAGCATAATTTTAGCTTTAAAATGTATTTTTTTACTGCATTTTCAAAGCTAATAAATGTTAAATACAGTAAATTAAAGTTTTGTACTTGATACATGCAAAAACCAGAAAAAGTCGATCTTATTAGAAATAAAAACTCATGGGAATTGCATACAATTATATATTAAAGTCTAGAATATTATTTTAAGCCAAATTGATGATTTTTATTAAATTTATATATAAAGTTTTGTACTTGATACATGCAAAAACCAGAAAAAGTCGATCTTATTAGAAATAAAAACTCATGGGAATTGCATACAATTATATATTAAAGTCTAGAATATTATTTTAAGCCAAATTGATGATTTTTATTAAATTTATATTTAAAAAGAATCTAAAGCATTTTCAAATTTTAATAATTTTTGAAGCCCGTTGTAGTTTTTCGAAGTATAACATTCATATTTCTGATAAATTTAAAAGTGCACCAAAATTCGCAGCATATAACGGATATACGAACATATTTTTAGTATGATGTAATTAACACTTTATTATATCATTAGTTTATTTGTCATTGTTATCATCACAAATACTTGTCAAATTTTATATACCTATTGAGTTTATTTTTTACACATGCCTAGACAAATTCTAATAAAAAAGAGCTTTGCAAGAGTTCTCATTTGGTTTTGACAGGGACTCTTTTTAAATGTTTGCAGCTACTTTTGCTTTTCATATGAGGCAAAAATAGTGCTTTTAAACTCAAGAAAATAGCCTTATTCTCTGTAAGAGCTTTAGTGGCGCTACTAAAGCTAAAATTGAAGCTTGTTGCCTTATGATATAGCTTTATAAAATCTGCAAAATTTAATATATGGCTAAAATTGTTACTTGGGTCAGCTTGAACTTTTGGGGTAGCTGATCATGAATTCAGGATCAGTAGCTCGTTTCTGCAACTTTTGCGACAAATAGTCACTTTTTCTGTCGTCACACTATTTCGTTCCAAAATACTCACTTTTACGAAAGCTTGTGTTTCTGCATTAATAAGTGAGAAAATATTGCTCTGTGATGAGAAAGATACACAAGTGATAGGGAATATATTAAATTGAAACAATTGACATTTTCTTTTTATTTTTATTTTTTCAAATTTAAAACAATTTGTTCATGTTTTTACACTTAGTGATGTTGATATTTATAAAACAAACCCTATCCATGCGTTGAGATACGAGTATTCTTTTTATGCGGTTGCTTAATGCAGTGATACAAATTTTATCAGGGAATAAATCTCATTAATAAAATATTTAAGTTTATATATTCATTAATTTATATAGTGTAGTACCCATAATTAAGCCCAGTGTGAACACTTTTGTTCAATTTCGAAATTATCTCACGAAATTACCTAATTTGATCTCAGTGTGAACATAGTATAAGCCCAGTGTGAACACTTTTGTACAATTTCAAAATTATCTTACGAAATTACCTAATTTGAACTCAGTGTGAACATAGTATTAGGTTACATGCATAGTAAACGCCGATTCAGACAGACAGGCAGGCTAAAATCTGTGCGAACAAACGTGATACAAATAGATACACTCTCCAAAAATTATTGTTAAAATTCAACAATTACCATTGTTAATAAATTTAACAATTGCCTTGCTATAATTTTCTTTTGATTTTGAGCTTTTATTGCTTATTTTAAAAAATCGACAATTATTATTGTTAACTTGTTAAATTTATTGTTATTTTCATTTATTGTTGAATTCAGCAATTCTATTGTCAATTTTTTGACAGAGAATTTTTTGACGTTTAAAGTTTGACATTTAATTTTTTACGTTTAAATTTTGAAATTTTTTTTGTGACGTTTAAATTTTGACATTTAATTTTTGACATTTATATTTTGATATATAATTCTTGACGTTTAAAGTTTTTGACATTTTTACATTCATAAATAACAAGACAACCATCAAAATTTCATTACGAAAAATCTACAATTTTGATTGTTATTTCTAACAAGAAATCAACAATAACGATTGTTAATGCTATTTTAACCAAGATTATTTAGGGAAATCACAGTTTGCTTTTAAAGTTAACACCTGGCAACTTTAGAAAGATATTTCAATCGAACTGTGAGCACCGCTTTTTGTGTTTTGGAGCTAAATTGCAAAAATAGTTTTCAAAAATTTGAAATTTGTTCAATAACATGCCTCGAATGAACGGAAACGAAGAATTATGGAAAAATGTACTTACTTCTTCGACGATCCATTCTTCTTCCATTTTTTGCAACAAAATTAAATCAGCTGATTAGTGATACCACATTAGCACAAAAGAAAGACATGAGCAGAAGTGAGATAACTTTAGCAACAAGTGGTATCTCAAGTTTGTACGAAAACAAAAACAATGAAAGTTAACACGTGCTAAAATGTTCTAAAGTTAATAGACGGCAAAGTAAACAGAGCAGATAATACAGAACTGTGAGCACCCTAATTGTTATTTTATTGTTAGAATTAACAATTTATTTTTGAGAGTGTATATATCTCGATTGTTCACACACTCTGCCTGCCTGCCTGTCTGAATCGGCGTTCACTATGAACGCGGCCTTAGAAAATATATAAACTCACTTATCCGAGTTGCAGGAATATCTCGTATAAGAGGGGATTTATACAGTGAAACTAGTCGCATGAGACTGTCAAAAGTGAGGGTAAGCAGTATGAAATGAAAATGAAATGAAAAAGTCTCTCGGGCTGTGATTTCATATAACTTTTTGACGTTATACTTTCATGGTTTCGTCGTTGACTGAATTTTCAGAGCACAGTCTCTGCAACTTAGTTTCATCATGTAATATTTGAAGATGAAACTTGGAAAGAGAACTTCAGATAGTCTCATGCGATTAGTTTCATTTTAGGGGATTTATACAGTGAAACTATTCGCATGAGACTGTCAAAAGTGAGGGTGCGCAGTATGAAACGAAAATGAAATGAAAAACTCTCTCGGGCTGTGATTTCATGAAACTTTCTGACGTTATTCTTTCATATTTTCGTCGTTGACTGAATTTTCAGAGCAAAGTCTCTGCAACTCAGTTTCTTCATGTAATTTGAAGATGAAACTTTAAAAGAGAAGAGGGGATTTATACAATGAAACTTGTCGCATGAAACTTTCTGAAATTCTCTTTTAAAGTTTCGTCTTCAAATTACATGATGAAACTGAGTTGCAGAGACTTTGCTTTGAAAATTCAGTCAACTACGAAAATATGAAAGTATAACGTCAAAAAGTTTCATGAAATCACAGCCCAAGAGACTTTTCCCCTCATTTTCGTTTCATACTGCTCACCCTCACTTTTGACAGTCTCATGCGAATAGTTTCATTGTATAAATCCCTCGAACTTCAGAAAGTCTCATGCGATTAGTTTCATTGTATAAATCCCCTCTAAGCTCGTTTTACTTTTCGTTGAAAAATTGTTTGCAGACGACACATGTGGTGTATTAAAATTAGCACCTTAACAACACTGTTTACATAAATTTCCCAATTCCTAAATGTCAGCTGAAAAAAAACCCACAACATTGCGCGAGCAGCTGATCGTTCCGCTGCTGACGGCGAAGCTTTGGCTGTCTACAAATTTCACGTGTAAAAACTTGTAAAAAAATATTTCACAATTTCTTACAAAATTAAATCAAATCAAGATAAAATAAATCACACGAATGTTGTTAGCTGCACTGAAAAATACCGCACGTAGCATAAGGAATAGAAACTTAAAAGAGCTGCTTAATAATTTAACAGCGTCAACAGAAATGAGCGAAGAACTGCGTGAAATCAGTGGAGCAGCTAAGTTAATGGCAAAGGAGGAGCCTGTAGCGGCAACGAGCAGGCGTGCCAAACAACAACAGCAGCAGTTGCTGCGACGTGAGAAGCAGCAATTAGTGGCAAAAAAGAAGACAGTGCCTTACACGCCAGGCACAGTGAGCCTGCAAGTGCTTGGCGCTGGAGCAAATGGAGCTCCCTCTGCGGTCTATCTATTTACTGATCAATCGCGTTATCTGTTTAACTGTGGCGAGGGCACGCAGCGTCTGGCACATGAGCATAAAACGAAATTGTCACGTTTGGAACAGATTTTTGTGACACGCAATACTTGGACAACCATTGGCGGCTTTCCCGGTTTGGCCTTAACCGTACAAGATGCTGGTGTTAAAAATTTGGCTTTACATGGTCCACCACATTTGGAGAGCATATTGGATAGCATGAAACGTTTCGTGGTGCTAAAAGATTTGAAGGTTTGCAAGTTATTGCAATAAATTTTTTAACTTAATTAATTGCCTTAATTTTAGGTCAATACAATAAACTGCACAGAAGTGCACGACTTTGAGGATCAAGTCATGACGGTTAAATGTGTGCCTCTATACAAAACAGCTGTAACAGCGGCCAGTACTGATGTAACCATGGCTGATGTAGTAATTGCTTATATATGCAAATTAAAGACACGTCCTGGAGCCTTAATCTTAGAGAAATGTGTAGAACATGGTGTGCCACCTGGGCCACTACTTGGTCTGCTAAAAAGTGGTGTCGATATAACGCTTGATAATGGCACTGTTGTCAAATCGGAAGACGTAAGCGAACCCAATGAAACTGCGCTAACCTTTGTCTTTCTCGATATACCAACTGAACAATACCTGCCTGCACTGCAAGCAAAGGCTGCGCTCTTTCATAATCTGCAACAGGTTGCTGAGGAAGATGTGGCTTTGGTAGTGCACTTTAGTCCAGAGCGTATACTGAAAAATAACTGTTACATGGACTTTATGCAGAAGCTGTCGGACAAAGCACAGCATATATATTTAAATTCACGCTCAAACGCTTTCTCCGGCTATATTGCGGCACATCGCATACAATATCAGCTAAATCAATTGAATGAGCGCGTGTTTCCGCTATTGGGCGAAAGTGAACTCTTGTGCAATAGTCTAAGCAATAAATTAAAGAAAACAAAGCTGGACGAAGTGGAAAAAATTGAAACGAAATTAGAAGACGGCCAGGTTGCAACGGAGGAAAAAAATACTGACCAAGTGGTGGCTGTGCAATCTCTAACCAGCTATCATATGCGTCCGCGTAAAGGTAAATTTTTGTAAATTATTTGCTTTTCTAGCCGACCCCCCCAGTACATGAAAAAGTTTAAAATATGATATTCAACAGGTTTCGATCACACGCAGGAGGCAAAACTAAATCCCATGGAATACATACAAGAAACTCAAATACTGGAGGACTTTCCCGAATTGCTGGCCAAACTTAAGACAACGGCAAGCGCTCGGCCTAGCAATCTAGCCGCAACATATCCAAAGATCGTCTTCTTGGGCACTGGTTCTTGCATTCCAAACAAAACACGTAACGTCAGCGCCATTTTACTGCAACCTTGTGAAGAATCCTACATATTGCTGGATTGCGGCGAAGGTACTTTGGGTCAAATTGTGCGCTTCTTTGGCAGCGTTAAGGCTGAGCAGGTTGTCAGAAATCTGAAAGCCATTTATGTCTCGCATCTACATGCCGATCATCATATTGGCTTAATTGGTTTGCTTATGGAGCGATACAATTTATTAGCAACAACTGAGCATAGCAAGCTGCTGGTTTTTGCTCCCAAACAGATAAGGCCTTGGCTTAATTTCTACAATGAACGCATCGAGCGCATTGAGCATATGTACGAGCTTATAGGCAATAGTGGCATGTTAGATCAACCTCTTCTGATGACTGAACGGCCTGAGCTCAGTGATGCTGGCGTTAGCTCGATAAGAACTTGTCTGGTACGCCACTGTCCAAACTCATATGGCGTCAGTATAACACTACAAGCTGAACACAACACCAAACCAATCAAAATAACCTACAGCGGTGACTCAATGCCTTGCCGTGATCTTATCGATTTGGGCTACGATTCCACAATACTCATACATGAAGCTACCATGGAGGATGACCTGATTGATGAGGCTAAAATCAAAATGCATAGCACAATTTCGCAGGCTATACAGCAGGGTCAGGCAATGAATGCCGAGCACATAATACTCACACACTTTTCTCAGCGTTATGCAAAATTGCCGCGCATGCAAAGTTTGATCAGCGAAGAAAGCAAAGAGGAGGATGTAATGAAAAATGTAGCCATAGCTTTTGACAATATGCAGGTATGCTTAGATGATTTGCAACAATTTCACACATTTTATCCTGCGCTAAAAGCTTTATTCGCACAACATGCCGAGGAACTGGAACAGAAGGCGCTGAAGCGCGAATTTAAGCTAGAACGAAAACGGAAACTGCTAAATGTTGATTAGTTGTATAAGTTTGTTAAAAATTTAGTTGCTAAATTTTATTTTAGATTACTTTGCTATTTCAATGTTATTTTGAAAAAAAATATTAAAAATGAAAAAAATTGTGCCCTTATAAAACAATTTGAGTTAACAGTTTTGCTTAATTCAATAAAGTTGTTAATGAAGTGAATTGCAATTCATTGAAAAAGTAAAGAACAATTTTTGTATTTTACGCTAAAGGACTAAGAACACTTTATGCTAACATCATCACCATCATCAAACATCAACAAAAACCAAAATGCTAATAAAACATGTTTTTTTTTTGTAATTAAAAAATTTATTTGGATTTTTATTTAAAATTTATACAAAAATTGTTAGTATAATTAAGCAATTGTCCAATTATTGGGCACTTTCAAACACTGCACTTAGCGCTTGCTCTTAACTTAATTTCGCTTAATGGAAACCATGATGATAACCGCCATGATATGGATAGTAAGCATGTCCATAGGATGGCCCATGAACAGCATAACCATATGAAGGATAACCGAAATGCCCATGACCATAGCCATGGCCGAAACCATGACCGCCATAATAACCGCCATAACCACCATGACCACCGTAACCAAAACCATAAATGCCACGTTTTTCGGTTTTCTTCTCATCCGCTATAGCCGAAATGTCCTCAGGCTCTGCAACAGCTGCCAGGCATGATGCGGCAAAGATTACGATCAAGCAAAAAACGCTCTAACAAATAAATTTCAGAATTATTTAAATTATAACTCAACTGAATTTTCAAATCCTGCTTCAAATTACTTACGAAGTATTTCATTGTGTATCCTTGTTGTGTTGATTGATTGAGTGAGTTTTCAAAGTTACTGCTGCAAAGCTGTAAGCTCAAATTGTTATGTCTTTCGTTGCTCTGTCGCTCAGTATTTATAGTAAAGATGCATTGAATTCAAAACTATGCTGCAATATAATGCTAATAGATCTAAAATAGCTGCAATACGCTGGCATAAATTGTGCAAAAGCATTGCAGTTGTAGGAGATACCTTTTGTTGTTATTGTTTATTGCTCTTGTATGGCTGTTTCGCATGCACAGAGCATAGCTTCTTTAGTTTCTGGCAGCAGCAGCTAGATGTTAAAGCGATGCAAAAAGCTTGGGCTAAACAACAAAGGTACTTTATTTATTTTATGCTGATTAAGACAAATACATCCAATCAAACGGGTAGGGGGTAAAATGCGTGACCTTTCAGAACTTTTTGCAAACAATTTTCTGAAAGCTACAGGGTTGCCCATATTCGATGGACCCATGTTTTTTTTAAAAAAATCAAAGAAAAAAATAAAAATTTGGCGGTTGGCGATCTTAATCATTTAATTTGTTCCAAGTAGATTTGTTTACATCAATTTTTGAATATGATATCTCTCAAATGGCCGCCTCTGGCGTTGATGGCGTATTGTGCCCGTTTTGCAGCATTTTAATAATCCGTTGTAAAGTGGACCGAGCCATGCCCAACTGCTGAGAACGGCGTTTTTGGGATGTTCTTGGGGACCTCTCAACACTTGCTCGTACGGCAGCGATATTCTCGGCCGATCGCCTTGGTCGACTTTTATTTCGCCTCTTCGGATTAGAAAGAGCCTCACCAGTCGAAAATTTTTCGTATAAACGCTTAATGGTGTTCTTAGAAGGCGCACTTCTCACATTTTTTAATATTTTAAAAGCACGTTGAGTTTTCACAATTGACTTCTACTGTTGAATGTAAATTTCAACTATTTCAGAGCGCTCGCGTGGCGTGTATTGTTCCATGGTAAAAATCTGCGTGGACTGACGCTTCAAACGCGGTATGTCATTAAGCGATCTGACATCTCTGTCAAAAGTTATGGCGTTGCCAGATGGGTCCGTCGAATATGGGCAACCCTGTATTCTAATACATAATTTTATCTAATTCATGTAATGTTTAATATTTAATTGATTTCAGTAAGAATTTCTAGGGAAAAATTCCAAAGCAACTAAATAAGCTATTGAAGGTATTAAACAAAAATATAAGTTGATAAATAGAATACAAAAAGTGCGATTCAAAGGATCGGTTTGTTCAGCAAAGTGCACCTAAAGGTGGACTGTTGATGATTAGAAGCGACTGATTTAGTCAAATGAAACTAGAAACAATGTTTACAGTTGGGTGTAAAGGAATATTACTAGTAACAACAACATGAAACAAAGCTAGTGTGGGGGCACCTTTACTTGATGACATCAGTTTTTGGCCAGTAACATAACACAAAATTGGATAAAATTTAAGGGGTTATGTACAGTTTGAAGACCGCGAAGAAGTAATGATAATTATTTTTTTGCAGAAATTAATTTATTATCCTGAATCTTTTGGTATTGAATTTTCTTTTTATTAAAGTAAAAAAATGTGCGGAGTAAATTCAGAAACTACTGGACAATTTTCGATGAAAATTTTACTATCAGGAACCTTTATATTCCTAGATGGATATAGGCTATGTTTTATTAAGGTATCATATTTTAATTAAAATATATAAGCAAAATAATTGCAAATGAAGAGTTTTTATTCATTTCGAAGTAATATTAAAAAAGAAATACTTAATCGATTGAAAAATATATTCATATTAGCAAGAAATAGAATACAAAGTTTGTTAACTTTTCTACCAATGATGTTTTGATGTACATGGTGGATTCGACGACTTCCCAGTCAGCTTCAAAGATGCGTATGGTCTGGTATTGTCGTGATGGAAGAGAACGGCATTCCCACTGTACAATTCCGAACGCTTAATTTCGCGCATAAAGCACATTATTTGAGATGGTTATAAGTAGAGTTTAGAAGGTGGAATTAATCGTTTTGTTGAAATTGGATGATCTCATGATGAATGATTACAATCCAATTCTAATCTTTGCTACCGTTAGTGCTGCTGCATCCATGTTGGACAACAATTCTTCCTTACATTATAGCCATTTATGATCAACTTTGAATCGTTTTGTATCCTTCGATTAAATGGCTCGATTTCGTATCATTTCAATAGTGATACACAGATGAAAATTCGGCCTATAAAAATGTGTACTGTTACTTCACGTGTTAACCAAATATCGACCTTTTTTTGGGAAATTAGAAACATTTGCGTTCAGCTTTTTGATAATACATCTTCACCACAAACAGAACGAAGTTGTTCTTAATAAAATATAGCTATTTTCTCGCAGAATTTTGACTCATTTCATGTATACTAATCTGTGGACCGAAACCTCTCCCGAAAACTCTCCCGAAAAACTCTTGTGTTCGCACCAAAGTACTCAGGCACAAAAGTCCTGAATATCAAACTCAATTTTATTTTAAAAAACTACGAAAATTAACGAAAAAATGCAAAGTAATTGACAAAAAAGGAATCATACATTGATATTAGGCCGAATGCAAGCGAGCTTAAACGAACAAAACCCGCGAAAAAAATGTATATATTTTACCGAAAATAGTATCGTAGCTGGCCTGTGCCTTAATTAAATTGTACCCGAACAATACCCCACAAGTACCACGAAAGTTTCCTGAAATAGTACCATAGATGACTGTATTATGTCAATAAGGGTTAAAAACGAGCGACTATATGCCGACACAATAAACCGACGAGCGCCTAAATAGGTCTTCGTTCGTACACTATACTTGAGAAAGGTGTTCCAGAACTAGCACTTCGTTTGGTGTAGAGTTCGGACATTCCCAGACACGGGAAATATTTTTATTGAAGGACATAAGAAAAAATGTTCGACAAGTTCTCGATCGGATTTAGGTCGTACGACTGTTCCAAACAATTTAAACCTTTTCCAAAATTCATTTTGTGGCTATTTTTGGGCCCATTATCTTGCAAATAAGGGATAATTCCTGCCTTACATTCGAATTTTTCAACACTGAGAAGGTTAAACTATAGTTTTTTGCTATAATTAATACGTAAACTTTTGGATGAAATCACATTTCATTTCCTTGAAAACAGCACCATATCATTAACGATTCTCCTGCAAATTGTGTTGTTTTCTGAATATTTAAAGAATTAATGCCTTTATTTATGCGATAACGAGACCAAACCCGTCCATCACGTCCAAAACCATTTATTTTTAATTCATCTAACCACGTAAAAAGCCGCTACAAATTTGGTATCATAATTCGCATATTTTTTGTAAGCTATATTTGTATTTCACAGTGTTTGGCTGTAAAAAGGGAATTTTTACTTTGGTTTATCCTTGATATACTCTTTTAGACATAAATGTTTAGTTCCATTGAGAACGTTGATAGGTAGAATCTCTGATACAATTTAATTGGCCTGTTTAACATTGACAATCCCATCTGCCACCTGTGAATAAGGATGTGAACCAGGCAATACCCTATTTAAGAAAAGGTATAAAAAAATTTGGATTGGGAACTGCAGTCCTATGACCTATCGAGAACTTGTTGAACATATTGAAGAAATATCGCCGAATAAATATGATGTGCTCTGGATGGTTGGTACTAGGGAAAGGTCAAAAGGTAAGAACTCGGAAAACTTTGGAAAACTTACATAGTATTTAAGTACTTCCCAAAAAAGTACTTTGGAAAACTTAAATAGTATTTGGTGTTAAAACAAAAATTACATTTTTTTAAAGTTTGACGTTGTTTATTGGCTATCGCTAGCCACTACTTTTCCCATCTTTCTAGTAATTTTCGAATACCATCTCGAAGAAACGATGCAATTTTGGAGGAAATGCATTATCGATGGAAGGGGTCGGAAGGAAGAAGTCGGAAGGGTTAATGACTGGCTTCACTGTAGGTGGGATAGGACTTTTAAGGAAAATTTCAAATTTCAGCGTTTCAAGGGATGTTTTGACTGGCTGCGCAACATTTAGCCAAGCGTTGTCATGTTCAAAACTTTTTTTAAGCTTTGAACCAAGGATTGAACCAAACCTGTTCAGTCGAGTTTGCCTTGTTTCGGAAATGAAGAGATAGATATGTTGGAGACGTTATATCAACATGAGAATTTGAACCTGAAACAAGTGTTATGCCTTTACTTCAGTCCATTGGAGTTATTAAGCAATGTCATTCCACAAATGTCTCTACCACTAACTACAATTTCCAAAGTCGTATATATTGATGAATTTTTAATTTCAGTTGATAAGAAATGAGGAAAGGATTAAAGAAAGGTAAAAGCGTAGGATTATGGCTAGACCGGGATTCGAACCCGGAACCTCTGGGTTTGCAGTCAAACACGCTAACCACTCGACTACCGATGCCCCGAGTCAAAATTTAAATTTATCGGTCACAATACAATGCAAAAATCACTCCTAATGCTTTTGTGAGTTCTTCTTTCGTTTGTCACGTGTCTTCATCCAGTATAGCCTCCTTTCTGGCCGTCCTTCACGCTCTTAATCAGCGGTATTAAAGTCACCATTTTTTCCTTTCATTAATTGTTTCATTTCTATTCAACTGAAATTAAAAATTCATCAATATATATGACTTTGGAAGTTGTAATTGGTGGCACACATACAACATTCTACAATTGTTTCTCTTGATTTCACTTTCTCTCCTACTTATCTACATCCCCATTTCCGAACCAAGGCAAACTTGACAGAATAGGTTTAACACCTGAATTCCTTGATTCAAAACTTAAAAAAAAATCTAAAGCCTGATCTTTTCAACGGAGATGCGTTCTTCCTCTTCTATATTGACCGCCGCTGAATACCGAATCGTATATTTTTTTCGCAGGAGCGTCCTAGTCAACGAAGCCGCGCAATTTTAATACGCTTGACTATATCGATGTCGGCATATATGTAGCTCATTCAGCTCGTGATTTTATGCTATTCGGTACTCGCAATTGACGCAGATTGGTTCATACATTTCCAAAAATTTTAGAAAGATTTTCCTCTCGAACGCTCCCAAAGTCCTTTCACCAGTGCTGCTCAACGTCCATTTTTGTGCTGCGTATAGTAGGACGGGCATGATTATTGACTTATAAAGCGTCAGTTTTGTTCGTCGAGAGAGAGCTCCGCTTCTCAATTGCCTACTGAGCCCGAAGTAATACCTGTTGGTAAGAGCTATCCTTTGTTTAATCTCAATACTGATATAATTTGAGGAGTTAATGCTGGATCCCAGGTAAACGAAGTCTTTAACAACCTCAAAGGAGGTGTTGTCAACAGTGTGTTTTGACACAAGATACGTCTTTTTCCCTGCGATCACTGCAAGACCCATTTTACTTGAATCTTTTTTCTTGCCTGGAGAATGCTGCACTGACTACAAGCGTAGAATGGCCAATAATGTAAACATCATCAACATACGTCAGCAGCATAACATTCTTATAGAATATCGTGCCGCTGCGTCTTAGATCAGCAGCTCACATAATCTACTCCATGACTGTATTCAATAAGTCGCACGCTAAGAAATACCAAATTCAAACATGGGGGAAAATAGATGACTCCTTATTGGAGCGTCGAAGGCGTCTTTGTAATAGACAAAAAAATTGTGTGTCGATTTTTTTTTCTATGGTTTTTTCTAAAATTTGTAGAGGCGTGAAGATGAAGGTCGATGGTGGACTTCCAGGTCTGAAGCCAAACTGATAAGATCCAATCAGTTGAATGACGATGGGCTCCAATCTTTTACATAATACGCTCGAAAGGACCTTATATGCGATATTAAGAAGGCTTATCCCACGATAATGGTGGGATCGCCTTTTTTGTGGATTGGGCAGAGCACACTGAGATTCCAATTTTTTTAACCACATTCTGCATAAAAGCTTGGGATTGCAAACAGGGCTTTTTGTTGTTTTTAAGCCGAGCTATAGCTATTAAGATCACTTTATAGTCGGACAGCGGAACTTCAACGCTGTCATCCGTAATTGGGGTTTCTGGGATATGATCTCTATTGGTGGGATTGTTGTCAGCTTCGCCATTTAGAAGACTAGAAAAGTGTTTTCTCCATAACATCAATGTACTATGGATATCTGTCTCTTGATTTCCATCTAGAATTCTAAATTCCTCTCAATTTCAAAAAATATCAAAAAAATACTTTTTGATCGATTTTCTGGAAAAATCATATAAAATAATAAGAATTGCGGATTTATGATTAAAAAACTATGCTTTAATGCGAAAAACAATGTTTTTTTCTATATTTTAGCGTGTTGCTTTATTTTGCTATTCAGCCAGTGTCCACTAGACCGAAAATTAAGACATCATAATCATTAACATCTCTTACTAGAAATATAATATGCACGTCATAATGCTTAAAATGCTTTGAATATCAGGAAGACATGACACAACTAGGCAGCGGCTTAGTGTAAGAAGTCTCCCATAAAGCAAAAAGCGTTACTCACTATCGAAGTGGTAAGGGAATGTGTAATTGAAACCACTTGCCACATGTTGCATATACTTAAATAGGTCAATGAAGACACTCCTCAACAATTGAGTAGAAAATCTTGTGAAAAGTGAAACTGATCTATTATTATACATTTTTCAGCAAATAAACAGACTCGTCTTGTAACTCCTTTTGAGACTGCTTGCTTGATTTTACTTTTTTTCAAATATTAAATTACAAAAAAGGTGTTACTTTTCTTTGATAGAGTAGTTTTTATGCAATTGTCAACTAGCTTAATTTCATTTGATTATTATATAATTCATACTGTAAGCAGTATAAATATTTACTACAAGCAGTGATAAAACTCTTTAATTGAAATAATAAATTTAAAATTAATAGCTTTTCAACATTGTCATCGGTACATCAGCACATCAACGAGCCTCTGATAACTTAATTGCAGTTTTGAGCTTCATTCAAGTAACAAACGTCTTCTTGTTGGGACAAGGCTTGATTTCTAAACTGAGTTCTAATAAGTTGCTGTCAAAAATATTGCAGAGCTTCGATTTGCTAATAAATAATTTTTTTTTCTTTGTTGTTTTTATGGAAAAATCAAGCAATATAATTCATATTCATAGACTTAAATTACAAGCAAAAACAATTGTGGGAAATTTTCTTTCAAATAAAGTAATCAGCAAACAGTGGCGTGCTGCAGTAAAGGTATAAAAAGGTTTTATCTATTAAATATAATAAAATTTGTTTTTTTTTTGTTTTTGTATATTGAATAAACTCCTTAACTTTTCCTTAAACTAACCTAAACTAACCCTTTTTTATATTCCTTATGGTTAAGAAGTTATTAGTGTGAGGCTTAGAGTGCAAAAACTTCTGATTCCGATACAAAAACATTGATGCAAAAACATAGAAACACTCCTGCTGCAAGCAGCATTGAAGTTATTACTTAACCTTTCATAGGTTCAGCGGAAAAACTTGCCATCAAAGATAAATAAATAATAAAAAAAAATCTTAAAACTAAATTACGTTTAACTACAGTTATAGAAAAAAATAAACCAATGATTAACAACGAACAGCTGTTCCAGACGAAAGTCAGACAAGCCAATAAAGACACAAACATAAGTTATAAATAAATGTTATTGAAATAGAAATAACGGCTTAATTGCATATTTAAGCTTCATTTTGTAGTAATTACAATGCAACAATAGCAAAACGTTTAGATATAAATCAGTTAAATTAAACAAAACTAAAAATAACAAAGGTTCCACTGTATTTCTTGAATATGTTTTTGTGCTTGAAAGAGCGGAGTTACGAAAAAAAATCTCGATATTGAAAAATTGCAATAAATTTTGCACGTTAAGCTTTCAACAGCACGAACGACCTTGACAAAAGTGGGTGGTGACAGCATTTTGAAGTTGCTTGCAGTAGAAACTCTTGCTTGCTGCTTGTTGGAAAATACATGCAGCAGACAGCAAGCAAGGGTAAGCAGAGTGGGCAGTAGACTACCGCAATTTTATTTTTATTTCTAACTTTGTCTTCTTATTGGAAAACTTGACTTTTAGCTTAATGAAGCAACATGTTGACGTTACAAGCTGTAGAAATATTGAGCAGCTTGCGTAGGAATCGTGCAATACTTATTGTCAATGGTTTTTTTTTGTGGGGTTGCTGATCACACAGACTGATTGCCTAGACTTCTTAGACAAAAGTCTAAGTCTTGTTTGTTTTGTTTTGTTTGCTGTTATTAAGTTATTGCTACAATCGTGTGAAGCAATCTTTTCCGGTTTCTGCTTAAGGGCGGAAACGATTTGCTCATTGATTCTGTATGAATTCACAATGTGCAACCAGATTCGCAGACTTAAAATTGAGCATAAATATGTATATTCTTTGACAAATAATAAGCAAAAGTAATTCGTTACAACTGTTTTTTAAACTGTTGCTATTTTTTGGGCTAAGAGCATTATATTTTAAAAATATTTTATATGCTTATGTAGCTGCAGATGAATGCATTTAATTTAATTCCACATAATTTAAGGGCCACTAACGAGCTGAAATTAAAAAGCCACATTATTAAGGTCAAATTTTAAATGAACAAATAAAATAAATTACTTAGATGATAATCTGTGTCACTTACCATTTGCCAAAAAAGCTTTGCTCTAATAGCAACCAATCTTTGCTCGACCGAAAGATTCCGAAGTTTTGTCTACATATTCTATAGTATTCACGATTTTGATAAAGATAACCATTTCTCCGGTGATAAAATGTCTTCTATTGTCTGCAGTGATTGATCCAAATCGAACAAAGATAACTCTTAACCTTTTAATAGTTTCCGAAGAATCAATTATTCTCACAACTTCTTATTAAAAATTAAAAAAAATATGGTGTCCTGATGACAGTGGTCCCAAGAAATCTATTGCCAAATGTTGCCATGGCTCTGAAGGTAATTCTTGCGTTTCATAGGTTCTGGAGTATCTGGTGCCGATACCATTGGCCACCAAACTTTTTCTATCATGCCAGGATGACTTTCATGTGGTAGCTTAATTACTTCTTTCCACAAATTATACGGAATAACTATAAGATTTCCCCGTAAAAGTATCTTGCCAGTCACGCATAATTCGTTTTTATATAATTTATAAGATATAGAAATCTCTTGATCCAAACCCATTGGTCTTGGTGAAGACCTTCCTTGATAGCTCTTATTTCATTATCTTCAACTGTTGCTTGTTGAATTTTGACGTGATGTTCAGCACCCACCTACAAAAAAAATACACCCACCCAAATTGACGTTATGTTCAACGTCTTTATCAAACGTAGTGGATGCAATAGATTAAAACGTAGTCGATTAACTAGCCTTGAAAACAGATCTGCAATGTTAGATTTCCCGGGCTTGTAAATGTCTGCATTTGTAAGATTCCATTCGTAATACCCATCGCTCGATTATGGCACATGACCTTGATTTTGGTACAAATATGACCTAATGGTTTGTCGTCAGTTATTAAATCAAAGACGCGATCAAAAAGGTAGTAATCAAATCGTTCTACTGCCCAAACCAATGCTTTCTTTTCTGTCTGAGCATATCTTCTTTCCACATAGGAAGAGGGTCGTACGAGGATCGGACGAGGGTCATGATTGTTACATTGGAATGCGTCTAAGCCTCCTGGACTGGCTTCTGCAATAAGTTGTTTCATATCTTGAACATTGAAATATACTAACTTTAAGTTGTTTGTCAGCATATTTTTCGAGGGCCTTTTTGTGCTACAACTGTTCTCTTGAGTTTTTGGAAATTTCTATCTGATAAAAGCGTTCTTGACATTTAAAATCATTTGCATTCTTTTATGTAACGTCTAATGTTGATTAACATGCAAAGCCTTGAAAAAAAGAAGGCAAGTCGCTGATGTAATCTTTAATTCTTAACTGCTAGACATTACCACTCACTGAGCTGCTCTTATACATAGAATAATAATATAATAAAACCATAGGTCTGTTTCTCTCTTCCATCTCAACTTTTACCATCACCAACCATCACATCGATAATGGACGCAAGGAACATTTATCTAGGACCAATGGTATGTTCAACGATTTTCATTTTTAGTGTCTTAACTTGTTTTTTACCGTACAAATAAAGCTGGCATCGAATGTATACATCAAATTATAGCACATTTAACATAACAAAAATCAACGAAACGATGGACTTTCGCCTTTTTCTGCAACATGTAGGATGTTATTTTAGTTTTACATAAAAACAAATTTGACCGGTAAAACGTTTTCCAAAGAAGTGTTGGAATTCAAGTTCAATTGAAATAGCATCAACCTTTTTTTTTCTTTTCAACTTGACTTCATATCATTTGACTTATTTTAGTTACATTGTTTAATTTCAGCTAGCAGCAGAAATACTGACTGACATTAGCGGATCTTTTACATTCGAAAAGAGGAAATATTGTACACTTTAATCACAAGAACATTTTGATAAAAATGTGCAACAGTCCAGATGTCGGGAACATCACTGTTCCGGACTGGTCTCAACTTGTAGTAGATTGCTACGAAGTATGACCAAGGACTTGAAAACTGTTATCATGGGAAGACAGCGGCTCCTGATCTAAACTTAAAATGTTTTAAAGTAAAACATTTGCTTACCTTTAGTATACCGTCTCATATTAAAGTATATGTCTTGGTTGAAGTCGACAAATTTATTGTTATCATTAACATAAAATATGATAAAATTATTTGCTGTATATTCTCTTCTTTTTTATTCACTGTTCTTCTCTTCCTGTAACTAGAATTTACTTTACTTCTTTGAACTAGTTAGTTGGCAAAAAAGTAAGTTTTTCATTGAGCTGTAGTTGTGTTTTAATCAATTGGGATAGAGTGACAACCATCAGCAGGTCGCGCACGTTAGCATTGAACATCTGAGTGAACTGTTCGTGACTCATGTTGGGCACAGAGTGTATTAAGTCCAACAGCTGGCGTCCGACAGCATTATCTGGTGGCTGCTTGTGTGCAATAACATCTTCCACATACTTCAAAATCAAATCAAGCAGACTCTGCAGTTTCTGTGATGCCTCAGATATTTGTGCAAGATCCAACATAGGCGAAACAGTTTTTGGACGATGTGGCGGTGAAACGCCAATTGTTTTCTGCAACAACTTAAGACCGAAAGTCTCGGGCTCGTAGCAAGTTACCTCTACTGGAATGGGCGTGAACATGCAGCCAGTTTTACCGCCAGGTACACCAAGCTGTATGCAAATATAAGCTTTCAGACCCATGCGACCGCCTTGCAGTGAAGTGTCCACCGTCAAGTGCACTGGATTATTACACTCGCGTGCATAGTATTCGTGTATGACTGAACTATGATTGGTCACATCGTTGCCAGTAGCCCACCAACCTGAAATTATTAGAAATATTTACAACTAAGCAAGTGTTTAATTATTGAGGTTATGTCGTCAGCACTTACCCACAACATTCTCGTTGGGATTAACTTTGCGATTCAAATCATATAGATCCAGCGCATAGCTTAGTTCAGCCTCTACCTGATCATCATGTTCTTTATGCGGCACACAGAAGCAGTTGGTCACCTCAACTACACCCTTTTCCACGGAGCCTGAAAAAATTTGTAAACGTGTTTACTCGAAGCCCAACAAAAAAATTGGCTTTACACCGCTAGAATGCAAGTTTACCCAAAAGTGTTCCAATCACCCGATGGGAATCAGCATTGCGTCTTTCGTAGGCATCAACAACTTGAAAGAGTACCACGGGATGTACGCGTACGGTTAAATTTAAGCCCGACATTTTTGTCTGCGTTGATGCGAAACTTTTATTTGTCGCAAAAGAAATAGAATTGGCAGAGCAATAAACGTACAAGGAGGTGAAACAAAATAGACAAAAAATTGACAGCAAACAAATGGAATTGAAACAAGCTGAGCAACTAATAAAGCCCTAACCAAAATAGACGATTTGCTCCGTAACGAGCGAAGACGAAAATGTTCGCTTGAATGCAATTCAATGTTGTTGCCCAAAATAAGCAAACGTAAACACATCGAAACTGAACGAAACGGTTCGACGAGACGTTTTGTTCCGTAAGAACCGAACTTTTAGCGTCTCAACACGTCAGCAACAACAGTGCAGAGAATTTTTACATCAAGTTTTGTTGCATTTTTATCAATTAGTGCAAGAAACAATATTTTAATGAATTAATAGCCATTGTTAGGGATGAACAAGGCATTTATATGCATTTGAAACAGTTAGCAGCTGACAAGCCAAGACGAGTTCAAAAACGTTTCATTTTGGGTTAAATGTCAAAACAGACGTAACGAGTGTACACGCTCGTCGAGTTGCAATCGTCTCGTTTCGTCTATTTTGGTTAGGGCTTAACACAAAAAAGATGAAAAGAATTATTTACAATATTCACAGGGTGTTTCAATGGACACAGAAGCTAATGCCGCGTTTCCATGCTATCTTTTATGATGTTCTACTATTCCATATCACAAGTTTTTGCTATAATGAGCTGGATGGATACAAGTAATTTTTGCTATAAAATTATTAGATTTGATTAAACAAATGTAAGCACATCATATATTAATTCATTTTTCAAAAACTTTGGCTATTGAATTCCTACGAAAATAAAATTTAAACAAGCGACTTTTCTCATTTTGTAGCAGAGACGGTGCAAGTGAAAATGACGTCATTATGACGTCAAAGTGAAAAAATATGGTGAAAACTGCGGTGACAAAAGTTGCAGTAACGAGGTACTGGGTAGAAAAATTTCACGATATGAGAAATTTTATGATATAATCAGTATGCACTTGCGATATCAATTTTATGTAATCAAATATTGTGCGTGTCAATGGCCTGTTATCACTGCAAAGCTGAAAACAATTCACAATAAGGGTTTCCCTGGCTCACATTGTCGTATGTCGTATTTTCATAAAAGAATAAAACAGTTGTGAACACATCCTTAAGATATTCTTTGTTGTTAGGATCCTTAAATCCTTAAGGTATTCTTGTCGTATATATACAGCTGATTAAAGAAAATAAATTATTTAAAACTTATAAATATCTCTGTTTAATTTCATAATTAACTAATATTAATAATTTTTACAACTTACAACTAATGAATTTTACTCGATAATAACAAACTCGTTGATAATCATCACTGGTGAAATACGACAGTCATTTAACATTTCAATCGCGATGTTATTGCCGTCCAGGCAATTCAATTGCCGATCAGGCCGAGGAAGCCCTTACCGTGCTTGGTGAAAGAGATTGGAGACGGCGCGCGCGAAGCAGAGACGCCTGGCGAGAGCTGATGAAGTCGCCGTAACCCGTCAACGGGTTGTCATGGCCACTTAAGTAAGTAACTTAATGCCGTAAACTTGTTTTATATGGAAGCCAACAACAACAACTGTAGTGAAAAAAAAAACACAATACAACAATACGAAAACTTGTGAAACCCTTAACGGCCGGTCTGTTCACGGAGTTATGTATATAAACCGTGTTCTGTAGCTGTTTTTGTGACTAAATCGGTTTGTTCGCCATCTATAACTCGTTATTTATAAAATTGTAACGAACTTTAAACCTCGTTACAAATAAAAATTCAGTTCTGCTAAAATGCCACAAAATGTGTTTTAAATTTGTAACCAGATTTAAAGCCTGGTTATGAATTAAACTTCAGTTCTATCAAAGCTTCACCGTTATAAAAGCATTTCACCAGTTTATAACGCGTTACAAATCGACAGAAAAAATTGAATGAACAAATTGAAAAAACTATAACGTGTTATAAAGAAGTTTTATTTTATAGCTGGTTTTAGATATTAGCAAATTTATAACTCTGTCAACAAACCGGCCGTAAATGTTTGGTCTGAACCTTGTTTTTTTAACGAGAATCTTCAATCGTTCGTGCACAGTGAACACCCGGTAATATATTATGATATCATTTTGTTCCAAATGTTTTATATCCCTATGTACAACCTCTGTTTCAAAATTAAATACCTTTGTTTATCCATTTGTATTTCGTAATATTTTTACAAATAAATAACCAACAAATTTAGATTACTTCATTTTTCCACTTAACAAAACAAGAATGACATCAAATGCACTTTGTTAATTAATATTTTAGTTCTGGAGCGTTATCATGAGACCCTTCCCGAATCATCTTGAGTTCAGCTTCCTCTCGAGCGGGTTTAACAACAGTCAAGTAGCGGTGAACACGCATGCCGAGCAGAAAAGTTCCATAAAGCGTTAATCCAATACAAGTGTAGACTACACCACGATGTAGCTTGTCGTAAATTGCATGTTTGTTTATGCGTTTTTTCTGCATATTTAAGTTTTTTTAAGAAATTCTTCGGTTTTAGTTGCTTTGGTTTCGCCGATGTAAAGTTAACAACTGTGCTGACAACTGTTTAGCTGTCAAAAGATAGAGGGAACGACTCAAATTTGGAACATTCGCAGTTTTTAACTTGTCAAAACTTCAATAAATAAATTTTATTTATATAATTGAAAAATCAAAACAAAGAACATTTTATACCTCATCATGGCACTGTTTCAGATGCTTTGGCTTCGTCGTCTTGTACGCCGCCATACAAATCCCATACCCCAGAATACAGCAGAACTCTGGAAACGTCGTCTCAGCATTGCCTATGGCTTAATAGCATGGAATGCTTTCGGATTCGTTTGTTACATGTGCTATACAGGACGTGGTGACTGGGCTAAGTACTATGGTCTTAAAAGTGAGGAGGAAATGAAATTAACACCGGCTCAATATTATGCGAAAACTCTCCAGATAGAGAAGGGCAAGATAATAAGATATAATGGATTCACAAGAGTTAACGAGGAAACTTTTGATTATACCAAAGATAAAGAAGCAGAAAACTAAAAAACTTGATTCAATTATAAGTAGAAAATATGTAGTAAATAAAGTTATTTTGAACTCAAAGTCAATAGTGTTTACTTGGAAAAAATTGTATTTTTATAAGCTCATGATAAAGCTGGAAATGAAAGCAGCTAGCAAGATGTTACGTATGGATGTTACGTATTTATATTTGATATATTCGAAAATTAATGTTTATAAATTTAGTTTATGTGAATTTTGAGTTTCGCAGAGGATAAATTTACTCATATTTACTTCATTTGCTTCATTGCTATGTGTTAAAATGCTTGAAAGTATTCTGGTTCTGGTTTAATGAGTAAATTTAAATTATGTAAAATCTCAAGTATCTAAACGTTTATTGTTAATTATACTATGTATTTATATATACAATAATATTTATGTTTGAACCTTTGTAACTTAGTAAATGTACTTTCCTAACTTCACTTTAGTTTTTTGCTGAAAAAAAAAATATAATCTTAACTGCAAAGTCATAAACTTTTGAAGTGCTGAGTCTATTTTCAACTCTAGTTAGAAAAAAATATAAACATACAAGCCAAGCAAAGTAAGTCAGAAAATTTTGAAAAAAGATTTGAATTTTTCAAGCAAACTTAATAAATAATCTTGCATTATAAGAAAACTTCTTTCTGAGGTCTAGCCATAGTCATCATTGCCAATACGACGAATTAACTGGTTAACTTCAATTCCAACAATAAATATCGTATATTAAAAATAAAAAACCAAAACTAGAAAGATGGTGAAGCAGTTGCTGCAGCGCATTAATTTACCAACAGCGCATAAATTGAGTAAAAATCGCTGGAACTACATCTTGCTGAGAAATGTATGGTTTTTTAATACGCTTTGATCATTGGAATTAAGAAACATAAAATTAATTGTAATTGTAATTTTTTTATAGCAAAGTGGAGACAAAGACAAAGAAAAAGAATTTCGTATTGAAACTGATAGCTTCGGTGAGCTAAAAGTGCCCGTTGATAAATATTATGGAGCTCAAACTTTGCGTTCCAAATTAAACTTTCCAATTGGTGGCCACACTGAACAAATGCCGGTAAGTTATTTGAAGTAGAAATGAAAGACCATAAATTAATTATTTTTTGATTGCAAAGAAACCCGTCGTCATTGCAATGGGTATTCTTAAGAAGGCTGCCGCTGAGGTAAACAAGGAATTTGGCTTAGATCCCAAATTAGCCGATACAATATCAAAAGCTGCTGACGACGTTATTTCCGGTTGCCTATATGCTGATCATTTTCCATTAGTTATTTGGCAAACTGGTTCTGGCACCCAAACTAATATGAATGCCAATGAGGTAAGTTCAGTAAAGGCTTGAAATGTCCTTAATTGAATAGATGTTATCAACTTTTTTAAGCACATATTACTATTTTATTTTGAATTGTGTGTGAACTCATCTGGCGTCAAGTTTGAAAACATATGAAATGCAATTTTAAATTCAACTAGTTATCGGCACTTGACGAACAAATTTGCTTTAAAAACTTTCAAAAAGTTCTTAAAGTTTATCTTAAAAACGGAAACTGCCTTTTCCGATTCCGGGGGAGAAACTTTTTATAATAGGACTTGAATAGGACATTTACAATTGAGGTCATTTTGAGTTTATTTTGAAAGAAGAAAATCAAATTTTTGTACAAAGTTCGGTTTTTGATCAATATTGGTGGGAGAGAGCTATTGAGTTGGTCGATTTTGAGTTTTTCTCAAAATTTTTCTAAAAAATTTAGTTTTATGACTTCATCAATCTTCAAATTTGTAAAAAAAGGTGTTTGGAATTAAAAATGTTGACATTTCCATGTCAATATCTTAGTCAAATTTTATCGGTTTTCTAATTTTTAAAATTTTTTCTAAAAGTTTCTTCATTTTTTTTTAATTGTGATAGCAATCACTGTGAAGCTCTAACCAAAAGTATTTTTAATGAATTTTCTTATTATTGTCGTTAGTTATGGAACGCGTATTTCAACCAAATGCCATCAGAGAAAAACTGTCTCAAACTGAATGCTCTGAAATGGGAAGTCAATATCTCTGCCATCTTTGTATAGATTTCCTTTATTTTAGTCTTATCAGTGAGCTTAAAAAAATTTATGAAAATTATAGCGTTACTTTTTTGTTTAATTTAAATTATTCATTTTAAAAAGAGACCACAAAATTTTATATTTTCTCTAAATATGGGCTAAAAATCATTTTTGTTTTAAAAAGTCTATAGCGCATTTAAGGTAAATTTAATAAACTGTTCGTGCAATTAAAAAATTAAATTCAAAAAATTTTTAGCTGTAAAGCAACATAAAAACCTTTACTTGTCTTAATATAAGTTTTATTTTATTAACTTTTAAGTTGTGCTTCTTCTAATATAAGTATTATTTTCCATGGACAGGTCATTAGTAATCGAGCAATTGAACTACTAGGCGGTAAACTAGGCTCAAAGACTCCTGTTCACCCCAATGACCATGTCAACAAGTCACAGAGCTCCAATGATGCCTTTCCCGCAGCCATGCATGTCTGCGTTGCCCAGGAATTAGTTAATAATCTTAAGCCTGGAATTGGTGAATTGCATCATGCGCTCACCTGCAAGGTGGAAGAATTTAAAGATATTATTAAAATCGGTCGTACGCATACCATGGATGCTGTTCCACTGACTTTGGGTCAGGAATTTAGTGGCTACGCTCAACAGCTAGCTTACGCCCAACAACGCATTGATGCCTGTTTGCCACGCGTTTATGAGTTGGCCATGGGTGGCACTGCTGTGGGCACAGGTCTTAATACACGCATTGGATTTGCGGAGAAGATTGCAGCAAAAGTTGCCGAACTGACATGCCTGCCGTTTGTTACAGCGCCAAATAAATTTGAGGCTCTCGCTTCACGTGATGCTATGGTTGAGGTGTCGGGCGCTTTAAATACCATAGCTGTAAGTCTAATGAAAATTGCGAATGACATACGTTTCTTGGGCTCGGGACCACGTTGCGGTTTGGGTGAACTTTTGCTGCCAGAAAACGAGCCAGGAAGCTCAATTATGCCGGGTAAAGTAAATCCGACGCAGTGCGAATCATTGACCATGTTGTGTGCTCAGGTGATGGGCAATCATGTAGCTGTCACCATTGGAGGTTCAAATGGTCATTTTGAATTGAACGTTTTCAAACCACTGATTGTCTCCAATGTGCTGCGCTCAATTCGTTTATTGTGTAAGTATAATATTTATGTTTCTATAGAATATAAATAGTTTATTTTAAAATTGGCATAAATCGTTTGACTAGTTTATATGGGCAATATTTTTTGATTTTAGTAATTATTCAAATTAGCTTAAGTTCTGCCAAGAAAACGTTTGGAAAATGGTAAAGAAAAAATATTGAGACTTGGAAATTTAAATTGTAGTACCAACTTGTTTTTAAAAAACACTTTAGTTTCTATTGTTAACTACTTATATTTATTTAACGCAGCTGATGGCTGTCGTACCTTTGCAAAGAACTGTGTCATTGGCATTCAGGCAAACAAAGATCGTATTGGCAAGATAATGAATGAGTCGCTTATGTTAGTTACTGCCTTGAATCCTCATATTGGTTATGACAAGGCAGCTCAAATTGCAAAGACTGCACACAAAAATGGAACCACGCTCAAGGAGGAAGCAATCAAATTGGGCCATCTTACTGAACAACAATTTAATGACTGGGTTAAGCCACAAGATATGTTGGGTCCCAAATAAATGCTTAATATGTGTTTTTGTTTTCTTACAATAGAAGTTAGTTTCGTTACATTGTTGATTAATTTTTAAAAAATTGTAATTATTTATTATTAATAAAAAAATAATTATAAATTTGTGCATTACAATAGAGTTATTCAACTATAAAAGAAAATAATTTATAGTTGGTGCAAAAATTAATATTAAATTAAGTCTTGAAGGCAAAAATTACACGGCTAACAACACTGTTAACACATTTAAGTGAGGCAGATTTGACTGCTTTGCTCTCATTTTGCTAGTCGAAGTGTTGCACTTTATATTGATATATTAGTAATTTAACTTCGGCAACTAATTTCGTCTAATATCCTCGTTCACACTATTTTATATATAAACTTTTATTTGAGAAATTAATAGCTAAATAAAGCCAATCTTAATCACGCATGTACTGTAAGCATTCAAATATAAACAACATTAACAGCCACCATCTAGCAGCCATTTTCTCACATACACGAGCCTCTTGCTAATTGTACTGGAAATATCATGTAGAAATTACTTTACTAGCTAAATATAACTAAAATATGTTTAATATTACTAAAATGCTTTAATATTCTACCGAAAGAAATCCAAAATCGTCAGTGTCGTTGGCTTGTTAACCTGAAAAATTGCCCTTTTTCTTGGTACAAAATGCAACACCGTCTTCATCCTCATCATATGTTGCCAAGGTTGCTAATTTTATCCACCTTCGCACATCTGCACTGTAAGTTCTTAATTTGTTGCTTAACCCATATTAAATAGTCAAATTCACAGTTAAGTATCACAAATTTCTAAATCGTGTTAAAATATCTTGGCCAAAGTGGTGAGTGGTAATAGTTGTTGACAGGCTTTTTTGGATCCGCAGATATTGGGGAGATTTTCTTGCTTTTTTGAGACTTCAAAGCAAAACACTAAAAACCGGAAAAATGGTTCTTCAATTCTTGCAGCGCTCAACGCTCCAAGCGGCGCAACAGTTGAATAAAATTCACTTAACTGGAACCATCGCTCGAAGAATGGTAAGTAAAATTTGTGGTCAACAAACAGAACACTCTTTTCTGTCCTTATGTAATTGCAGAATTATGTCGCTAGCACGTAATGTTCCATCGGCATTACTTTAATTTTACTTTTTTGCTAAAATTAAGAATCAATTCCAATAAAATTTTAAAAATAGCCTTAATTTAATCACATCAATGGCATATGTAAGAACTAGTTCAACAAGAAAACCTTATATCTTCTGCAAAGCGTCAAGACAAGAAACAAGTATGAAATCTACAGTCGGTTAAGACCGTAGTTCAGATGCTTATCAGGCTGTAAATAATTTTTTAGTAAAATTGGTAATTATGGCACTTCTTGTGTGTCGGACTATATCCGTAGATATACTTAACAACTTAGACTGAATTATTGGAACGTTCCATATAGTTAAAACAAAATTGTTATATTCTAACAAACTAAGAATACCGTTTAAATTAAAACATTCGCTGTGCTATACAACTAAACATTAAAAAAAGTGCTTTTCAACTGATATAGGAAGTGGAACTCAGGAAGGTTTTTACTAGTGTCCGACCAAATGTGAGTTGTGGCCGAAGCCGAAACAGATTCTTCGGCAAAATTGAAATAATCGGCCGAAGCCGAATAACAAACAAATGTTTTCAAGTAAAAAAAATTATAAGATTTGAGGAGTTTACATTCAAATCCAGATATGTTACAGGAAAAAAAAATTTAGTTAGAAATGCTATTGTAAAGCTAATGTTACAATATATCGATCTATAAAAACCTCTGATAAAAATTAAAAAAATCCTAGATATAAATGCATTAAAAAATCTCCTTTTCAATCAAAAGCAGACATGTCCACTGTAAATTTTCAATCAAAACCAGATAAGTTCAAGCAAGTTTTCATTTGTGTAGTTTTCATTCAAATTTTCAAAATTTTTTTGTGTCAAAACGTTGGTATAAGTAATAAATTTAACATTTTTGCGGATTTGGGTATGCGATCTGTAAAAAATAAAAAGTTAAAAGCAAAAATAATTTTTCCGATTAAAAAAAAAAAAAATCATTTTAATGAGTTCCTCCAACGGCGGAATCTAAATTTTGATTCATTTCTATCTTTCAAAACCAGACAAGTCCAAATTTGAAATTGAAAATACAATTTTTTTTTTTTTGCCTATAGCTTGTATGACACTTGCTTTTTTCCGCATTTTTAAGATCTTAAAAATACAAAGAGAGCAACACACTAAACAAAGCTATATAATTTTTAGTTGGTGTGAGCAGTACGCTACAAGTCCAAAAAAATGCAGTCATTTCAATGGCTGAAAAATGTAATAAAGATTTACTTTTTCAGCACATTTCACAATATACTTTTTTTATTGTTTATTTATAATGAATATACAAAACCAAATAAACACACATTTGTTCTTTGCTTTTGTTATATATTCATTTCAGTACTGAAATCATTAAATTCGAGTTAAACGCAAGAGTTTTTCTGAAAAGTTCGGATTTTTCTGTAATTGATTTTTTGACGTCAGGATAAAGTAGAAAAAAATTTAATATATTTTCGATCCAGTCAAGAAAAGCTACAGAAATGTAATACTAACTGAAATCTGGCAGAAAATTTCTAGCTTTTACTCGGCGTTTATATTTCAGTCCATAACAAAAGCAAAGTCGTAACAGTCGGACTCGCTGCATTTATCATTTGAATAAAATTTTCAACGAATGAACACCAACTCATGAAAGATCAGAAAAGGAGAGGAACACAAAACGAACAATGAAATAATTCAAAAAAATTCTAAAAACATAAAAAAAATTGTTTAGCAAAGCAAAAACTTTCGGCAAAAGTAATCGGCTATTCCGGCCGAAGCAGAAGACGAAGCCGAAGGTCAAAATATTGGCCGATTACCGAAGACGAAGTCGAATAATCGGTCGGACACTAGTTTTTTACTATCGTATGATAATTGGGATTGAAAAATTAATTCTAATATATAAAAATCACGTGTCACTTTGTTGGTTTACGCTAATCTCCACAACCGGAATCGGAAACCACACAACCGATTTAAATGAAATTTTGTGTAGGTTTAGGTTTTGTGACAGGACAACGTCTGCCCGGTATAACTAGTATATATACAATACAATTTCTGTGTGTAGCAATTGATGTTTGAATCCGATTAACTTTGTAATCTGATGACTGACTTCTTGTAGAGTTTTACTGCAGTTGTGTTTAATGCTTCATATTTTTAATTTAGTAAATGACTCGTGGTACCTCCCATACAATTTTCACATTTAAAGTGCAAAAGCTTGCTACATAAAGAAGCTAAAACGTCAAAATTGAGATACAAGAAGAATGGTTAAGATTTGACAATTAGGTGTGGCACCTCACATACAACTCTGAAACATTAAATGTAATATATTGCCACATATGACAGTTGAAGTCTTTCAAATTAAAATGAGAGTTTATACAATCAGACAAAGCCAGTCTAAATAATATGGTAAATATTGGACAAGTGGGCGTGGTACCTCCCATACAAATTTTAAATGTGATAAATTACCAAACATGGAAGTTCAAATTTAACTTTAAAATTGAGAACGTGTGTACATACTGTTGAACATAGCCACTGAAACAAAGATGGTATTGGTGAGTCAATGAGGTGTGGTACCACCCACACAAGTCAAATTCTTACATCGCAATAAATTACCAAATATGGAAGGTACACATTTGATCTTGTGATTTTTAGATTTTAGAACGGAAAAATAGTTAAGAAAAACACTACCTAGAAAGAGTTAATAATGGTGAGTGGTACATCGCTTATAATTTGCATATTATAAATCTAATAGCTTGCCATGATAATTTTTACCGGATTTAGTAAAAATAAATATAAGCCGTTCCGATGAAATTACTCCGATTTGAAAGATATAAGCCGGTAGTAATCGTTGAATCGTTTTTTAGCGATTTCTAAATTTCGCCAGGATCTAATAAACATCTTTATATATAAAAAACTACGATGACGTGTGCATCGCGCTCTCTTTTGCAGAAAAGACAGTTGGTCTAAGAGCAATACAGCTTTGGGAACTGACTTCATACCAAAGTGACAGAATAGCACAATGAACGGCATTTAAACCGATATTTAGAAACATTTTGAAATGTAGATCTTAGATAAGAGTACAAATATCATTCGATCACGGAAGGTGATAGCTCCCATACAACTACAACTTCCGACAAACAATATTTTGGACTTTATAAAAGCTATAATTTTTAATTAAAAAAAATATGGGCGTGATAAGATAACCTAGAGGAACAACTCTTATGAATTTATCATAACTATAACAAAATATCTAAACATAAGCAAAAGATACAGTTTCAAACTTGAAAACTGGGATATTATCTACCAAAAATTCTAAAAGAAAAGAATATGGCTAGACTTGGACAGTGAAACATATCGCACCCCATAAAATATACCTTAAAAAAGCACTAAACCTGAAAGTTTCGGGTAATATCAGCTAGTTAAATACATAGAGAGAAAATAGCTTATTAAAAAAATTTGAATGGGCTTTATAAAATAAAGCTCCGTTAATAAGGCTAAATCGCAAAATAAATAATTGTATAAATTCCTTTATTGAGGCTTTATTTAATTTTTTAAAGTAAAGATTTACTCTTTTATTATGAATAAGCCCCAATAGCTTAAAACAAAACCAAACCCTTGTTTTATTTGGGATAATTTTTTATTGCAGGGAAATAACAGATTGGAAGTATGCCCGAATAACAATATCATTTTTATGTCAATAAATTAGCAGATATATGTCCGGTGCCCGTGTCGGTAAATGTCCCACCTCTGCACCGAAAGAAGTGTTCATTCTGAAACACTGTGTACAAACAAAGACCTAAAAGCATTCGTCGGTTCATTATGTCCGAATATAGTTGCTCGTTTTTGTATACTTCATTGACATAATACAGACTGAGTACGATATTATTTCATGTGACTTTCAAGGAACTTGTTGGGTATGTTTCGGGTACTGGAGCTTATTTCCATTCGGGCTAATAAATAATGTGCGATTTGTTTTCTCTTCATATACTTCGCAGTTTATCGTTACTAATCGTAGTTTTTAAAAATGAAATATACATGGGACTTTTGTGCCTGAGTATTTGGTATGGATACAAATTGTTTCTCGGGTACATATTATGCAAACAAAAATTTGTAAAAATCGTAAAAAAATCAGCGCACAAAAGTATCCATTGTTTTGCTTAAACAGAAAATAAATTCCAAAACGTTCAATGGATACTTGACAAGTTCAATTTAGAAATGAGATTGTCCAAATCTATCGCCAAAGCTAAGTGTTGCCTTGACGCAAAATTTGAGAGGTAAGACTCGTATAAGAAGCATATAATATGTCCCAAATGAGGATCAAGATTAAATCAATCTTAGATTGACTTGAATTTTTTTTGTACATTTTTAAGTGTTCAGTTTTGAGTTTTGTTTTCAGTCTCAAATAAAATTTAAAATTAAGGTTTGCATTAATTAAACAAAATATTTGAGTTTCTGGCTTATCAATTTTGTCAAAGATTTAATTGATAAAACCATTAAAAATTAGCTTAGTTTAGTGGAGGAATGTGTATGTTTCATGTTGCCTCCGTAACCAATAAACTAAAAAAATAGTCATCAATAAGATAAATAATCTAAAAAAGTTCTTAAGAGGGGAGAAAAATGAGTTTGGTAGATACAACATTTTTCAGAATTTCGAGCACTCACTATAGGGCGACTCCTCTGTGTGTCTTTATTTAGTTGTTTTTAGAATTCTGAATATGAGTATGAATTTTATGTGACAAGAAACATTAACTTTGATGATTGGCAAAACAAGGTAATATAAAACTTTAATGCAAAAGCTGATGTTATTTCAATTTGTCATTAGTCTTAATATACTTCTACATGCCTTGCTTTCCCACTATCCACCTCAACTCAATTCAATTTGTGAGAACACTCATATTCCAATCAATTTTGAATATCCGTAAAGAGTTAATAATTGCTACTCAGTTATTTTTTAAATGTTGTTACAAGAAACTTGATTCATTTAATGGATTCCCTCATAAATTTTATGCACGCTACATGCAAATAAAACGTTTGTTTTGTCAATTTGTTTCTTAGAAAATGTGTGTGCATGAATTTTTGTTCATATAAATTTGCACAGCAGATCAAATTGCTTAGTTTTTTATAAATGTAATTCAATATGTTATCTCCTTGTGGAAAAAAGTTCTACTGGCAGTTAGTTGTACACTTTTGGCTATAAGAATGTAAGAATATAAGAAGAACTACTTTGAGAATAAATCAAAATATGGGAAGAATTCAGAGAAGAGTCTTATTGTTTCTGAAAGTTAAAGATTCCTACTTTATTAAAAGCAAAAATCCAGGAATATCATATCGTAGATTGTTTTTTATACGGAAGGAATCCTTATGGTCCGTTTGATAGTTCTCACAATTGAACTAAAACAAGAAATGATTGGAATAATTTTCAAATAATGTTAAAAGGCTCTTTAGTAGAACCAGTACTGGTGCTTTTAAGTCAGGGGAATAGCAAAAAACTGATAAAATATAAAAGCACGCTTCGGAAACATAAAAGCACGCTTGGTAATTTGAGAAATAATAAAGTTCAACTCTCAAAAAGTTGTATCAAATAAAAAATAGCCGGTTTTTCATACAAATTTCGACTGAATCGAAATGTTTAATATAACGAAACGAATGAATATATATGCTAATTAAAGTATGATTTAAAAAAATTTGTAACTTTGGAACTTATTTTAAATATATGCTCGGTTTAGTTGCCCTCCATATCGTTCTTCTCTTTGTCGGATCTACAAACTCTTCGACTTATATCAACTCAAATAGAATTGAAGGGCTTATTGCAAAAACATGATATGACACACTGCTTTAAAAGTTCATATTTTATGTTCATTACATTCCTTGATGCATTATCAATATCCACTGAAAATATTTCTACCATTACCCGATCAATTTTGACCGTATTCGTAATAGTTCTTGTAAGCATTTTAATGATTTCATACAAATATACATTTTTTAAAAACTTTAAGCTCGATTATTTCGAAATATTTTTTATGTGGCATATCATGTTTTTAAAATAAGCCCTTCAATTGAATTAGAGTAGATTGTCGTTTAGACTCTGTGCAGGGTATGCCCGTGAACGAGTTGACCGACTAAATCGTCACAACCTGTTTGTATCACTGTCGAAAATATTCTCAAGATTATTTTGTAATTGTTTTTTACTGTCTACTGCCTAAACGTTATTCGTAAGCACACATATGGCGATAATCTTGATAATCTTACAGTATGTTTTTTTTCCTTTTTCTTCATATTGCTCTGATTAACACTCAACAAGCAAGCGAAAGAATTTAAATACACAACAAGCTGAGAATAAGTTGTAGATAAAATTTTTGAATCAATTTGAATTTTTTATTTTTATTTTGTGGTCTTCCATGTTTTGCAATTTTTAGAGTTATCAGTACAAGCTCTGAACAAATTTCGGTTATTATATGTCACTCTGTGAATTAGAGTTGATCGAGTATTTTTACAAGTTGGCAAAAATGGTATTTATTTTGGTTTTTTGTCTCTTCGTTTAAGATGAAGTAGAAATTTTCTTAATGATGCTAACTTGATTTTTCTTTAATTTACAGTCTTCGCAAGATTATCGTATTGAATCCGATACTTTCGGTGAGCTAAGGGTACCTGTCGATAAGCTCTATGGCGCTCAAACCTTGCGATCTAAAATTAATTTCCCCATTGGCGGACTAACGGAAAGAATGCCAGTAAAATATGTTTTTTATTTTTTGAGAGTACTGAAATTAACTAAAGTTTATTGTTTTAAATCGTTTAGGAACCAGTCATTCAAGCTATGGGCATTTTGAAAAAAGCTGCTGCCGAAGTAAACATGACATATGGATTAGAGCCCAAAATAAGTGAAGCCATTTCCAGAGCTTGTGACGATGTTATCTCAGGAAAGTTATACGAGGATCATTTTCCATTGGTTATTTGGCAAACCGGCTCCGGCACTCAAACCAATATGAATTGCAATGAGGTGAGTTTGAAAAGTTTTTTTATGAACAGTGTTTAAGAGGGAAACTTGCCATTTCAATATTCACAATCTTTTATCTGAAAACCACTGTGCATTATAATGAAAGCTACAATAAATAAGGTTTTATTTTTTTTTAACTAAAAAGTTAATAAATTAAGTGAAATATTTCTTAAAACCACAAGCAAGCCACAGTGTTAATTAGCTTAATTTCACAACTTTTGAATGCGGTTAAAAATTAACAGTTTGCCTGCGTGTTTGCGGTTAAAAAAATTAAAGCTTAATAAGATAATAGATTAAATGTGGTTATTATAAAAAAAAACATTTCATGAGGCTTTATAAAATGAAAGAAAAAACCTTTTTTTATTTAACCGATTTAACCTGCATACTTAAGGGTCAACCAAGTTATGCGTAAGCATACAAAAGCTAGAGAGCAAAAGAACGTACTTGCTCAGCAATATATTGCGTCGCCCAAGTTGTGCGTAAGCAATTTTTCGTTCAGTTTCTCAATTTTCGTTTACTTTTCAAAACTTGAGTGTTAGCGCTCGACACCGTATATTGCTAAGCAGAAAAGGGTTGCAACCTGTTTAATAAATAATTTAAATTTTGTTTTTAAACACTTATATATCGAAATTTTATTAAAAGTCAGTTACAAATGTATGTTTAAGACAGGATTTATTTATTAAGCGAGGTTTGTATTGAAATTGACCCCTATTTTCAATCATAAAGCATGGATAAATTTACCAACTTAAAAAAAATATTTTTTTATGATTTTAGTTGGCAATCTTTTTCGACAAAAACAAATAATTTTTAATTTGTCAATTCATTCGAATCGATTTATCTTGAAATTTTTTTTCATGCTTACTTCGTTTTTAATTAAGTATGGAAAAGTGTGTTTTTGAACTTTTGTATACTTTTCGTTGACTTCTCTTTGAAACTTTTGTATGCTTACGCATAACTTGTTTGAGCCTTTAGTTAAATTTTTTTAATTTTTGAAAAATATTTTCTAACTTTTTCTTCACCGCTCTAGGTCATTAGCAATCGTGCCATTCAATTGCTAGGTGGACAATTGGGTTCCAAGGATCCAGTACATCCCAATGATCATGTCAACAAGTCACAGAGCTCTAATGATACCTTTCCTACTGCCATTCATATATCCGTTGCCTTGGAGCTGAATAATAATCTTAAACCAGCCATTAAAATGATGCGCGATGCCATGAAAGCGAAATCAGAGGAATTCAAGGATATCATTAAAATCGGTCGTACTCACACCATGGATGCTGTACCTTTGACTTTAGGTCAGGAATTCAGTGGCTACACTCAACAATTGGAATACGCTTTACAACGCATTGACTCATGTTTGCCACGCGTTTATGAGCTCGCTATTGGTGGCACTGCTGTCGGTACTGGCCTTAATACACGTATCGGTTTTGCCGAGAAGTGTGCTGCAAGAATTGCAGAGTTAACAAAACTACCTTTTGTTACCGCGCCCAATAAGTTTGAAGCTCTGGCCTCACGTGATGCCATGGTGGAGGTGCACGGTGTTTTAAATACCATTGCTGTCAGCCTGATGAAAATTGCCAACGACATACGTTTTCTAGGCTCCGGTCCACGTTGTGGCTTAGGAGAACTTATGTTGCCCGAGAACGAGCCAGGCAGCTCTATAATGCCGGGCAAAGTTAATCCAACACAATGTGAATCGTTGACAATGTTGTCAGCACAAGTGATGGGCAACCAGGTCGCAGTAACCATTGGTGGTGCAAACGGTCACTTCGAGTTGAATGTTTTCAAACCGTTGGTGGTCTCGAATGTTTTGCGCTCTATACGTTTGTTATGTAAGTTTAAGATAGCTGCAATTTACTCTTAGATTTATTCAATAATTTTTATTTAATTAATTAGCTGATGGCTCTCGCACTTTCACATCTAATTGTGTTTCTGGCATACAGGCCAATATCGAACGCATTGACAAAATAATGAATGAGTCTCTTATGTTGGTAACTGCTCTGAATCCACATATAGGTTATGATAAGGCTGCTAAGATTGCCAAGACTGCACACAAGAATGGTACCACACTCAAGGAAGAGGCAATTAACTTGGGCTATCTAACGGAAGAAGAATTCAATGAATGGGTCAAGCCAAAAGATATGTTGGGTCCCAAGTAAATGTTATAATTTTATTTTTTATTATTTTTTTGTTTTTAAAAGAAATTATTGGATCCAAAATGAAAAAAATTATAAATAAAAATATACAAACAACAAATCATGTTATAAACAACTTGCAGCATTTCAATTAACAAAACGCAGAATTCAGCAGATTTAATTGGAAAAGAGCAGTTCTGCTGTTACAACAACAAAAATTGTCCAAGCTTTCAATCAAATCATTAAAAATTTTTTTTTTTAAATAATAAAAATAAATGTGCAAATTTCATCAAACCTTTCGATCTTTCGACTTTACGGTTATCATTAACTTCAACAATGTAGTTAACGCTGCCAACTTTTTGCAGTATGGTTCCAAGCTGCCAAGTCATCTTGTTGTGTTTGAAAATTTTTTTCAACACTATCGTTTTCTTGAAAATTTCTCGTTTTCGATCCGTACTTAGTATTGAACTACTTTTGCATTTTCTCGTAACGATTAGAAGTTTCTATTGGTTCTGATTTGTTCGTAAAGTTATTTCTGTTCGAAGTTTTCTACCATGGAAAAGTAACCCTGTCGTTTTGCCCTCCGTGCAATTAGAATGAGGTGTTGAACGGTATTGAAGCAAGAATTCTTGAAGGTATTGTCTTTTGATTGATCTATAAAGGATTTTTCCAACGCTCTTTTTACAATATCGGCATGTCTCTTCGCCTGCCCGTTGCTCTGCGGATGATATGGAGTTCTCAGATGCTGCATCCCACACTGGTTGCAAAATTGTTGAAAACCAGAATTAACAAATTGAGTGCCGTTGTCTCACACGATGCTTTCTGGATACACAAACATCGTCAGATTGATGAAATCTGACATCAGTTTTATGGCTTTCGTTGTTGATATTGTAGTACATTGATATGCTTCTGGTTATTTGGAGAAAGAGTCGACAATGATGACATAATATTTTGAACGGATGTGTCCCGCGAAGCCAATATGAAGACGTGCATAGGTTTTGTTGTAATTGACCAAGAGCATAATGTTGTTTTTATCGGCGATAGAGCGGCATTTTCATAAAGTTTATTTTTTTTTTGCCATGATGTATGGATGTGATGCATAGCTTGTTGTGTGGTGATGTCTTTTTGACAGCATGTCAAAATTACCGAAGTGTTCTGTTTTTACGTGCACGATGTTGAAATTATACGTCATTTTCGTAGACTATCTCTGAAGTCTAGTAGTGTGAAGTCTGAGTGTGCTGGAATAACTTTGTGTACTTGAGGAAATTTTTCTTTTAATTGTGCAACTTGAGTTGATTTTTCAATCTGTGAATTGATAGGAATTTCTCAGAGGCCAAACTCTTCAAAAAAATCTTCTCCAGCAATGTTAAGATTATTTACTGAAGTTACAAAAAAGTTCATATTTCTTGTTTCGTCTCAAACTTTTATTTTTACTACGAATTCACAAATGAATTGAATCGGATTAAAATTTGCATCCTGCATTCCTCGCTGCGTGTCGAGTTTTAGTTAAATTTGTTTTTTTTTTAAATTTTTGACCAAACTTCGTTTGAAACAATCGTAATGTCTGATGGTCTATCTAACTGCAATATTGTTTGAACCTTGTTGATAAATAATTGAACATGCTTGCGATGTTCTGACAAATCATTTGTATTTGTTAATCTAAATAATAAAAATTAAAAGATTAATTTAACTCCATAAAACTTCCTAAATGTAACGCGAGATGCCATGGAATTATTCAGTAGTGGAATTGCCAAACGGCTAAACCACGATTTTCAATATCGTTAGCTTGTGAAAACTGTCATTTTATTTTAACGTGACACTTTCAGTTACCGATAATGACAACGATTATTGATCGTTAACTTTTTGGGAATTCCGCTACAGGACACTATTTTTCATTTATGATTTTTAGACTTTTTCTATTCCAATATGAATATCTGGTTAATCAAAATGGTATGAATTTATAATTGATAAAAAGATTTTAGGTTAATTCGTTTCATTTATTTTACTTTTCACTGACATTACCGTTAAATTCATTATTCATTTTCATGTTAGTATTATTATTAAATATATATTTCGTATAACATTAAAAAAAAACACAGCAAGCGATGCCGTTAAAAACTTCATCACTTTTAAAAAAATTTCAATATGTTTTAAAGCTAAACAAATTTTCAGATTCAAGTTATTAGCAGAATATTTATATTCATATTAACAAAGAGTAATTTATGTGTATGTAAATATATATATATTTATATATATATGAGTATATGTATAAAATAACAATATCGCTCACGATTGCGTTGGCATTAACAACCGAAACAAAATCCTAATATTTTGCGCCATCACTTATTAACCTAGCTTAGAAAATGTCTAAAAAAAATTTCAAGTCTTACTTTTTTGATAAAAAGAAAAGAAATTAGAAGTTTAATCTATGCACAAATTAGCTATGTTGTCGATGTAGCCTTAGTGTGTTGCAATTGATCCTCTTGATTTTTGCAAACCTTACTGTGACCATCTTTCCAATGGCGGGACTGGCAAACCTCAGAGCAATAAGCGGCTTTGAAGCAGCACAAGTAAATGGCTTCATTTAGACACCAGTAACACTAAGAAAATAAAATGATTTGCAATTTTTTTGTATAAAAAAAAATATTATCAAAATTATATTGAATTACATTTCAACTTATTTTAACATTGACTCTTACCCATTGCTTGCGCTTGAGAATTTTCTTTTCTATTTCGTACTTCTTTACAGTTTCTTTGAGTTTTTGTATTTGTTCATTTAGTTTTTTGTTTTTCTGCATACTATTCTCCGCAATTTTAAGTGCTTGATCAAGATCTTCCTGTATCTGAAAGTCAAAATGTAATGTAATGTGGTATAGAAATTAAAAAAACAAAGCGGTAAGTTTAAACCTTTTTTATATCGGGCATTTTTGGTGCTGTATTGCCTGCCGAACGTGTGGTGCGTTTTGTTTGCGTGCTTGCAGCACATGATTTGCGCCTTCTGGAAACATATTTACTACGTCACTGAAAATAATTAAATAATGCACAAAAACTTACAGTTTGATTGAGGGCAAGCGGATTGTATTATCGCCATGAGCTAATTGCACAATTGCATTGCCTTCATTCGCTTCCAGTTGCTGTGTATTAGTGTTGGTAACTTTACGTTTGCGTCCTCTGCCTTGACTCGTGGTAACACCACGACCCAAAACGGTGCGTAAAATATTTTCAGTTTCCAGCTTATTGGCATGAAAAGAAAATTTACTCGGTGGATATGTAGACAATATCTGATGATAGCGCAACTCTTCCATGGCCTTTTTAATAGCCTGTGAATTGCCCAGTTTTAATGTTCTGTTATCGCTGTCCATAGGTTTAATATTTTTCACATCGATTAGTGCACGAGAATGAGTACCGCCAAAGAAGCGTACATCATATTTATTGTTGGGTAAAACGCGTATAACTTTGGCCGGCCAATATGGAAATCTGCTGTGCTTGGCAAATACCAGCTCATGACGTTGCACGCAGGGTTTGGCAAACCAAATACTTGAACGTTTCTCATGTGAATAACGAAAGCAATCTGGACAACGACGTATTTCAGACAAATCGTGCGCTATGTCTCGCACCAGCCATTTGGTCGATTCCAGTTCCGTGCTGTAAGCTTTAGTACAAATGGTTAAGTGTATACTACATAAATTTATTTTATTTAGTTTATAGAATACTTACAACCAAACAGCACACCAATATTATGCTGTATATCGAGTATGTCAACAAGAAATTCCATTAGATAGGTATATTTATTTTGCTGCAGTTTCGTTGCAATAGTTTCCAGGCCAAGTGGTTGAATTTTAAATAAAAGCTTTTTGATAACTTTGCATTCCTTGCTTGACAGCTTTAAAGACTCCAAAAAGCAGAGTGCATCAGTGGCAACCTATAGTAATCATATATAAACATATGCTTCAGTCATATCCAATTGAGCCTTACCCAAGATCTATTGCGCGAAAATGTGTAATTGACCAAATGACACAATTCGTCTGATTCGAAATTGGGTGGATTCCGCAAAGCTGCACTTTTGAGCAGACGACAACAAGTACAAAGTTCTTTTTCCAAATCGAACTCATCTTCGCTAGGCGATATTTCGCTCTTGTAAGAAACATTTGAAACGCTTGCTGCACCTGCAAGCTGTCGCCGGCGATTGGGTGGACGCACTTCACCCAAACAAACAACTTCCAATTTAGTCTTTGTATCGCCGTCTGTCAGCCCGTAGTCATGAAGCAGCAGCGATGCTTTATTCTCATCGCACAGTGATGTAGATATATGCGCCGGTAATGGTGATGATGTGCTGTCCACTGTATGTTCCTCTAGATGTTGCGGTGTTGCAGCAGCAGATGATAATTGATCTAATGCCTGCAGTGACGATGAAGCACGCACATCACTTTCATAATCGGCTATTGTAGTATCGTGTCCAAAGCATTCATCGTCGGAATTTGAGTCGTCGGTGCTAAAGGCAGGCAGGCGATTCTTTTGAAACTTGGCTGAAGGCACCGTATAATTAGGGCGTTCGGCGTCTTTGCGATAGCAGAGCCTATGAAATGAGCGCGAACATTGGGTGCACAATTCCAGCATACCCGGCAGATGACATTCGAAGCAATAGAAGTCATGCTCGGCTACCTGTTAATAATTTTTGCCATTTATATCGTATATTTAGAGCAACAATTTAGCGGCAACATACCTTAACTTCATTCAGCTCCGGCACACGCACTGCTCTATTTTCGTGCAAACGTCCGCGTGGCGAACCACCATGCGGACTGCTAACAATTGGCACCAGCAGACCATCATGTATAGCATTATAAATGGTATCCGTGGCGGTTGCTTTAAATTAAGCAAACATTAAAAACTTAATTGTATGATTTGTTTTTACCATAAAATACTCACGCTTGGCATAATTAGCGCCTTGCACCAGCATACGCACTAATTGTTCAATAGTTGTCGTCTGCTGTCCACCAACATTTTTATTACTACGCAGGAATTCAATGATGAAGCGCATGCAATCCGGCTGGGCTTTTCGTTGGAAATTTTCACTCATATCTGCTAACTTGTATTGTTTTTATTAAGATTACACTCTTAAATTTGAGCAATTCTTCGATATAAGCCTATTTTGCACTTAATTTAAATTGGCTTTTGCATTATTTTAGATAAGACCCGAATTCTATTAAAAAACTAGACTTTTTCATAGTTTTGTTTTGATTTCTTTATATGCTTAGGAATGTGGCACATTCACAATAAACCAAAATGGCGTTGAGTTGTAAACTTATTTAAATCGCACTGTGTGTGTGATAAATTCCAAAAGTAGTCATATCGTCTACATGAAATTTGCCTCTATGGAGGCAAGTTATCAAAATGATTGGAAAAAACTTATAAAAGCTTGAAATCATTGCACACCGTATGGGACGAAATCTTGAAAACTTTGCGACGAAATTGTTCAGCGGCATCGAATATCGTTGTCACAATCACTGAAGAGAATATAAGCGGCAAATTAAATAATTACAATATATATTTCATTATTAAAACAGAATATGCCCAGTTGATTGTGGGTTGTTAAGTAATATGCAATAATCTTTTTGAAGTACTATTGCAGTTCTAATAATAAATTTCAGGAAAGGCATGGTACGTTCTGGAAAGAAGATGTACCTCGTAACAATGCTGCATTTATTATGGAAAACTTCAAAATGAGCACAACTCTTTTTTTGAAGTTTCGTGCAAAAAATTGGATTGTTTGGCCAATAATGATACTTGCTATAGGAATTGCATAACCCTTGAACAGCGATTAACTATTACTCTATACGCGCTGTAATCCTCAGTCGAATATAGCACAATAGAAAGATTTTTTGGTGTCCTCAAAGCAAGTGTCTGCCTAATTTTAAAAAAATTTTTCATTTTTTGCACGAACGAACGAGGAATTCTTCATACGCTCTGATCGGTCGAACGCTCGATTTTTTTGGTCAAATCCGGTGTTTCTTTGTGAATAGAGTAGAAGATATTATTTATTGTTTTTATGTGACTTATATTTCATTAAAATGCATAAAAGTAGTCAAAATGTACTTATGTACTTTTCTATTAACAGAAACGGAAAAAAAATTTAAAAACTAAATTATAACATACAGAAAAAATACAATCATTAAATTTAAAAAAAAAGTTGTTTGAAAATTCTTTTATTCGACAATCAAAATTATATTTACAGTAGACAATTCAAAAAAATCTTAATATATAAATTTACAATAACGACTATCTTAATATTATACTGTATACAGTTTATAAAAAAGTATTTGCGTTATTTAGCAAAATTTTTTCGCAGTCCAAAATGTTTGTTTTTCAGTATATTTTGGTGTAATAAATTTAGTAGTTCTCTACTTACACTCTCTACTAACACAATGGAAATTTTTCACTTCAAAAGTAACACAATTACATTTTTTAGAAGAAAACGAAAAAAAAAACAAACAAATTAAAGTTTTAACAAAGTTTACATCTAATTAATTATAGTGCTTAAGTGGTAAATTCTAAAACGACAAACGTAACACTAAACAGTCGACACATTAATTGTTTTTTTTATGCATTTCCATTTATTTTAGTTGAAAGCAACATTAGTGATATATTGAGAGAAAAACAAAAAAGCAAATTTTAGTAAAACCAACATAATCTTAAATTACAAAGCTCTAGCTCTGAACAGCTATATTTTAAAATTCAGCAGTAGTTTTATCAAAAGAAAATAAAAATAATTATTTCAGTTCTTGAACAGTTCTTGTATAGTTTTGTTAGCTATAAATTTTATATTTTTTTAAGTTGCTTTATAAAAAATTGTGTATAAAAGCATTCAGTCCATAACATAGCTATACCAGTCATGAAAAGTACTGCTATTCGCGGGTGTTAGTAACGTTTTATTATGCTGTTGCATTGGGGCTAAGTTTGCATTATGTGGCAACTGCTGTTGTGTTTGTTGTTGCTGTTGATGCGTGTGGAATTGTGTCAACGGATTTAATGTATCGAAAAATTCATCCGCACATTGTGTTATGCCCGAACTATGCTCGTCAATTTGCTTACGCTTCAATTGCGCTGCGTGCAGCTCACGGGAGCAACTGTGACCTCGCGCTTGTGCACGCTGTACTTGCAAAATCGGTTCATATTCATACAATTGACTTGTATAGAAACGATCTAAATCAGCCTTTTCGTAAAAACTCTTCAGACGTGAAAAAGCATCGCTAAAAGTAATATATTAAAAAGTTAGTAAAAAAACTTAAAGATGTTTTATGATAATATAAGTTGCTAATTTTGGTATTCTTAAAACTTAAAAATAAAGAAAAATTTAAAGAATTTTCATTTAAAAAATCAGACATGCCCTTTATGCGCAATCCTTTATTTTTGGCTATTCTTTCATGCTCGTTAACCTTAAAGTTATTTAAAGTTATCTCAGGTATTTTATTCTATCTTTTAAAGGGAATATTCGAATCACCCAATGACAGATTCAAACCTTACTTTTCCTTAGAATATTACGGGGACCTTTTACCGAAGCATTTCTAAAGCATATAGCTTCTGATTTTAGAGTGTTTGTTTAAAAATGCTAATTTTCATCAACTACAAAGTTTTCCAGTACCAAAAGATGATTGATCTCTGGATCAAAGTCATGAGCATAAATAAATGGATAGGATACTTTGTTAGATACGAGAATGTTATGTAGCAACGCAGCCAAAATTGCTACTTGTGGAATTCCACAGAAAATGTATCCCAACTGTGATCTTGAGTTATTCATTTCGACAAAAAATTTGCTATCATCAAAAATTTGCTTTTAAGCAACTTAAGAAGACTAATGGCTTCTGAACAACTATCTATACATGAGTTAACGGTGGATGGAACATCTATGTCATCATTTCTGACTGGCAGTAACTTTATAAATATCTGTGCAATGACATTTGAACTGTTCGACTTTATCAATAGGCGTTTTCGTTTTCTGCTGAGAGAAGAGCAGATCACAGAGCTAGAGCGCGTCGAGTACATTTCAAAAATACTCTACTCAGAGTAAGTTAAGTTAATAAAAAAATCAAACCGTGCATCAAATGCCTTAGCTGTCATTTAAGAGTAGTTTTTGTTAAATTATTATTTAAAATAATTTTTTTTGCACAATTTTATATTTTGTATGCTATTTTTATTGTTTTCTTTTAATTTTGCTAAAAATTATTCATTTTCATTTATTTCATGTTAGTGTTATCTGATATATGCTCTACGTGCTCGAACGTTTGATACAGATCACATAGAGTCGCATCGAGAGTACTCTCGTTGTGCTATGAGTGAAAACAAAAACTAGATCAATCTGTTCTTTTCGCTCTGAACAAAATAAAAATCACGAACAAGGTTTTTGTCATTCTTTGCTCTACTCTTAACAAATAAAGGAAAACGCCTTATGTAATCATAAAAAATGTTCTCATTCACAATATGTTTATCAAAACCC
Organism: Tetanocera ferruginea; assembly: GCA_958299015.1. Classification (NCBI taxonomy): domain Eukaryota; kingdom Metazoa; phylum Arthropoda; class Insecta; order Diptera; family Sciomyzidae; genus Tetanocera; species Tetanocera ferruginea. Next base: position 118,251,234 of record OY282643.1, on the reverse strand, counting down.
TTAAATTTGTATGATTGATTATTTTAAAAACTTCTTTAAAGCTTTTGCGCCAGGTTTTCAATTCTCTCATTAAATTCTCCGGCTTAATGGATTTCTTCTTAACTATTTCTTTGATTATGGTTTTAAGAAGTGTAATTTGACAATTCAGGACTCGGTACTCGTCAGATCTTCTATTTACATGCCTGTGGAAAAGTTTTTTTTAAAATTTTTTGCCATGCATATTTAATTTAAAAAAGCTTTCTAGAACTATCAGGCATGTTCTGAAATCCACCTCGGAAGTGGATCAGAATCGAAATTCTTTTTCGATTCCGATTTTAAAAGGTGCTATAGATTCCGATCGGAAATTATCCGGAATAATATTAAATCGGATATGCAGTCGTTAAATGACAGAAAAGTATTTGTCGGTATGGAAACTTTTTATTTCATCTTATATTACTCAAATTTCATTAAAACAATGAGAATCCTCCAGTAAAAATTTCAACGGATTTAAATTCACTTTAATATATAATATCCGATAAATCGGATTACAGAACACCTACAATCCGTCAAAAAACAAATATCGGATTCGAAGATCGGAATCGGATTGCAGAACACCTTTTAATCAAATGTCATCGGAAGTAAATCCGATTCCGACGTAAATCGGATTTCAGAACATGCCTATATAAACCGTTTGTTTTTCAATTCAATTTTTCGAGAGTGTCTATCGACTTCGTAGTTAATACAATCATTAAACCTAGATATACTTTCATCTATTTCGTCGTTATCTAAAAAGTATTCGAAATCTAATGCAAATCTATTAAGGCATACAATTATCAAATAAAAGCCAAAAATATTCGGATCATTTGGAGCAATTAATATTGATTTTAACATTTTTTTTTATGTTTTAAGCAAAGACTTACCTAAAACTTATATTGTTTTTATACATGAGAAACGCAACAACTATAGTCAAGCACTTTTGTTCGCCGCCATTGCAATCGATCACTAAAATTTTCCCACCAGCTTTTAAAGCTTTGTTTATAAATTTAACAGCTCGATAGCAATTTGGTAGAACTGTAGTCAGATATGATTTTTCACCAAAATTCAAATCAATCGCTTCAAACTCCTTGCCAAATTTTAACTGTGCACCAGCACCACCACCACCACCATAAGCGCTGTTCATATCATAGCAATCATCATAAATGTCATTACTTTCTTCGGCGCAGAATTTGAACATCGGCGAAGGATAGTATAGCTCTTGAATGTGTTTATCGATTATAATAATGTGCGTAAAGCCATAGATACGCAAATTTTGCTCATTCCAAGCAATAAAATTCTTTGATAAATAAATGCCGGTCATAACATGATCAACAGTTAATTGCTGCGGCATTGTTGCTGCCACAAACGCTGCTGTTGTCGCTTTATCTGGCTGACTTTGAGATTCTTGTTGTTGCATCTGTTGATTACGCACATTAAGTGCATTGCAAGAAGACATTAAATCGAAATTATTGATTTGCGTTAATTTTAAAGTTGCTAAATCCTCAGTTGGCAGTGTCTGGAAAAAAATTTTAATAAAATTTCAATTAAAAAGTGTACACATTAAAATGCTTGCATATAAAATGTACTATTAATGTTAACAAAAAATTTGGCGGTTTTCCTAAAGTGATTCCAACTTAATGATTTTTTGTCTTGCACATCGCAGGCATCTGACCTCGTTTACATCTTACTGTCTCGCAACCTTAAACTAACCTCAACCTCATTTCTATGTTGCAATTTGTTGAAACCTATTGAAGTAGCAAGGTAGAAAGGGCTCCAAGCTCAGCAAGTAAACAATTAGAACCACAAATCAAAAACCCTTACAAAATTCAAATTTCAAGAAACATGAAATGAAAATGTATTCCTTTTAAACGCAAGAAACATTTAATTTACCTAGTGAAAAAGATAATGACGTTACAAAGTATGTATGCAACAGCAACACATACTGTTATGCCCCTATGCATTCATTTCATCATTTTGGCAGACAATTTATGTATTGTCTGTTCTTGACCTAGTTTTAAGTTGCAGTAGCAGGCAACAACAAATAATAGGAAATGCAATTTTCACAAATTTTCTAACTTCTGGGTGCAAGCAGAGTCCTTGAAAAAACCACTGGAGATTCCGTTATCAATATTATTAGTTTAAAAAATTTGGCGCAATCAAACATCATCTGAAACACTTTGCTGTTTTTAAATAAAGACTTCAATCTAGGTACCATTTTGGTATCCAGTAGTTTTTGCTGTTTTGCAAGCATTTCGTAGCTGCGGCTTTGCTTTGTCGGCTATTTTGTTGTTCTCCAAATGCTGCTGTAAATTTCACTTCTTTTCCCTGCCGTCTACGTAGCAAGCTTGTTACTTATTTTAATAATTTTTTATTTAATGAGCTATCGGTGTATCCTTTTTTTTAATTTATTTATCACATATCACATAGCATTCTAAAAACTGTATTTATATAGTATACATTGCGCGAAAACATTTAACAATTCTCATTATTTTCTTTTGACTACTTTGTCAACTTAACATCAATTATTTTCTTTGGCTTTAATTAAATTTTTCTTGAAGAAATTATATTTATAACAAGAAAACTATATAAAGTGGCAGTCGACACGCGCAAAAAAATGTGAAAACTCTGAAACGAAAACATGGACGGAAAAATAGCAAAACCACGGTTGCCACCTTTAGTGGAAAAATCCCATTTGTGGTAATTTTTAATTGCCTTGGGAATTTAAAATTACCATGGTATTTTTTAATTCAGTATGGTATTTTTTTTTATTCACGTGGTATTTTTTTTGGGAATTTTTAATGTATTTTTTGTAAATGTATTTTTTTGGGAATTTTTAATGGTTTTAATTATTATTTAGTGAAAAGTTGCCTTTTCAATTGTTTTTTTAGATTAAATATTTACATATGCCTTTTTACCCTTGATTTAAAAATATGTCCTTTTGAACGCATCCAAATTTTCAAAAATGCAAACGCGCCCAAATAATGTAAACAAATGTAAAAAACAGCGAAATTATCAAGCTGCCGTTGAAAATTTTAATGTATCGTTGACTAGTCGCGAAAAGTGCAGCAGTGAACATTCTAAAAAACATCAAAGAAACATGGCTGGTAGTAAAAGAAAATTTCCGCAAACTCCGTGCGTTTGTGCGTCTATTTCGTAAAGATATGAAGTTGCCCACATTTTCGCGAGCTTCGACCAAGGTTTAACGATAGCGTCGACGAACTGGTGAAAAATGAACTATTGAGATTAAAAAACGTAACAGAGACAACACCATCACTGGAAGTAGCAGGAGTTTCGGATCAGGACACTTTTCTCACCACGTCACATACAGCACCGCAGGTTGCGCTGCATGGTATACAGGATGCGCTATATGGCACTGCTCTGAAAATGGTACAGAGCATGATAGAATAACAAGGTAGGCGCATATTGAAGAGGAAGTGAGCTAGATGTCAAAATCAGCTGTTCGAATTTGAGTTGTTCTAATTGTTGTTGTTGCCTTTTCGTTTGACGTTTGACGCACTCACAGCATTGTTTGTATAAAAATAGTCATTTGAGCAGCCATATTAATATGAGCCTCACTTATTATTCTATCATGGTTCAGAGTACGTCACAAGTTCCTCCACAGGTGTCAGACTGCGATGAAGACGGCAAAGACAATGAAAGTTTATTTATTTGAGGTGCCAAACTCTAAAACGTAATAAATGTGTTAGCTTAATTTCTATGGCAATTGCTGTTTTTTTTTAATTCAAATTTCAATGCAATATTCTTGAAAAAAACACCAAATTTTTGAATTTGTTTTATAACGTGAGTCTTGCTGTCGCTGGCTCTTCTTGACAAAAACCTGACTTCGTCGTTCTCTGATTTCTGGTCAGAAATTTTGGGTGCAAGAAAAGAAATTGATGATGCATTTCTGTTCCCACGAATGAGAAAACTAATGTCATATATTTCATTCCTTCCTCACTCTTCTGCAAATGTTGAACGCATTTTTTCACACTAAAATTAAATAAAACTTCACTCAGCAATAGAACGGACTTGGTCTCTGCTATTCTTCATGCTAAACGTTTATCACAAACAAAAAAATTTTAAAAGGTTGATTGTAATAAAAATTTAATTTGTTTACAAATTAAATGTTTGATTTAAAAAAAAAACCATGATAATATTTATATCTAAACGCAATTTAAATGTTAATGAAACTTAATTTAATATTAATAAATATTTCTTATTATAAAACACAAAGAAAGTATTTAAATCCAATAATCTCGAAAATGTTTACTGTCAGTTGTAATAAATGTGGTAATTTTCAATGCATATGGGATTTTTTGTGGTATTTTTGAAATGCGTGGTATTTTTGTGAAATTTTTAAATGCTTGTGGGATTTTAAATGGTAGTTTTTAATTGTGGTGGGATTTTTTTGTTCAATTTTTACCATGGGAATTTTTGTGGTAATTAATATTTGTTATTGTGGGAAAAAGGTAATTTTTGTGGGAATTGGAGGTGGCAGCCGTGAGCAAAACTTTGCTTGGGTGAAAATTGGCGTTGCCATGTAGTATAAATAAAAATATTATAGGGAAGCCTATTATAGATTAAATAATCGGGCGTTCACAGTGTTCAAACCAACGCAGAGTAGGAGCAATTAAAGATGAACGCAAACTCACATTAAACCTATTTTTTGTAAAGATTATATGTATCCAGACCCTTTTAAGTTCAATGCCGCAAAAATTTCCACCCGCTCTCAAGTAGTTTAGAAGTTAAAGGGGTCAAATTTTGGAAAAAAAAATAAAAAATTGCGTTAGTTTTTTTTGCTATGTGCCTATTAAGACAGTCATGCCCATGAAAAAAAGTGACACGAACAGTAGCTCGTTTCTGCAACTTTTGTCACCGCAGTTCTCACAATATTTTCTCACTTTGACGCCATAATGACGTCATTCTCACTTGCACCGTCTCTCTAATAAAATGAGAAAAGTCAGTGACTCTCCTCGCTTGTTTCAATTCTATTTTCGTAGGAATTCAATAGCCAAAGTGTTTCTGTAAACAAAAATATGTTACTCGAGTTGGCTGAAGTTGTCACTATGTTGTTATTAGGTGATGCAGGCTTCAAATCTGAGTTGTTGTGTGCCACACGGCGGCCATTTCCACATAGGTTCGATAGTTAAGAAGCTAGTTCGCCAGTATGGCACACTAGTTGGCTTGTTTGTTTTTTGGCAAAAATTTTTGATTTTCTATGTGGAGTACATTTTAAAGATTTAAGTACGATATAAGAAATGTTTGGTACTTTTTGTTTTCTGTTTGTTAGTACTCTATGTTAATTGCAAACAGTATACGTGATAACTTTGTTTGAATTCAGTAGAAATTTGTTTCGAAAAAAGAAATAGGTGTGTAAGACTTGGTCATAAGAAGCTCGGTCAAAGTCCTTTCAAGGGCTGAAATGGCCAATTTGTTTTTGTTTTTTTTGTTTTTTGTGTAAGACTTGGAGAGCATTTTTGCTTTATGTTCCCCACACAAAAATATTTTTATTTCGAAGCAATAAATACTTTTTTAAGAGTGCATTTCAACTGTTCTCAAATGTAACCCTGTGTGTGCCAAACAAATTCTGTAATTATTGCTTGCCACACGAGTTCCAGATGTGAAAGCCACATTACTAAAACTTCTACCCATACAAGGTATCAACTTAAATTTTTTCATTTAGACTATAAATTAGAGCTTCCAGTTTCACGTGTTCACGTGTTTTTATAAAAATCAAGTGAAAATACGAACCTCAACTACACGTGTATTTTATTCACAAACTACACGTGAGGTTCGTATTTACGTGATTCACGTGAATACTATTCACGAATATTATTCATGTACTTTAGGCATGAACCAAACTTTTCAAATTTGTTTTAACTCTAGATAAAAAGTGGTTATTTTTGGCCTATCCCGTTTTTTAACATAAAAGTGAGTATTTTGGAACGAAATAGTGTGACGACAAGAAAAGTGACTGTTTGTCGCAAAAGTTGCAGAAACGACCTACAGTGCCTTATTTCATAAAAATTGACAGGTGAAAATTCTACAAATTTGTCGCAATGGTCTGATAATTGTTTGTTTTATAAAACTTTGACATATACAATATGTCACACAAAAATACTTTATACAATAATAATAATGTCGTAGTCAAACCGACATAATTGTCATAGTATATTTACAAAAATACGTCGGTGTTAATGCAACCCTGTGATGTGCTTGGATTTTTATGACAAATTTTTTTCATTATAAAATTGCTAAATTTATTTATGTCCTTACTCATGAGAAAAAGGTAGCGCAATGGAAAGAGTTAACTGAGAAGGCTCATGCGTATATTAATATTTATTCCAGCGTCACTTTCACTTGTGCTTCCTATTTAATTGTATTTGCAGATTACTTCGATTGTCGGTGACAATTATCAACTTGTCAATTTTTATGAAACGGGCCCCATATAAGAATTGGGTAGTGAAAATCATAGCAAATTGGAGCCAAAATTTTGTTCACAAACTTAAAAATGAGCATTTTTATGTATAATTTTCATGTTCTGGGTGGGTGCGGAGTAGGAAATAAAAGTGAATGAAAAAGTCTCTCGGGCTGTGATTTCATGAAACTTTTCGATGTTGAAACAGGAACTTTTAGAACCTAAGGAACCCTTTTCCACACGGCAGTTTTTCTTGCTCGCAAGTCGAGTTTGTTGGCATCGGAACGTGACGAGAGGAGATGAGTACAGACTTGCAGTCTTGGAGAATGTTTTTCTAAAAATGAGGATGCAGTTAAACATATACTTGAAACTTTCTAAAACTTATTCGTATGTCTTCATTTTTATTTGTTGAGACTATCTTAACCGAAATCAAAAGCGAATTTTTTATATTTGTAATTAAGAATGTTCAAAATTTATTGACAATAACATTAAATCACGATACGACTACAAAGCACAATAATTAGCATCGGTTTAACAATCTTAACGCGCATAATGTACAAAAGTATACTTCTAATGATTCAAATCCAAATTTCAGTTTTGAAATAAACGGCAGAAATAAAAAAAAAAAACTTAAAAACTTAAAACTTCGAAAGCAAAGTACTCACCTCCAGATTCTCATTAAATATTTAAATTTTGAGCTCCATTCTCTTGCAGATCTTTCAAAAATGTTTCATTCCACAAAATAGCTTCTACGAATTCTTTGTTTGTTCGGGTAATGGAAACATCCAGTAAGTATTGTTTTTTGTGTACTCAAAAAATAAAACTGTACTCTTTTTAGTTCTGAAAGACTTCCCAATGCAACTCAGAATTCTTAAATAAATCATTAATTTGGCAGCACCCCACCAGCACAGCTGTTTTTGACACTTTGCCAAGTTTGAAAACAAATGGTGAAAACAAACACGGGCGATATAATTGCTTATAGAAATATTACAAATTTATAACAATAAAAGTACTATATTAGCTACAATGGAGAAACCAGAGAGCGTGCAACCAACTGGCAATGTGCGACGTAAAATTCTTAATATTGCCGTGTCCGGAATATTGTTAGAAAAAGGATTTGATAGCGTCGACAAGGAGTGCCTTGAAACACTAACAGAAATGGTACAAAGTTGTAGGTTTTATATGTTTATAACTGACTTAAATATTTAGTTAAATATTTGCAACTGTTCCGCCCAACCAGTGCTTGTAGAATTGGGCCAATCTGCGCGTAACTATTGCGAGCTATCTGGACGCACAATACCCGTAATGGGCGACGTTGTTGTGGCGCTTGTCAATATGGGTATTTCGCTGCAAGGTATTGGTGACTTTGCAAGGCGAGATAATCGGCAGATCATTCCAATGCCGTCACAGGCGTCGCAACAGAAACAATTAAATTTGCTGCAAGCTGGTACCAAGAGCTCTCATCCGCCACACATACCAAGTTATTTACCTGTGCTGCCAGATCCGCATGCCTATGTGCGAACTCCGGTGAGTTGCAAAATTTGGCTTTAAATTGAATTAATAAAATACAATAATTTTTTTATTTAATTGTTAATAAAAGACCCATAAACAACCAGTGACCGAATATGAAGCTATACGTGAAAAAGCCGCCACACAAAAGCGCGATATTGAAAAAGCTTTAACTAAATTCCTTTCGAAAACAACGGAGACACATAGCTTGTTCGATACTGAAGATAACATGTTTCCACGTAAAATCTTTAAAACTTAATAATTTTCGCTTTCATTTCTTAACCTTGTTTATAGTTATTGCTTGCAAACCTGCCTTTCCACCCTATTTGGCTGCACTTAACCCGACCGATCAAGTGTTCGATTTTGAAGAGTTAGAATATCATTACCTGGTAGCAAATCGCACAGAAGATGTCACTTCTAAAGGTAAATTTTAGAATTTTTTTTTTTGGTTGCATACATAATTGTCAACTTATGCTTGCTTAACAGAAGATGGCGATGAGAATGAAAGCGGTAATGAAGATGATGTCGATGGTGACGCTAAATCGGAAAAGGCTGAAAAAGAAGTTAAACCCGAAACCGATATCAAGCCAAATTCAAGCACAAATAATGCTATACTCAATAATCCAAATATTGATAATCCATACCTACGTGCCGCTACACTGCCAAAACGTGCTAAACCAGATCCAATTTTACTCGCTGCTTCAACTGCATCGACCGCAGCACCGAATCCATAAAATTGTGATTAAATCGCTTTTCAACTGATAACCGAGTAAATATCAAAAGAAATAGAGTTATAACAAGCATTAAATAAACTGTTATTATTTAAAAAAATAAATATATATACATAAAAAATATCAAACAAATATATCTTCATAATAAAAAGCTCATATCAGTTAAGGTTATTTCTTAACACTGAGACAATAAATATTCTAGGACAATAATAATCGCTTGAATTGAATTGCAAATAACGAGTTCTATACAAAGAACAAGAAGTTTATTGTTCGATAAATTTTAATGTATATTTATTTTTTTATATGCTCAATAAATTGCTTAAATATTTGTTTTTAACATTGGTATAGTTTGAAAGCTAATTTAGTTACCAAGATATAACTTATTTAAATTCTTAAACTTTTCAAACAATAATCATGGGTTTTTATGAGAGAAACAGTTATTACAAAAATTGTTGTGATGGCAACCCTGCTTCAAAAGTGTTTGCAATTCTTATAAACAAAAGCAACTGTTTTATGTTTTCGGATATATTTCGGCACCAGCTAATTGAATGAAATTAAATATGTTAAATTTTCTTAAAAGCACGCGAAAATTACTTAACGGAACTGTAAGTTAAGTTTTGTTAAAGATTTTTTCTTGTAATATATATGTTTTGTCTTTCTAGGAACCTGTTTGTTTGGTCATTGGCAACGAAAGTTGCGATATAGATTCTGCAGTTTGCGCTTTATCCCTGGCATTTTACTACCAACATTGTCAACCAACAGAAATAACCCATCGAAGTTATTTTCTACCTATTCTAAACATACCACGCAAGGACTTTCAACTTAAGACTGAGGTAACCCATTTGCTGCAACAGCATCACATCGTTGCAGACTTGTTGACGTTTCGCGATGATTTGCAGAAGCAGAAACTGGCAGCAAGTGAATGCATATTAGTGGATCACCATGTCTCTCCTTTAGCGCAACAATGTGTGCAAGTCTACGATCATCGTCCTTTTGATGCTGCAGCTGCGCTGCCTACCAGCTGTAAACTGACACTCGAAGAAGTTGGCTCATGTGCAACGCTTGTTGCTGAAACTATTTTAATGAATAACACTGAAGCGACAAAATTTGGAAATATCTTACAGCTCTTGCATGCTGCTATTGTTATGGATACCGTTAACTTTTCAACTGAAGCTGCTAGAGCCACTGCTAAGGATCACAGTGTAGCTGAGCACCTTGAGAAAATATTACAAATAAGTGATAGTGTTGCAGAACGTTTGCGTATTTTTCGCGATCTTTGCGCTGCACGCGAAGATGTCAGCTCCTTAAGTGCACATCAGTTACTCTACAAGGACATGAAGTTAATTGCTAATCAACTGAATTCAATAAGAATAGCACTTCCCGGTTATCCAATAAGTGTACAGGAATTTCTACAGAAACCAAATGCTGCAACAGCTGTTGAGGAATTTGCACGCGAAGTGGACTGTTCCATTTTAGTGCTCATTGGTATGAAAGTATTTCAAGATGGCAGTGTACAACGTGATATTGGAGTGATAAACATAAATAACCAGCAATTATTTGATGAAGTCGTAAAACAATTGTTAAGTGCGACGGAACCTACACTCTGTTTGCAGCAGCTACAGCATCAAGCATTTTTGAATGGCAAATTCTATCGGCAAGGAAACATAAAGGCGACACGAAAGCATATTTTGCCAATTGTAAAAAAAGTACTCGAACAAGCGGAGAGATTAGAAAGTAAATAGTGTTTGTGGTAAATATACTTTTATTTATTTTGTTAAAATCTATTCCTCCTTAAGATAGATATAAATTGTAAACCAAAGTCAGAAATAAGCACGAAAAGGAAAAGTAATCACAAATAAAATATTCAACTCATACGATTGGTATCTCAACACTGAAGATACCTGGAGGTGAAAAATTATTTAAAAACATTTGACTTTTGAAACTTAGTTAAGCCATCGTCAATTCTATTCTAGACAATATTTTTTCAACTCCGTTAAATCAATCATACGATTTTTTGCCACTTAACATTGTGCTTTGTTACAAAATACTGAACACCTTTAAACTAAAGAGATTTTGTTCAGACGTTTATTTTCGTATTATCATAAATTATAATAAAATTATTATATTATATTAAAATATATAATTTATATAAAATTATTAATTCATCTGCAAAATTTGATGTAACAAAAATTAAAAAAAAAAAATGTTGTAATATTTAGGTTTATAGTTGTTCCTCTGCATTTTCCATATCTTCACCCATTGCATCGTCATCGCAAACCAGTGCCAAATCTTCCAACATTTCGGCTAACGTTATGCGTGGTACATTGTCGTTGAAGCCCAAAGTATCACCACCATCAACGGGCACTTTAGCCGCATCACGGTAGATATTCACTTGTTTTCTATACTCAGGATCCTCTTCTAAATCATCCAAAAATTCATGATAATCATGTTTACTTCGCTCATCAGTAGCTTCTTCGGCTAAATGTTTTAACTTCCAGACACGTTGACTAGAACGATCAGAGTAGCATTTACGTACCAGTACAACATCAGGAATTTGTTCCGTCGTTAGCTTATCGAATTCTGGGTTATTTATATTCGCTTCCCCTATATTGTAGCCTAGCACAGAGTCACCCACTTTAAGTAAATGACCCAAGTGTGAACGGGTATGTATCGTATTATCATTGATTCCCAGCTCTGAGGCACGTACTACCCAAATATCGCAGAGCACATGTTTGATTGAAATTTGACCTTGTCCAGGTAAAATTTTACGATCTTTATCCATGATTATTTCAATGTCCATTACTATATACTCAATCAGCTGTTTTGGATTACAAATGGCTTCGAAACTGTTGCGGAAGAAAACCTGACCGGAAAGTTCCGAGATTTGCGCAGTTAAAGGATCTATTAAATGTATCGCACTGGCCACTCTATGCACCAGACTTATAGGCGACAGATTGCCCAGCTGATGGCGCAGTTTTTTGGGTAAACACACGGCGCTGTCTTTAGATATTGGCGCAATTTCTACCGACCACGAATATTTATAGTTAAAGTTGTTGCTATGTATATCATGTGAAATTAAACGCTTTGATGTTGTTATTTTCACAGGCACCATAGTTTGTAGAAAGTCGACCATTTTTCGCGCATGATTTTCACTAGTGTAATAGAAATCTAAACCACCATGCAAGGGTTTGATGCCTAATGTTCTTTCATGTGCCTTATGCTTCAATATCAATTGCTCCAAATAGTAGAATGTTTTTTTATTTTCTGCTCGCTGACGCACTTGTACCAGACAGCGCCAGAAATCTTTAGCCTCTGTACGATGACAATCATCGCACATTTGATTCGAAATTGTAAACTCTACAATGAATACTTGCTGCAGAACTGTGCCGCCGGACACTTCACCATGAACCGTCAACTTAACTTTAATGCGTTTTGAATGTGGCTCTGTCCAGACAAAACCTGCATCGACCAGTTTTACTTCTTTGAGTCCTCTTAATTTCTTCAAACATAATGCAAGCAGTTCACGAGACTCCAAAGCGGCTGATATCCATTCGCCAGGTGGTTGTAAATAACGCTCACAATTACGACAGAAGTGAAGCACCGCCTGCTTTGGTATGGCTTCGGTAATGTCTACGTGATTCCGCAGACAGGTGACACACATATTTGAAGAATTTGGTTGAATCGGTACGCTGCACTCACAGCAAAGAATCACTGAGTTTTGGGCAGCGGTAGTTGCACTGGACGTGTTGTTGGCTGTAAAATCAACGTACTCCATTGTGGTAATGTTCTCTGCACGCGCAAGAGTATAAGATGTGATAGAATATGATAAAATGCGTTTTAATTTCGCAATTTGTCTTAATTCCTGTAGTTTTGCACTTTCCAAAAAAAAAGGTAAACACGTGCAGCACGTAGCAAATGCGTTTGAAAAATTACACAAATGTCAAAAATTGACAAAAGTGTTTACTTAATTCACCACACTATACTGTTGCCATATTGTATTTTGTAGTCATATTTGCCAGATTCATGGCATAAATTGAATGCTAGTAATTTTTAATAGCTGTGTGTACTTTTTCAATATCTGTAGGATTTAATGTGTGAATTTCTAATAATTTCAAAGTTTCGACAGATTTTTATAACTTTTACGAGGGATACAGCTATAGATGCATTTCTTATAACGTTGGGAAATATTTTGGGTTTTAGTGACTGTTCGATATAAATTAATTGCCAGACCAAAAAAATCTCAATTGGTCATAATCTTTTTGTAGCACTTTTGAACGATTAATGTATTTATTCAATATGTACAACTTTTTGCGAATCTACATTTTCGGCTCAGATTCAATGCTGTCAAATCATAAAAAAATAAATTAAACAACGAAATGTATAAAAATTAAATTTTTAATTTTCAATTTCAATAGAATTGACATAAAATACAGCTGTGTTGAAAAAAATATAAAATAATGAGGTTCGAGTTATTTTGTTTATAAATTGTGTGTTTCCAGATTATCGACTAGTTTTTCTACCGATTTGCTATCGAGATATAAATAAATAAAATTGTATGTTACTCTTTTGGCAAACAAACTGATTTGTGGGCCATCTACATCTCGTTATAAATTTATCAAATTGTAACGAACTCTATAACCTAATTATCAATAAAAATGCAGTAATGCTAAAATGCCAAAAAAATTTGTGTAAAACTAAGAAATAACTTTAATCAGTTAGACCTGTTTTTGAATTTAACTCAGTTCTGCCCGAAAAACTATACAATATTTGTATTTAGACTGTCATATATTTAGACTTTTCAACACGTTATAAAATAAACTCACCAATTTAAAACTCTTTAGTAAACCGGCTTTATATAAAATAATAACGCGTATAAAAAATTTATATTTGACATTTGTGTTTCGAAAACACGATAGCATCAGTCCGCGATAGTCGCATTTCCTTTGCAATTTTCTTCAAAAAAAGGGTTAATGACATTAATTTTGATATTATATCTTAAAATATAAAGACACTTACAGTCCTCTAATTATTTCCTTTGCTGTCTTTGTTCATTATATTTTCATTGACAGATGAATTAGGTCCGTTAACTCATCTCCAAATTTTAAATGCCTTAACCTCAGGTTTCGTAAACAGGTTAAATTAAATTATCTTATTGTTATCGTCAGTTTACTTAAAAGTTAGTATAACTATAAGTTAAAAGTTATAGTAAGTCAAATAAGTTAAAACACATATTTGAGCGGCACTATAGTAAATATTTAAAACTTTGACTTTAGAACATCAAAACATTTTAAAAACGTATATGATAAAATAATATCCATAATGTAACTGACATTGGAATAATTTTTTTCAAAACTTGAAAAAATTCTGAAAGTTTAAAACGTATTCATAACAAGAAATTGAATCCAAGTTTATTATTTTAAATTTATTTGAAGTATATTTTTTATGTCCAAATCTAGGTTTAAATTTTTTAAACCTAGAATTTCTGTTTTAATTTAAACTTGCCTGAGTTATCGACGTGAATATTTATACTCAGGTTAAGGAGCCTCAAACTTTGTTTAAGCTAATTTTTGTTTAAAATCGAGATGAGTTAACAGGTCTTAGTGAAGCCAAAAAAAATAGACTTTGAATTTCGAAAGTACCGATGAAGGCGCGTTAACTGATCTCAATTTAAAACAAAGTTTAGCTTAAACAAAGTTTAAAATTCCTTAACCTTAGTTTAAATTTTAACGCCTATACCTCATCTCAAAAATCTAAGTTTAACTTGGTGAGGCAAGTTTAAATTTAAACACAGAAATTCTAGGTTTAAAAAATTTTAACTTAGATTTTGTCAAAAATTCTCTGAGAACACTGGAAATATTCTCAATAATAAACAAAAAATAAAAAAAATCATACTTCAAAGAATTCAAAACAATAAACAAAAAAAAACATATTTTAAGTTCTACTTCAAAGTTGTAGAATTTTCACTACAGTGCCGCTCAAATATGTTTTTTAATCTCAGTTTAAATTTTTAAACAGAGTTTAAGTAAACTGCCGATAAAAATGAGATAAGTAACGAAAATAATTTTAACTGAGTTTAAAATTTAAACTCTGTTTACGAAATCTGAGGTTAATAAATTTAAACTTCGGAGATCAGTTAACGGGCCGACGTATTTTATAACAACTATAAAATACAATATTTAGCTCAAGCTATAGTTTTATCATTTCATAAACGTTACGTTTTCTGATGACAACTAAAAACTTTGTACATACAATTAGCTAGAATATTTAAATCACACCACGTTTAATTATTACAAAGTTTGGCGCCTTAGATAAACATCCCATATTCGAACCAATTTTTAAAATTTAAAGTGTTTTTAAATTTAATTTTTGTATGAATAAATTTTTATAAACTAACTAGCTGGTACACGACGCGTTGCTGACGTCGTAGTTCAATGTCTCTTCCAGGTTGCCAAAGGCCATCAACAAATAGTGACTCCCACTCTGAGTTTCAGCATTCTCTGACCATTATTTTCAAAGTTAATAAATATAAACATTTTTTTATGGGCGGAGCCACACTTCTTTTCCAAAATCCATTTTCGTTTGCGACTATTTTCGTGTAGTAGGAATACCTATTTGAGAATCTACAATTTTGTAGATCAACCAGAAATATGAACCTTATAATACCATTATATTATTATTTAAACTTCAACAAGCTCTTTTTTGTAAATACGATCAGAATTTGGAACTCGCTGTCCTTAAGAATAAAATGCATTCAAAATAACCGCTACTTTGAGTATGAAATTTTACAACACTTTTCCTAATACTATTTTTTTCATCCTTTAGAATAAGAATGATTTTTAATGATTTGATTTTTTACTAATAATTTTTAATCACTTATGATTTTATGTTCTGTCTGCTTGTTCATTTTAATATTTTGTTTTACTTTTTATTATATTTTAATTATATCACTAAGGTATTTGTTTTAAGTAACATGTATTTATCAGTTGTATATAACTCCTTGTTATTATGTTGTTCTTACTGCATTTAAAAGACTTTGTCTTACATGTGAACTTTGTTACTTAAAAAAACAAAAACACGAAATAGTTACCACAAACCGAATTTCTTTGATATGTGACTATTATTTCCAAAGGAATTCAATTTAAAAATATGTCTTATATGTGCGGAGCCACACCCCTTATAGAATGCCCGTTTTAATTTTCCAGTAGTAGGACACCACCAACTTCATTCTGAGTTAAAATTTTCGGTGACGTTTGCTTCCATAGCTATTCTGTGTCGAAAATTTGAATTTTATGGGCGGAGCCACGCTTCTTGTTCCAATACCCGTGTCTGTTTTATAATTGAATGACCTGACCAATCAGTTATTTCATACTGAGGCTCATTGCTATACAACGTTCAGTTCCAAATCTATTCGATATCAAAAATTTGAATTGTATGGTCGGTGCCATGCGCCCTTTTCCAAAGATCGCTAAAGTTTGTCAGTCGAAGGGCATGTGCCAATAGTAAGTTCGTTCCGAGTTTTATTGATGTGAAAAATACTTTACGACCTATTCTCATACCTACTAAATATACAACAAAAATTTCATTAAAATCGGTCCAGCCGTTCAAACACTAACACCACGACACGAAATTTTTATATATTAGATTTCAACAAAATAAATTTTTTTTTAAATAAATTTTAAATGTCCCTGTTCATGATTCAATCACACTCTTGTAGAGAAACAAAATGTTGCTTATCCTTATTTTATGTAAACAAAACAATTTTCTCTCCATCAGCCAAGTCACTCACTGCAACAAAACAGTTTCGAAACAGTTTTCTATACACTAGTTCAATGAAAGTGTGCTCACTATGTTTCAAAACAAAAACAAAACTTTTTGTTCTGACGCCATGGAACATTATCAAAACACAAAACTGTTTCGAAACGGTTTTGTCGCAGTGAGTTACTAGCCCTTAATGACAATCAAGATTTTATGTTCCTTTCCAAAAAACTAATGTTTCAGTGTTTAATTTTTTTATACAAGTTTTCAATATTTACTGTTTAGAAATAAAGAAGAATAAGTATGTAGTGTTGTATGCATTGTTTTAATTGAATTTATTGCAACAGTAAATTCATACAAATTTTTACATTTTTAATGCTGATTTTAAGTTACTTTAAAACGAATAAAAGAATAAAATGAAGTAATTAAAATTATCTTTAGGTATATTTTAATATTCAAGCAGTTGGGGACTTTTGTGTAATTTAAAAGTATTTCGTTAGCTCTCCTCTTTAAATAATGGTATCTTAATTTTCGTAAGCAGACTGTATTTCTGCCAGAAATTACATCAACTTTTATAATTTGGGACTGTAGAACAGTTCCACACTATGGAACTTTGTTTATTGATATGCGCGCCGCGCCGTCTTCGATATGTCATATAAATATAATAAAACAAATATAAAAGAACAATTTTATTTTTGATTGTAAAAAGTTCATCTCTCCTATATAGACAGAGATTTGATTTTTTTCTCCCCACGGTGTAAATTTCTCATCCGTACTTCACCTAGTAGTAAAAGTGGCCCATTGGCACAAGTCGAAAGTTAATAGGCCTATTACGGTTCACAGCAATAAACTGATGTGTCTTCTATAGAGTAGACACAACAGTCAAGAAGACACAACAGTTTCGAGCTATTATGATTCACAATAATACATTGTTGTTATTCTTGAATGTGGAACGAATGTAGAATTTGTTACTTTGGCTGTTCACTCTCAAAAAAAAATTATAATAAACAAACAATTTTCGGTTCAATTTGAAAAAAGTTAGAATGCGATGGATACTATTCTTATATTTATTATGAGGTGACGGTGAACACGATGTGACGACCGGTAGAGATAAGAAACGGCTTCGGGACCACTCGAATCCATTGAAGAACGTTACTTGGATATACTACTGAATTGGCTCTTGTTAGTCCCATTTGTTCTTTCAAGTACAGATATTTTAAATTTTCTGTAGGATGCGGTTCCAGATAAGCTCAAAAAAAAAAAAATATAAACTACAATCCCACGAATACTGAAGCTTACCGCTGCGCTGTGCTTCTTTGCCGATGGCTATTAGCTATCAAAAGTGCACGACAATGATTTATGGGTTGGATAGGCTAAGTTCAGTTTCAGGTATATTAAGAGAAGCGCTAGATTTCGTCAAGACTTCGATGGATCCATCTTGCTACTTCAACACAACACCAAATTAGCTATCTTAAAATTTTGACAGATACCAAGACAATCCAACACAACTGTTGTGTATCATAATAAGTGTATTGAAGACACATCATCATTGACGGACAACAGTGGAATGTATTCAGTAGTATTGTTGTCAATCGTAATAGCAATTTTCACATTGAAGACAGAAATGACTGTAGTGTTGTGAACCATAATAAGGCTATAAATTAATTTTTTCCTACCACGAGTGAAAAACTTTCAAATGGGCACATAGCCATTCAAATAGTCTTACCTCATTTATGAGAATTCACCTCATTAATCATGTCGATATTTACTGTGGTGAAGTAGTTATATAAAGGTTTTGGCGGATGGAAGCAACAAGTCAGGATGGCCGAGTGGTCTAAGGCGCTGCGTTCAGGTCGCAGTCTACTCTGTAGGCGTGGGTTCGAATCCCACTTCTGACAATAATTTTTGTCGATTTTTTAATATAAGCATGAGAATTCATTCACGGCCTCACTAATAACATAATAAGTGTGATAAACTTTTTTTGCCTTTAAAAAAGTTCAAGTTATACTAGTACTTTTTACTTTTAAACTTAAAATGAACGAAAAATCTTTTTCGTTTGTCAATGTGTTGTTTTTCAATTTGTTTTTAATAAACACCACTTCAATGAAGTTAAAAAAGTAATTTGAAAAATAAAAACAAATTAATTTAAAGTTTTTAATTGAGTTGTTCTCCACGCGGGTAGTTAAGAACATCTTTATAAATTCATTTTGTTTTTTTATTTTTCTCCATTAAAAAGTTTGTTGAATTGTTTATAAAAGTTTTAATATTTCGACAATAAATGCTGTTGCTTACAATTACTCATTTGATACCTCAGTTTTCAACAAAATTAACGGTTTTGATTGTGTCATAAAATGTTCAAGCTTAAATGTATAACAAGTAATATTTTTTAGTTATTCTATACATGAAGCAAAGGATAAGGAATTTAAAAACAAATTCAAGAAACACAATTTTACATAGTATAGTAAATAAAACATTTTTTTTTCTAATAGATTATAACATGTTTAAACTTAAACTTAAGCTACATATAATGCTACACAACATATAAGTGAAGCGCACACATAGTTGTAGTTGTAGCTATAGCATATTGTGCTTATTTTGTAGGTGAAAATTCAGTGGGTGCCAAAACACGAGTGTGCATTTCCCTGATCAATGGCACAGTGTAAGCGACGCATTCATCCCAACCAGGTGAGCGCCAGGCAGCTTCACGTGTTTCTTTACGCTCCTGTAGAGACTTATAGCCTGTGGCAGAAGCAAACATTTAGATGGAAAGAAAAATTTATAAATATGTTAATACTTACACCAAATATGATGCACATTATAAAGGCGACCTATTTGCGAAAAGAATCCGGCAAAGGCTTCATCGTTATTTTGGCGGAAGTTGATGGCACGCGCCCAGTTATTGCCCCATTCAATCATTGTGCCCGGTTTCAGACGATATGAGCTGTAGGTATTTTATTTACAAATTTAATGGTGTGAATGAAGTAGAGAAAACATTAATCTAGCAAATATTTTGCAAGCTTACCGCATTTCATAAATATTTTTGCCCGATCGATCTCTTATTTGTGGCCAATAGCTGAACGCTAGCAGATATTGCAAATGACGTGAACGCAAAAATTTGGAACGCTCTTTCATAAGACCCAAATATTCCTAGAAATATTAAGAAAATAAGTGGAATTAATAATTAATAAAGCGCGCATTTGATGGTAGTTTTTAAACAAAAAATTGAAATCAACCTAAGGGCTCTACAACCTAAATTGCATACTAAGCCCGTAGTCTCCAGGCTAACATTGTTGTAACTGTTGACAGCGGTGCCAAGGTATGTAAACTCCTTGACTATTTCAAAGTTTATGTGCCTGCTGTAGTAACATGAGAACATAGACTGTTTGCACACAGCATATACTTTGTTTTTCCCTCACCGTCAAACCTACTTTGGCTGATTCCTTTTCGAAAACAGCAGTTACTTATCTTTTGGTTCGACCGATTACAATGATATCATTAGCGTACATGTACACCTGTCTTTCGTAAAATCCCCTGCATAATAAAATTGAAGAGATTACATGATAGGGAGTCGCCTTGTCTGAAATCTCGTTCAGTATTAAAAGTTTCTGAGAGGCCATTGCATACCATTTCATAACGAAGTTGCATGTAATGCTCAACGTCATCCTGCAGAGTCTTATCAACTAAACTGACATTGTTGCGAACAGGCAATGCCGAATCGAAGGCAGCTTTATATCCGACAAAGAAATATTGGGTGTCGATCTGATTTTCGTAGGCTTTTTACAGAATTTGGAGCAGTGTAAAAGCTGGTCTATGGTGGACTTGACATGACAGAAGCCATGCTGATATGGTCCAATCAGTGTTTTAGTATGCGGATTCCATCTTTCTCTCAATACTCTCGAACGAACCTTGTACGCAATGGAAATAAGACTGATACTTCGGTAGTTGGCGCAGATTGTCGGGTCTCCTTTCTTTAATATAGTAGGTACTGAGATGCCAATCCACGGGTATGCTTTCCTCTAGTCATATTTTGCTGATGAGTTTATGCATGCACCTTATGAATTCATCGCCGCTGGTTTAAAACAATTCAGCTGCCAGGCCCTCAACCACAAGCAGATTGGGAAAAATGTTGCCTCTATAATCTCAATGCGCACTGCGTATGTGTTACCAGATTACTATTTTCATCTCTATAAGTAGATGCTACGGGGCTTGAAACCTTGGGTTAGCAAACCTGTACATGAGTTAAGTAATAAATTCCAGTAACCACAATACACAACCGCTGGTGCTTATACTCTGAATGTTTGAAGTTCCTTTCAAATTGCAGAACACACGATTCAGGTATTATTAATTATAGAAACTTTAAATATTGTCCTTAATTGTAGTCAACAAAATCAAAAGCACATTTGAATATATTAAAATTATATAAAAAACCTCGTTAGACATGCTTGAACATTTGACTTACTGGATCATTCCATAGATCTTCTTTAGCCTGATCGATTTTCTCAAAACCTCCAGTGTATTTCCATAAATGCAAACATTGATCCATATCGCCAACCTGCACTGTCCACGAAGCAACGAGATTACAAGAAAGATTTGCTTTCTTGGAGTTGATAAGTTCTACGGATGTTTTGCTAGCATTTTGAAACTCAGTTTTGATTAGGCACAAAAAGAATACACAATAGTAATTCTTACTAATTTTTAAGATATTCCGGCATCGAATCCGGGCGTACATTGTGCGTATGCAAGGCATATATAATTTCCTTATCGCTCAACATGCGACTGTGAGACTCTTTTGTTGGCTCAATTTTGCGTACCAGCAACTTGCTAAGCCAAGAGCCTTCAGAATCACATAAATTTGGTGAGGTAGCAATTCCGCTGGATTGAAATAGAAAATTATTATAGTTTATATAGTGCAAGAAAGGCAGAAAAGAAAATAGCAAATTTAAAGTGTACTTTAAAAATAAAGGTTCTTCACTTACCGCACAGCATTTTTTGTTAAAACATTGGTCAAATTTCTTAATTTAATCATTTTGAGGTTTGTTAGAACTTTAGTTCTTGTTTGCTGTGTTTAAAATTATGATAGATTGATTGATTGCAGTTGCAGTTCCAGATTTTTGAGCGCTAAAATATGACAATTAGAATAGTTAAGAAACTTTTGCGAAAACTATATTATATATCTACATATTCTACGTATAAGTTGGTAAGTCAAGATATCAAGTTTTTTGGTATGATTTTTTAAGTATTGTACCCGAAAATGTGTGCAGATTTTCCACATTTTATCCATTAACTCAGGTTTACTTCTCTATATCCTTAACAAAACAAAATCTTTACACAAATACTCTCACTTCAAATTATCAACATCATATGAGTTACCAACATATACTTACGACGTATCGATATATTAAGTTTAAAATATGGTTTCCGACATGTTTGGATGAGATTTTGTTAATTGTTATTCCAGATTAATATAAATAAAATAATTCTTGCGATTTGATCTTATCATAGAGTCCAAGGTCATTTGGAAGAAAATCAAAAGTTCTCCACCCTTTTCAGTTTGTTTTGACTGCATTAAAATCAGACACATCAATATGTAGGATTAACTAAGCGATATTGTTGTAGCGTCGCCTTCGTAAGATTGCTGCTGTTGATTAACTACATTTCACTAATTATTAAATATTATGTTGGGATTAATTAAAAACTGAGATTTTGTTTGCACACCAACGAGGCTTCTTATCTGAAGAAAAGTAGATCACTCTGACCCGCAGCAATAACTTGCACAAGACAGCAAATAGCAGCCATTCTAGTCAAAATTATGTTTTCTTTTCTATTCTATGAACGACACAATAGTTTGCAAAAAAATTATTGCATTTCGGAAGTCCAATCATGAATGTTGATATTGCGCTGCAATGCAATGCTATTTGCATTCATTATGTAAAAGTCAAATATAGCAATAGTTATTCCATTTTCCATTATTCTGCTCCATACTAACCTCTCCAGCCGAATTTGTAAAAATTTTTGTTCAGAACAAAAAATTAACAACAAAAAATTGTAAAAAATAAAATTTTACAAAATTTTTCTGCTGCCTCGCTTTTGACCGTATTTGAAATTATTTGCTTGTTTCTTTGGTTTTTGATGTTTTCGTCTTAACACCTTGTTTGTACCGGTGTGCGGGGTGCGAATAATATACCAGAATGGCAAGAGAAAAGGTCATTCCAAATCAACTGATAGCAAACGTCAAAAATGTCAGAAAATAAAATATGATAGTGTTGGTAACAGATTTATTGCTAGAAAAATCAGCTGTGTTTACACGTGCCGAGCTACGCCTGCATTATTCATTCAGCTGTTTTGTAAAGGATTTAAAAATATATAATTTTACTCTGAAAAATATGATATATCTTTTGTCTGTTTGCAAATAGTTGCAAAATATTGTGTTCATATGAGAAGACACACATTTTTGAAAAAGTTTACTCGAAATTGATATAAATTATTTCCAGAAAAATTAAATTAGCTAGTTAAAACAGCTTTCAGAGACTGTTGAAGAGTGTCAAAACAGACATAGAATATGTGAAAGGTTAGTTTGATTTGCTACTACTTTCCAGGTTATGGAATGTTATGGCTACTATTGTAGTATTATTCCAACAGTCCCACCTACTGCCTTGAATTTGAAAGTCAAGTTACGGCTCATGACATCCCTATATTTTTCCAACTTTTCAACATAGAATGTAGATTCAGAGCGGAGAGGCAGTCAACTGTCAAAAGCGTTATACGAGGTTTGAAAATTATAAGGATGATTCAATACGAGGTCACTTTTTTAGCTGGGTTGTTTTTACAGCCGTGGTGACCGTGGCATACAGGTAAAACCCCTCACCAAAATAGACGAAACGAGACGATTGCAACTCGACGAGCGTGTACACTCGTTACGTCTGTTTTGACATTTAACCCAAAATGAAACGTTCTTGAACGCGTCTAGGCTGATCAGCTGCCAACTGTTTCAAATGCATATAAATGCCTTGTTCATCCCTAACAATGGCTATTAATTCATTAAAATATTGTTTCCTGCACTAATTGATAAAAATGCAACAAAACTTGATGTAAAAATTCTCTGCGCTGTTATTGCTAACGAGTTGAGACGCTAAAAGTTCGGTTCTTACGGAACAAAACGTCTCGTCAAACCGTTTCGTTCAGTTTCGATGTGTTTACGCTTGCTTATTTTGGGCAATAACATTGAATTGCATTTAAGCGAACATTTTCGTCTTCGCTCGTTACGGAGCAAATCGTGTATTTTGGTTAGGGCTTAAGTGTGTGGCTTAGCACGCCCGCAGCCCGAGTTCAAACAACAGTTTTTTCAATAAAAAAATTTTCTGATCGGTCACAACCACTCTGCAAACAATGGCAAACGGTAGAGAGTAAATAATGCCATGTAAACCTTCTTGAGAACATCAACTTTAGCTGTTCGGAGTCGGCATAAAACATGTAGGTCCAATTCTCGGTTAATTGTGTGCAAACATTTAATAACACACACAAAACAATTGATCATAAGAAGTTCGTTCAAAGTCCTTTCAAGGGCTGAAATAGCCAATTTGTTTGTTTTTTTTTTTGTTTTTCAGGTGTTATGTGTCAAATGGCTTGTCAATATGACGTTTATGTTCAGTATTCAATACGATTCAATCAAGATTAGACTAACTCCTGAACAACGTTTATTAATTGTGGAAACTTATTACCAAAATCAGGCATCAGTTAGAGAAAGTTCTTCAATATCATTTTGATTATAAGCGCACTATTCGTAACACCATCACCACATTTCGAACCAATTTTACACTATTGGACATTCATCATTCAACCAGAGTTCATAGTTCCTGTAATTTTGAGAATACTGCTGCAGTAGCAGTAGAATCTTATAATTTTTTCGCTGGAGCGTTATCGATCATTCTCTGGTCATGACCTAGCCAGCGAAGCCACTCAGTTTTAATGCGCTTGACTATATCGATGTCGGCATACAGTTTGTGCAGCTCTTGATTCCGGCCTATTCGGTACTCGCTAATGACGCAGATTGGACCATAGATCTTACGAAGGATTTTCCTCTCGAACCCTTTCAAAGTCCTTTCATCAGTGCTGCTCAACGTCCAGGATTGTGATGCGTATAGCCATGAGTATTGACTCATAGAGCGTGAGTTTTGTTCGTCAACAAAAAGCTCAATTGTCTACTGCGCCCAAAGTAACACCTGTTGGCTAGAGTTATCCTTCGTTTAATCTCAATACTGATATCATTTGAGGAGTTAATGCTTGTATTCCAGGTAAACGAAGTCCTTCACAACCTCAAAGAAGGTGTTGTCAACAGTTGTGTAGTTTCCAAGACGCTAGGACTGTTTGTTTGTTAACACAAAATAATTCGACTCGGCTCTTTTTCTAGCCTGGAAAATGCTGCACTGACTTCGCCCGTATTATGGCCAATGATGTCAAAATCATCAGCATACGCCAGCGGCATAACACTCATATAGAATATTGTACCACTCCGTCTCAGAACAACTCGGATGATCTTCTCCATTACTATATCAAAAAAGTCGCATGATAAGGAATCACCTTTTCGGAAACCTCGTTTAGTATCGAACGGAGGGAAGAGTCCTTCCCGATTTTTATTGCGCTGCAGGTGTTGCTCAGTGTCATACTGCATTAGCTTTGCAGGAATATTAAATTCAGATATGGTGGAATATAGGTGAATCCTTATTGGACTGCCGAAGGCGGCTTTGTAATCGACAAAAAGATGGTGTGTGTGTCGTTTAGGTTTTTAGGGTGTTTTCCTAGATTTTTTGGAGTGTAAAAATCTGGTCGATGGTATACTTTCCAGGTCTAAAGCCACACTGATAAAGTCTAAACAGTTGGTTGACGCTTTATGGGGACCTTATATGCGATATTAATGAGGCTTATCCCATAGTGGTTGGCGCAAATGGTGGAATCGCCTTTCCTGTAGATTGGGCAAAATACACTTAAGTTCCAATCGTCTGAAAAGCATTCTTTCGACCATATTTAGAATACAAGCTTGTGAATGCATTTAAACAGAGCTTCGCCTCCGATCTAAAACAGCTGAGTCGGTAGGTCATCGCTGCTGCGGCTTTGTTGTTTTTAAGCCGATCCATAGTTATTAAAACCTCGTTATAGTCGGATAGCGGAACTTCATCCATAATTGGAGTTTCCGGGATATCATCTCTAATGGTGGGATTGTTGTCAGTGTCGCCATTTAGAAGACTAGAGAGAAGTGTTACCCCATAATATCTGCGTGCTCTGGATATCTGCCAGTAGATTCCCATTTTCAACCTTGCAGGAAGAGGTTTCGGTCTATCTTTTCGAAAAATTTCCGAGTCTTATTCCTGTCGCTATACATCTCAATTTTCTCGCACTCACGCATTTTTGCCTCTCGTTTTTTTCGCCTGAAAAGGCGTCTCTCTTCCCCCTCTTGCGATACCGAGGAAAAGAGTAGGGAGAATAGTTTCAACACTACACCAGTTGCCAAGTACCGATTTGCTGTTCGTAACTAGTTTTGAAGCAGTTATCTTTGGGTTCGCTTTAACTTTATGAACAATAAATCGAACTCTTTCTTTATTTTGAATTTGATTTTCATCAACGATGCAATTTTTTTCTTGTATTACGCCATATCTAAAAAATCTGCAAACCTATATCTCAGTTAGTTACACAATAGAAAAAAAATGTATGCTATAGATAATTTTCAGTGGTGATAAATTGTATACCTTTTTTATTATAAAATATTTACATTTCAATTTGGTCACATAACTTTTAATGACTTTTGTGTGATAAGCAAAAATCCATTTCAGTGAATTGCTTCGTAAATATTATTATATGTTCTTATAATATAATAACTAAAAGAATAAAAGAAAACTTATTTATGATGTATGATGTGGTAAACAAAATTCGAGAGTATTTTGTTATATAAATAGGAAATGCAACAATTAATAATTAAAAGAAAAATAATAAAATATTTTAAGATAATAGTATACTGATAATTTCTATTAAATATAAGTTTTATCGAAGTGAAATTCAAAACAAATGGAATTCTTTTTTAACATTTGTATCAATTCAATTGACTTTCTCACTTACTCTAAATGTTTACTTATGTATGTCTTTCTATGGTCTAATTAGTATATTAATTAGGCACAACAGTAATTGTCAATATATAGCTAAAATATACTGTTTCCTCTAAGGAATTGGCTTATGCCACAGATTCTAAAATAATTGGAAGATGTTGTTATTTTTGGTTGATTTCAAAATTAAATTCTGTGATGCAATATGATTATTTGCCAGAAACATATGTGTACATTTGAACATATCGCACACTAAATACAAAACAGTCACAACTCAAAAAACATGACTTTTCAGGAGAAGCGAAAAATAAAGCCCTTTCGTTGAAAATGCAGAAGAAAAGCAATTTTCAATTAAACACACAAACTTCATTCTTCCAGTTAATGAAGAAAATAATGAAAAAGATAGTGAGATATGTGTGTTGTGAATTGATTTATAACAAAAAGCTGATATAAAAAAATTTTGAGTTGTGACTGTTTTGTATTTAGTGTGCGATATATATTGTTTAATTTTTATGATTATACAAGACGTGATTTGTTCTGATCAGCAAAGTATGCAATTTCCCTTTACCACACACCATAGCGATTTTAAGGCTTATGCTTTAAATACCTTTAGCGTAGCTAGTAGTGACATCTAGCAGATGATATCATAATTATTTTTTGAACATTCATTATACCAAAACCATTTCAAACATTGGCAGTTGTCAGATATATTTGCATTTTTGACTTGCAGGACAGGCTTTCTTTACGTGATGATACTCCTCATAGGTACTGGGAGGGGTTCCTCCACTCAGCTCTTGCCTTATTTGATCATCGTTTAATTTCTCAACAACAACTTGAGCATCGATTTTAAAAAGCATTTTAAATTTATCAATCGTAAGAGGAGTATCCAAGCCACCAATTGCTACCTTCGTATATATTTTACTCAAATCCATTTCTGTCTCTATTTTTTTACCATAGAAAGAGTACGGCTGCTCTTCAAACGACACTGGCACAAGTTCGGCAGACAGCGCTGATTGTGACGAATTTTCGGAAGTTTTACGTTTTTTCTTAGGCATCAAGAAGTTGTCATCAGCACTTTGAAAGAGGAATTCGAGTGCTTTAAATTCATTACGACTGTCAAAAGCAACGGTTTTACGACGCTTGGAAATTTTCTTTGCTTGCTTTGACACACAGTCCGAAGCCAATTGTATGGCGGCGTTTATATTTGTTATGCGCTGTTGCTCCACATCATGTTCATCCGGATTTGGTGAGCCGTTACGTGATGCCTTTGCTTCAATACTTTTTCTTGCTACCAGACGTGCAATTGAGAGTCTTGGTATTGGTGGTTCTATTGATGTTTTGCATATTTCTTTGTAAAGTACAGTTATTAATTTATTGCTGCCATGTTGTGTAGCGCTTAGATTCTTTTTGTTGATCATCAAACCATTGGGAAATATGACAAATACGTTTTGCAGGAATTTGGTGATGTCTTTTATGGTATAAATTTTTGAAAATAATGTTATTTCCGTTCTGTGTTCCGTATAGCAATGTTGCATATAGCCATTGAATGATGTCTGTGCTTGACGGCAGAAAACACAGTGTTTAAAGGCACCATAATGATCAATCATGTGACGCAAGGTAGTCAATTCGTTAGTAGAGCAGTACGAGCACATTGCACAGCGATAGATAATCTCGTTTTGTAGCTCTTTAAAAGCAAAATTGGCCTCACCTGCGTGATTTGTGCGTGCATGCTCTACAATGGACATGCGGTTTGCAAACAAGTCAGTGCATAGCATGCACTGCACAAATGTTTCTATTCTGCCTAATTTACTAACGTTGGACAAGTCTTCTGGCTGAAAATTTTTTAAATCGTGCGGCTTGTGTTTCATTTGCTGGAAATGTTTGATTAGCTGTTCCGAATGCATAAAGCTAAAGTCGCAATATCCACAAATAAGTTGTTTCGATTCATCGGCATCAGCCGCTATATAGTGGCGCGATTTGTGTGCATTTTGCATATGCAGCTGTAGTTCATTGTAATCACCGGTATATTGCCTGCATTCGGCACATTTGAGTTTAGTCTGTAAACGGAAGTAGAATGGTTTAGCTGTGTGTTCTACACTGTTGTGTGCTGTTTGCCAATGCTTATTCTTGAGTTCATTGAAGTTGAAAGTTGCAAAATCGCAATGATAACAGGCAAATTTGTAAGATTTAAACTC
Organism: Tetanocera ferruginea; assembly: GCA_958299015.1. Taxonomy (NCBI): domain Eukaryota; kingdom Metazoa; phylum Arthropoda; class Insecta; order Diptera; family Sciomyzidae; genus Tetanocera; species Tetanocera ferruginea. The sequence continues at coordinate 118,222,520 of OY282643.1, read as the reverse complement.
ATTTACACCAGAACTTGAACTTGTAGTCTAAAACGAAAGAACATGTAATTTTAGCAAAGTTTGTAAATATTTATCTATCGAATCGTAGCTATTTGAAGTTAAGGTCGTACTTTTTAACTTAAAAATCGTATCTCAAGCAGCAAATGTACAAACCTTTTTAACACTGTCAGTGGTACTTTTGTTTGTGATGGACACAAACTCCTCAATGTCTTCATAGTCACCATCATCGTCAATATCATCCAGACACAAACGTTTGCGATACTGTTCCGACTCCTCCTCATCCTCCATGAGAATACCACGTATATGACGCACACGTGTAGGATCATCCCGTTGCCACAGCGGTCTGGTATCGGCTTCACTCTCTTGAGCACTTGAGAATATTTTATGAAAAATATAGCGAGCTTCACGTGTTTTTGCAGGATGTTTGTCATCGATGTGTGTCATTATATGCGCTAGTTGTGTGGAGCCAAATTGACAGTGTACGCATTGGTACTGATGCTTACAGGAATGCTTAACGTTGCAATGATGTATCATTTGATTGTGGGTTAGAGTGCGATGCTTGCATAAATCGCACTCCCATTTAAGCTTAGGGTCTTTTGTTGTTGCACTAGCTGTAGTGTTATTAGTGTTGCCATCAGTGGACGCTGGATAAGCAGACTGATTTGTATTCTCCACAGGTGTAGCAGGCTTTGCAGTCAGATTTTCTTTGAATTTTTTACCTAAAAGAATGATAAATGTTTAATATTTATTTGCACGCTATAGAAAAATTTATTCGTACCTGTTATGGACTGCATCGATCGTGTGCCTTCCGCCGCATCTTCTATGATACGCTCGTGTGTTATCAAATTAACCCGCAGCACTGCATGACGTTCATTAATATGCCGCTCAACGACATTTTTCATGTAGTGCAAATAGTCACATTCTTCGCATTGAAATAATTTCTGCCCATGATAACGTAAATGTTGCAGAATCCTTTCAATTGTCAAGGAACGCGTGCATAACTCTTCTTTGCAAAAGGGACAAAAGTACTGCTGCACGTTCTGATGTAGCGCACTCAAATGCGAACGGAAGATATCATCGGAAAGTGTGAGATACTGACAAGCAGGCACGCCACATGTAAATCGACGCCAGTCAGGCACATAAACATAGGGCGGTTTAAATGCTGGCTTTGCAACAGTGGTAGCGGCGGCGGCAGAGGCGCCAGTCACCAGAGATGATGAAGCCAAATTGCACATTTTATCGAAATGTCTTTCACCTGAATTCAGACACGGCACTGGATTAACTGGGTCAACGCTAGCCACATGCAGTTTTGCTCCACCATTCGTTGCATTGGAAGAAATATGCATTTGCAAATGACGAAACATATTTGTGCGCACCTTTGTTTTATACAGGCAATCCGCACAGTAGACTTCGTTGCGAAATATTGGCTGTATAGGCAGTAGCTTAATTTCACTTGGTTTGAAATGTGTTTTGGCAGCAGCTTTTTTGCATTGCCATTCAGATACAAGTTTCTCGCCGAATTGCTGTACATCCAGTGGTGATAGTTTTCTGCCGCCATGAGCCAAAAAATACTTGGCCGGTTCTTCATTAGCTGATCCACCACTTGAAGCAACACTCAGCAGTGGCACAGTATTGATGCTCGCCACTTTCCAGTGTTTCTCACAAAAATGTTTTAAGATTTGCGGCACATTAACAGCTGTGCTCATGCAGATAAAACAGAAATAGCTATGACGCGCATGGGATTTAAGATGCGCCTTAATGCCAGTAGGACGATGATAGATGGAAGCACAATGGGGACACTTATAATCGTAATTATTAATATTAAGTGTGCCCAAAGTGCTGAGATGAAATACGAGATGCGTGTGAAACGATGACTCTGTAAGTGAGGTTTTGCAGCCTTCTATAACACAACGATATAGTTTGGATTCTGAAAAAAAAACAAAAACGCAAGTTTAGTGTCTAAATTAACAAGTTGATTGAACTTTAATTCTTGAGAGAGCGAGTTACTGTTTTATTTTTTTTTTTAAAGAGGAAGTTATGATGTGGCAAGTATACATCTCTGTACTCTGAATTGATTGAAATTGCTGTGATAAAATACCGAATATGTCGAAATATAATAGCAGACGTCTTAAACTGCATCCCAGAATTCTTCAGAAATGTTTTAAGTCAAGACCTCGTAGTTGTCTGGTTCACGTTATGTTAATTTGAACACATAGTTCCAGTACTAGAACGTATTATAGTCTTAATCAACTGTAAATTTTTATTTTGACTTTTATAATTAGATGATTTTTCATGCTGAAGTCATAAATTTTACCGAAAAAGTGACTTTATTAATTTATAATTTTTATTTGTCTTTAATTTACTTTTTATTTTTGTTTGGTTTTCGTTTTTTTTTTTTTTTTTTGTTATTTATTACATTTATTTTATTAATGTCTTAACATATTATTTCTTTAATGTTTAAAACATATTTTTAAAAAATTTATTTATTTATTTTTATTTATTTGGTTTTTATTTCTAATGCATTTTTATTTTTGTTAATCTTTGCTATATTTTTTATACATTTTTTAAAAATTGTTTACTTTAAAAAAAAAAAATAATAATTTCTGTAAAATTTTATTTATTCTTTTTTTAATTTTTTTGTTGATTTGTATTTATTATTTATTACAAATTTTTCTTATTTATTTTTTATGAAATTAATTTTCGTCAAATTTTGATTTATATACTGGTAAACCCTAGTTTTATTTATACACATAACACTCTTCCTAGTATACACATAACTTTTTGTATTAAATAAATTGTCTATGCATACTTTCAGGCTGAAAACTTTCCGCATAGTATAGTCAAACAGTTTGAAAACCACTGTGTTAGTAAGAAATCATTAAAGTTTGAGTCTATGAGGTGCAAAAGCATGACGCTTGTCTTTTATGTATTAAATTTTTGTCAATTTTTATAGAATTAATTTTTTGTTATCTATTATTTTTGTAATTATTTTTTTTTAATTTGTAAAGTTAGTTAGCTGATGTTTACAACCTTAAGTCGAATTTGCCCTCAACAAACGCCAATTTATGCAATTGCTGTCGCCAGTTGAAAACTCCAATCGCTGTCAGGTTGTCATATACTTTGTATTAGGAATAATTTTTTCTTTGGTGAAGAATCTCTTTCCGCCAAGCCATTTCTTTAGGTTTGGAAACAGAAAATTCTCGCTGGGGGCCAAATCTTGAGAAAATGCTGTAGGAGGAAGCAATTTCTACTTCAACTCATGGAATTTTGGGAGCCGTCGTCTGAGATGCCTACGGCTTCATCTCGCGTACTTTAACTTTGCGATCGGCCAACATGATATCGTGAATTTTAGTGACCATTTCTGGTGTGGTGACCTCATTTGGGCGCCCAGAACGTTCGGCGTCACTTGTGCTTTTACGAACGCATCGGAATTCAGTAAACCACTAGTAAATCATTTCAATGGATGCTTCAGAGTCCCCATAGTCGAATATGTTATTCGATGTTTTGACGCTGATTGGTCGGGAGATATCTTGAAGAGGGATCTTGGTTTCGAAGGCGCTCAAAACCTGCAAAATTTTATTGCAGATATTGTCGGATGAGTTTATTCTCTATTCGGATGAGTTTGTGCTGAAACAATTGTCAACATTGACGTGGTTTCCAAACACTAGTATTTTTTATTTGTTGATAACAGGTATTTTGTCTTATCAGCACAGGGTTCGGTCTTTCACATAATACACAGTGGGACAATTAAATAAACGATCTTTTTATGGAAGTTGGAAGTTATAGTTGGATGGTTTGGAAGTTATAATTTATTCAAATTAGGTTCCATTAGTCAATAAAACGTTTGGCACGAGCAACGAATGCATGCATCGATTTTTTTTTTATATCGACTTACGGAGTGTTCTTTAGTATCTGCGACACGACTGCTCGAATAGCAGGAATATCATCGTAAAACGCGCTCCTTTAATGGCAGTTTTCAGTTTCGCGAACATAAAATAGTCGCACCGTGATAGGTCACGCAAATACGGAGGGTGGTCGATGACACAGATCTGTTTTCACATCAAAAATTCATTCACTTTCTTAGATTTTTGGTCCTCATTCAATTCGAGTGGTACAAATCGCCCACAGACCCACTTTCTTTACCAAAACTTAAAATTAGAATTTGACGAACAGTATCTCTATTTGTTCCTTAATCCTATGCCAACATTCTCACAGTAAAATTTCCAATGATTTCAGGGATATCAATAGATGGCTGCGTCTTCTATGATTTAAATTAAAAGTCCGGTTATTTAATTGTCACACATTTTGTACGCTAGACCGGACATTATATGCGATATTAAGAAGGCTTATCCCACAGTTGTTGGCGCAAGCAGCGCGTTCGCCTTTCTTGTGGATTGAGTAGAGAAGACACACTGAGGTTCTAATCGTTTGAAATGCATTCCTCCGACCATATCATGCAAAGAAGTTCGTGAACACATTTTAATACAGCTTCATTCACATTCTTTTACAGCTCAGCAGGCACCGTTTTCTTGAAATCAAGTCACCTAAGTTTATTTAAGTTCTAAATTTCAAAGTGTTTTCTATTTTCATTGATGTGTAGTTACTTATACCCGTAATTAGTAAATGTATATTTGGTTTCGGAGCATGTACGTATTGAAGATGTCGTTTATGTAATGAAGATGTCAGAATCAAGCGTTATTATTATAATTCTGAGTTTGCTTGTTTTCCACAAACAAGGATAAATTGTCAAGCCGTCTGCAAACGTAAGACACAAGTGACGGTTTTGTTTTATAATAAATAATCGACACAATTTCACATTGTTCTCCTACTTTTGCCCTGTTCCCAACCAAACAGACAGATAATTCTCCCTTTATCTAAAAAGTAATTTTTGTACGCCAACTACTCAACTTTGCCTATTATGAATACTTGTCTTCGCTCTTTCGCAAACTGTTAGAACATAGTTTTTTTATATTAAAGTAAATGTACAAACCTGGCAGACCAGTGGGCTCCACCATCTCTTTTATAGTTGCCTGCAGTTGTTGCTTAAAGGGCACTTCTGCTGCATTTTCAGAACCTTTTGTTGCATTATTATCAACAGCACCTCTACTGTTTGCTCGGTTGTTAGCAGAATCTTTAATTACACTTTGGATTTTTTGTGTTAGCTCACATGTAGATGGTGTTGTACTAGCACTTGCACTAGGTGCAGTGAAACCAAGCTGCACGGGATGCTGCGATTCGGCATGCTTTATGTACTCATTTACATCTTCCGATAAATGTTCACACAGAGAACAACGTAAATAATCGCGTTGTGTTGAAAAATTGCGACGCTCATGAAAACTCAAATGTTCGCTCATGGCAGTAGGCACACGAGTCTGGTATTTACAAGCATAACCCATGCATTTGAATTGAGCGCGAATAGGTGCGGAAGGAGTAACTTGCTCTATCGCGCTGTTGGTAGTTGTTGACTCAGGTGCAGTTCGGTTAGGTGCAATAGAAATGTTAAATCCTAACTGTGGCACCACGGCATTACCATTTAAAGTAGCATCATCGTATTGCGCCGAAACGGTTTGGGTTATTAAAAATTCACCACAAGTTGCTGTTGACACTGGTAGAGTTTCTGCCACCAATGTAGGTGAATCGTCACGTAATGCATCAGCGAGTAGCTCACCTATTTTATCAGTAGGTGCACCACGGTTTTGACGAGCATTTTCTAAAATACGTGAAACTTCATTACTCTCTTGAGCAGCTTTGTTTAATTCTACGATATCATTTGCTATTTGCTGTTGCCACATCTTGGCGGCAGATGAGTGCGTTTTCTGGCCAGAGGCACGCAAGTTTAAGCTGCAAACGTTACTGATTTTTGGCAACGTTAATGTGCAATCTGATTCGGAATTAACTGCAGTTGCTGCGGGCTGTGCATCGGTGTTTAAGCTTCTTACATTGGCAATTTGTATTTGACAATTAGGTGTTGTACTGTTGGTTGATAGAGGTGCAGCTATTGCGTTGCCAACGGAAGCTACAGCAGTAATTGTAAACTCATTGCCAATATTTTTGAAAAGTGGCATTGCGTCCTGTGCATTTTGTGCTGCGTCTGCTGCAACATGTTGAGGTTGTAATAGATGACATGGTTTTATATTAACAGGACGTTGTTCAGCGCGCAGTAAATCACTCAGGGTCATGTTCGTGATGTCATAAGAGTAGTCTGTAGACTGTTCAGGTGTCAACACTTGAGTCGGTGTGGAGGAAAGACAGTCACCAGTTAGACGTCTTAATTTAATGCGCGGCATTGAATCTAGTTTCATTGCCTCTTCTTCATCTTGCTCTGCATTAGGTTCCTGCGCTTCTATATGACATTTTAACATGTGCTGCATTTCCTCGCCAATCGTAAAAACAGCTGCATCCGTAACTGTCAATTGTTGTATGACTTGCTGATTGCATGTATAGCAAAAGCCGTTCCAGTACAACTGCGAATGTTCGTTCATATAATGACTTTCCAAACCGAAAGCCTCGTTCGAGAACATAAAACTACAGTTGTCAGTGAGGCAATAAAACTTGGTACAGTCATCAGCAGTTTTTAAGAAACCCAAATTTTGTACACGATTGATTGCTGTTTGCAGCGTTGAACTTACTTTGCCTGACATAGCTTCATTAAGCTGTAAGCTGCAGGCACTTGCAGACAAGTTCGCTTCAACGTCCTGCTGCTGTTGTTCCGTAACAAATTCGAGTGCATCTTGTATGCTTTGTTGCTGTCCTTCTGCATTAATACAAATGCTATGCTCAGGTATGTTTATGTCCATTTGCTGCATAATGCTTTGAGCGTCAAGGGCATTAAAATTAGCTTCAAGTATGGCGGAGATATCGTTGAGATCCTGCAGTGGTTCCACAGGTGCCAGTTCGGGCACAAGCTCCATGGGATCATTGCATGGTGAATCGGGTAAAAGATCTTGCAAATTTGATATAATCGCACGAGTGCCAGCAGTGGGAGGTTGCGAGATTGGAGCATTTATTGGCGTAATATCGTTGGATTTTGACTTTTCAGCAAGTTGATTTCGAGGAGGTTGTAGTGGCGGTTGCTGCTTTTTGTTACCGCCGCTAGTCATCACAGGGTTCTTTTTAGTTTTACTATTGTTAGTGCTTTTTTTATTGAGTGATGCATAGAGGCGATTTAGTGACTGATAAATCTTTTTCTTTTTTTGCTTCTCCTTGTTGTTCATGCTACTACTAGCTCCGGAGACATTAGATGATGTGGCACTGGGAGCTGATTCGGAAATTTCAATATCTTCCCAGTTGCCATCATCCTCAGTGTCCTCTTCTTGCTGCTGTGCAGTACCTTCAGTCGCAGTCTCAATGTCATCATCATCCTCGGCTATAATTAAATTACCACCAGAAGTCGAAGCAGTTTCTGAATATGAAGAATTTGCCGAAGCAGGTTGTGCCACTTCAGGATTAGATGGTTGATCTACAGACGCAACGCTCGAGTTATTCGCGACCACACGCACTTGAATATCTTTGAAACGCTGACTCAAACGTTCCGCCATAGACATAATTGGCGTGTTGGTTACTGTTTTCGATCCCATGTTGTTCGTTTGCGTATCTTTAGATGGTGCAGTAGTCTGCTGTTGTTGCAATTTTTCTTCGGCTTGCTCAATCGTACGCAGACTTTGTGTCAGACAATCTATAGTCGGAGAGTCTGTAGTACTGCGTGCGGTAGGCATAAATATATTAGAGCACAGTGCTGCCTCTCGAGCCTTTTCTTCGAACTCGGCTTTAGCTGCTGCAGCAAGTACATCATCCTGTACATCAGCAATAAATTTGGCCACTTTTTCAGCCTCGGCTTCGGCATCTATGGTCACACAATCGCTGCTCAACCTTCTCTCAACTGTTTCAACATCACTTAACGTACTTTCTGTAGTCTTGCTGGCAGGTTCTTCTACTTCAGCCTCTTTGGTTTGCGATTTGAATAATTCGACGTCAGTTTTTTTCGTTTCCGTGTTTATGCTGACAGTTTCAGTATTTGAAGATGGTGTTGGTTCCAACATTGGAATTGCAGTGTCGTCTTCCACACATTCCTTTTTAGCTTCCCGAATTTTAGCTTTATTTTTGCGAGTAACTCTTTTCGTCTCTACAGTACTTGGAGTGTTGTTGCTTGTAGACACTGACGGAATTTCTTCTTCGTTGTCGTCATCATCATCGTCAATGCTGACGACAGACTCTTGCGTATGTTTTTCTAAAGCTGCCGCCTCCAATTCGTTTGCTCTTTGTGTGCTTACCACCTTAACACCTTCGCAATTTATCAGATTTATGGAGTAGCCCAAAACCGTTACATTCTCTGGATCACAGCCGTGTTGTTCAATAAAATGACGCTCAAGATTTGAACGATTTAATTGCAAAAAGTTGCACATGTGACAGATATGAGCCTTGATTAATTTTAGGTTGGATTGATATTCATTGCGCACTAGCTTGGCACCTTGACAAGCATGTTTGATATGTTTATCGATTGCAATTTGCTTATTGGCGGATTTGTGGCATTTGGAACACTCAAAAATATACTCTCCAGTATGTATAATAAAATGCTCCAACCAGCTACGCGTCATATTGCGATTGTGCACTAAACAGAAGGGACAACGATAGAACCAGTACGTTATGCTCTTTCGAATTGTGCCAAATATGGGTGCACTAAGCTTACCCTGTTTGTACTGTTGTAATATGCTTGGCGCCATGCGCGAGACATAGTTCTCAATATTATTATGCTGTTGTTTATAATGTGAAGCCATGTGCAAAACTTTGGTATCACAGATGACACACCAGTGGGCATATTTCGACAAGGAGTGCCAATGTAAGTTGGTATTGGCAATAGCTGGCTTGATTCTTTCGTCGATTTCTTTTTTTGTTTTTCTTTGTGTCTCCGTCTCTTGCACAGAGGTATTGGACTTAATGCGCTTGCGCAAATGCGCTAGTTGTAAGTCATCCTCGCTATCGTCAACCGAGTCGGAATCACTTGCTAAGGAACTGTCAGGGAGTGATCTTATGAGCTGAGCTTGTTTTTTGCTTTTGGGGCAAGGTTTTGTTTTAAACGTCAATTTGAGTGTGTTGAGCTTGCGTTTATTGCCCGCTACACTGGTAGTTTTTGGTTTTAATTTTTCTTCGAATGCTTCCAGTTGTTGTTCTTCTTCAAGGAGTTTGATGGGCGTGTTAGGTTTGAGCACAGGCATTTTACGTCTTGGTGGCGTATCAGATTCTTCGGTAGCTATGTCTGATTCCGTTTTAATGGTTAATTTCTTTTTATTTTTAATTGTAACACTTTTGTCATCATCATCTACATCGTTGTTAAGTGATGTATTATCACTGTTGTTATTGCTGCTTTCATTAGACAGCGTGGAACGCATGGAACTTCTTAGCAATTTGAAATTAATTGGACTGATCACAACTTTAGATTTGCGTATGCGTAGCGGCGCTGGCTTTATATCGTTATTTTCAGGTAGCGTTTCTTGGGCGGGTTTTTTTGTTTGCTTTTTGTTTTTGACGCTCTCCGGTTTTGTTTCAGCTTCTGCCACCGCTGCTAGAGTGCACATGCGTCGACCTGTGGCCGTTATGACACCCTCACTAATAAACATGTCGCGTATGTCCAGATTGAGGCGTTCCAATTCATTGGTGCGTTTCTTTTTTGTTGTTTTGGCACGGTTAGCCATAGTTTTGACGGTGAACTTTTTAGTATTGGCGAATTTTTTGCTTTCATCTTCCTCTTGTGTTTCTACTTCAGCTTCGGCATCATCGGCTTCTTCTGCATCTTCTGCTGTTTGCTCAGTATTCTCTTCTACCTTACTTTCAAGAATGTGCCTTACTTGCTGGAATTTTTCTTGACTTAGTATTTGACTGAGCAGACCAAAGATGAATTCTTGATTGGAATTTGGATTTTTCATGTCACGTAGAAAACCTTCTAAAAACTCTTGCTTGCGTTGTTCTTCATCTAAGGCAGGTGTGGGCGTTGGATTACTAGATTTGGCTGAGCTGCTAGGTTCATTGTCTGCGAGAGCAGCTTTCATTGACTTTTTCTTCTTAGTATTTTTGCTGCTGCAGCTGGGTGCCTCATCCGACTGCGATGTTGTGCTGGAAACCGCGCAACTCTGGTCCTCTTTTACAATAAGGTTCTTGGCTGCTTTTTTTGTTAATTTTTTAGTCACTCCCACTCCAGCTTTAGGTGTTATATTTGTAGACTTAATTTTCTCCTCCACCTCCTCCTCCTCCTCCTCCTCTTCTTTCTCTTTAGTTTCCTTTTTAATCTCTGCTGCTGTTTTTTTGGGTTTGAACACAGCGTGTGATTGTTTCACTTCATTAAAGTTTACAGTAGTGCGCGTACGACGTTTTCCAGATATTATATTTTGCGTTGAGACCGTGCAATTATCGTCGGTTTTCTGAAACATTTCCGCTAGATTCTTACTTTTTCGTGTAGCTTGTTTATTGATTTCATCAGCCTTACGTTGTAGTTTTTCTCGATCTTGTAAGTCTTCGAATAGCAAAGCATTGGCACAAAATATTTTTTCCTTGTCTACTTCGGGCGCACTGCCATAAGTTATCATGGTACATCGTCGACGCATTATACGTTGAGGCTGAAACAATGGTATATCGTTTGACTTTGGTGGTGACTTGCGCAAAAAATTTAACCTTGGGTCATTATTGCTAATTTTTAAATCTTTAGCAATAGACTCTATTTCTTTCTTTGGACATGGCTCGATTCTATCTATCTCTGCAATACTTGTAGGTAATGTATCAACATCGGGGGCGCATACGGTAACATCGTCCGGTTGCTGTTTGTCAGCAGTGGCTGCAATATCTGCAACTTTCAAAGGAGGTATTTTTTCGGGTTGAGTTGTTTTGAACTCCTCTTCTTGATTGATTTTTGGCGTACTATGTTTTTTGGCCTCCACTTTTGTGTCTGTAATATTCACTTTTTTCTTAACATTACCAACAGTTTCAGCGCTTGTGCTAAGCTTGGTTTCTTTGTGCTTTTGCTTATCTGTGCTTTTAGTTTTATTTACTGCGTCTGTCTGTTCTTCACTATTTTCAACATTCATTGTTAGTAGTGAGCTATTTTCACTTTCTATCTTCTTAACAACTTTATTTTTAGCTTTTAATTGAAACCCTTTCTTTTTATCTTTTTTCACAATATTTGGAGTTTGATCATTCTTCGTTTTTTCTTTAAGCTCTGCAGTTTTGGTTTTGGCGCAAGTTTGAGGCCCCGCTTCTTTATTTTCAGTCTCTATAGGTGTGACATCTAGAGTTGTGTCTTTTTGATTTTGAATTTTTGATTCATTTATAGATTTTTCAGCCTTGTCGTTATCCTGTGGCACTTCTTTTTCAACATGTTTCTTTGGAATTTTAAAATTTGTTATTGTTTTTACCAATTCGTTGCTACTGCTGAAGCTCGAACCGCGATAAAGTTTGTCCAAATTCGTGTCTGGCGGTGGAACAGTCTTCTTCGATATAAATGATGCATCTTTTGCTTTAAAATCTTTAGATTTAGCTGCTAATCCTTTTTTCTTTTCAGCCTCGCTCTTTGCCAACTGTTCTCTAGACAGGTTATGATGTTGTTGTTGCTTGTACACGTCCTTAGTTTGTGCCGTGTCGTTAGACTCTGCAGTTGCAACAGCATTACGTGCAGCCGCCTCTTCGGCAGCGGCACGTGCTTTGGCCTCTTTGAACTCGGCATATGTTCGCGGCGACGACTGTACGCTTTGCTTTTGCTTCTTAGACTCCAAATATTTTAAACGTTCCTTTTGATCATTTAAAACAGCACTAAAACGTGTACAGTTGCTATTAGTTGGCGTTGAATGATGTGGTTTTATAGTATTCACAACAGGATGATTAGCTAAAGCAAATGTTTGGATACTACGAGCTACATCATCATTAAAGTCATGTGTTTGAGGTGCAAAAGTTAGAGGTGCCGGAACATTGCCACGACTTAGACGCGGATCGGTTACAGCCAAGTTTGCTGCACTCTGTTGCTCTGATAGCAAAGAGTTTTTCTTAGCTGCTATTGCATTTGAGGCAGTTGGCGTTGGCGTTGGCTTTGTGCTAACAACAACGGGTTCTGGATCAGAATCCCAATTTTCTTCAGAGCTATAGCCTTTGGAAGTGGTTGGAGCTTTCTGCCAAGTATTTTTTTGTACAATCGGTCGATCTGCAACCTTGTTGACAGGCACTGGAACAACTGGTGTGGGAAGAAGTGGTTTTCTCACTGGGATGATTGGAGTTGTTTCTGGATCTGAGTCCCAATTCTCTTCAGAGCTATATTTTCTTTGAGGAATCTGTTTTGCAGCACTCGAATTTGACGCAGGTTTGAAATGAGGCGTTACATGTTTAAAAGCTTGGTCTGTAATAATTGCGGCTGGATAGTTACTGCTAGGTGGCATGACAACGTTTGGCATTCTAGAATCCGTGGCGCTTGGTAAATTAACAGTAGTGTTAAAGGCGGCTAAGGGCGGAACAATGGATAGACTCAACAAAGAAGGTATATTTTTGTTGCCTTGCGTTTGTGGAAGTGTTGCTTTCTTTAAGCGTGGATCACTGAGATTTATCGAAGGAAGCACATTAAATGGCGCTGCTGGTATAGACGGTGTTAAAATTTTGGCTGCGTTCAAACGACGTGGATCACTTCTAATATGAGTTGATGAAGTATCGCTTGATTCACTGGAAGGGGAAAAACCATCCAAGCGTTCCACGCGTGGATGTGGATGATATTTTAATGCTAGCCGTTCGTTCGTTTGAGGTGATACAGGAACGTTTTGTTGAGGCGGTGGCGAAGCTGGACTTTCACTATATTGTGGTGAATTTTTAGTGATGAGTGCAAACTTTTTACGCACCATATCCAATGAAGAAACTGGCGTTGCAGTTTTAATTTCAACATCTGCAGGTTTCGGCGGCCTACGCGTACCAATGCCGGATATACTTTGACTTGTAAAAGTTGGTTCAATTGTAGTGCTGACAGTTTCATCGAGAAGCTTCGAGATATCATGTGCTGAAAGCGGTGGACTCTTTAGTACATCAGCCAGTGGTGGCTGAGCCACCTTTTTAATAGGTATTGGCAGTGGAGAAGTGGTTTTTGAACTGCTTGATGACTTTTTGGATGTTGGTTTTAAGCGATCATTTTTCACATTGATACTGAAATTCTCAAACGGTGGTTGCGTTGCATCGACTCTGGCACCTAAGCGTGAGAAAACCACATTTTTCTCTTCTCTAAACTTTTCTTCTCTGACCTTTTCTGCACTGCTGCGCTCTACTTCAACACTGTCGATGTTGGGTTTTTTAAATTGATAAATTATTTTATTGAATGTTTTATTATAATTTTGATCTCTTGGAGAATCATTTGAAAGATCTATAACTGGAAATGGTCGTGAGCTTGATTTATGTTTATTTGATGTTGTTTTGGAGCTTATTTCATTCCATGACTCTTCGGGTGAATAAATATTTTTACCAGAATTATGTAAATTTTCACAATCTACCGGCTGTTTATGTTTTCGATGACTCTCCTGATGCTGCTGTGAAGAATGAGCTAGTGGCTCTTTTTGGCGCGAAACTTCGCTATACTCACGATTTCTGCTAAAAGGAGGATCTGATTTAGAAAATGTGGGCGATGATGGAGCAGCAGATGTAATATGAGTAGGAATGGGTGAAACAGCTGAAGTTGCTGTACGCGCTGCATCCGTTTTAGCATTCCAATTATTGCTGCGACGTTCATGAGTTGCATTTTTAGTAGACGTTTGTTCGCCTGCCTTATCTTTAGTACTATCGCTTGCCTTATCACACGACTTACTAGAAGAAGTACTAGTCAAGTTATGACTTTGATTATCGTGCCTCAATTTTTGTCGTGGTTGCGTTTTATTATGCTGGTCATTAGTTTTAGGCTTTGGAATGTTTTCAACGATGGTAACTTCAGAACAACGCTCGGTAGGTATTTCCACGGGTAATACTGGCACCTTACGTTGAGCTGTGGGACTAGTCGGTGGACTAGATGGGCCGGTAATATCGATTATATCATCACTAATGGTAACTGCATTTAATTTGGACTTAACATTAGCATCACCATTGGACAATCTTGTCGTTGAGTTTTGTGTATTGTTCTGAAAGAAAGTGCTCTGCTGAATTCAATATGCCAGGTTATTTGATTAAAAGCAACAAAAACCGAAAAAGAGAAACAAATAAAATAATAAAACATTAGCAAAAGTGCAAAGACAAAACAGATAAAAAATAAGAAAAGATTTAAATCATGCTTCAAGAGAAAATGTTAAAATAAGGTATTTAGAATGTAATGTAAAAACTGTCTTAACCCCCTTCACGAAAAAATGCACATTAAAATAGGGTTTTTGATTCAGATTTAAAAAAAAAGTAGTGAGGTAATCAACAAATTTGTACGTGCTGTCTACATTTTACTACCCAAACATTTTTTAATAAAAAACAAATTTATTGTTGATCTGACATTCAAGTTTAAGTATTCTTGACCGATATTTTGCTTATTCTTTTTTCGATGCTGAAAATAATATTCAACGCGTTCAAACAACTTGATAGCTACTTCGAGTGATACTGAAGGAAATAAGTCTATTATTGCGTGCAAACTTTTGAATTAAGCGGTGAAGAGATAACGTTTATATTCTTATTAGTGTTTTCAGCAAGCAATGTCTATTACCTTTTCCATTTTTGAATGCAGCTTTATTAAAACTCCCTCACATTTTAGCAAAGTGTCTATTTTTAATCTATAAAATGAACAATAAAAGTTAGCACTTTAATAGAAAAAATATTTGCAACTTACTTTTTTTCTTGAGAAGTTAGCAAACTGTGCAACATCTCCATTTTCTGCAATTGTCCTTTGCGTGGATGATCGTCAACATTATTAATTTTAAGTTTTTCAATAATTTTGCGCAAAAATGGCAGATATTTCTGCATTTCATTTAGCTTCTTCTCATAGGATACAGTGGACGACATGTTGATCTATTTTTTTTTTTCCTTTTTGCTAAAAATCTATTTAATTTTCTGCTTTAAACAGTAGCTGCAAAAAAAAAAATAAGAAAATAGTATTTAGCCAAATATAACAAGTGAAATTAAGAAAAATTTTTGTATTCTTCGAGTATTGCATAAATTATTAATTTTAATAATTTTTGTAAGCATCCCTAAAAAAAAAAAACTAAGAAATGTAATGTAAACATACATATTTACGCAAAAACACTAAATAGTTGTATACCTTAAATGTGTTACTGAAGTAATTCAGTGAGACATAATTTCACAAGTAGGTAAAAAACTATGCCTATTATTTATTGGGATTTATTGCTTGAAAAATAAATAAAAACTAAAAATAATATTAGAGAAATTCAAAAATCAATAATCAAGCAGAAGTATATAGGAGTTTCTACTCAAAAACTAGTCTGTCATTTGTAAAACTTTGCACATTTTAACAAGAAAATAACTAGGAACAATATTTTTGAAATTTAATTTTACTATTTATAGAAATTTAATCTCAACTGAATTGAAATTTTCAATTTTAAATAGAATTTTTGAACAGCATTAAAAATGAGCCAAAAAGTAGACTCGCAAACGGTGATAAGTTAAAAATAAAAATTCGCCAACACATTCGACTCGAGTGGAAAATTTGACTGATAAGGGAAATGAAGTTATATATCGAATGGCATAACGTGGCGACAGGTTGCGGCCATCCAGTGAATCCAGTTGTAAACAGGCTAACTGAAATCTATGTTAAAAACGAGATATAAAGCTATTTTTATCTCGTTTGTTCACACAGATTTCAGCGTGTCTGTTTGCCTACCTGTTTGCATCTGGATTCACAAAGGCCGCAATCTGTGACGACACAGATTGCGAGGCTGATCAAAATACCGTCAGCTAAAACATTTCATAGTTTCAAAGTCATAAAAAGATACATTTTTAAGATTTAGGAACGACTCTTTCTGTTGAATTTCCTTGCTAAAATAGCTTTTTTTGGAAATTTGCGTTTCATTTAGTCAGTAAATTAAATTTCGTTCGTTTAGTCAAATTTGTTATAATAAATAATTTTGAATTTTTTGTTTTGTTGCGGATCCTGGATATTAAGTAACGATTTATAAAATCCTAAACCAGACACGCCTCCTTATCAGCGTTTGTGTTTCTACTCGTTTAGGCATACTTTCCACCAATTTCTCCATTATTACTTTTGGAATATTCTGATTGACCACAAATTCTCAATCGGATTGAGGTTGGAACTTTGGGCTGGCCACAGCATCAATATAAAATTTTGTTCGATATGCCATTCTAACATGAATTTTGAAGTTTGTTTAGGATCGCCATTATGTTGAAATATCACTTCTTCTTCAGGATAGACGCTCCTTTCTACAAACTTGGGAAGATTAGTCTGCAACATGTCCAGATAATCTTTTCTCATTATCCCAACGATTTTTTTTGTAGTGGTGCAACGTGCCACCTTGTGAAGCAGCCCCATATCATGACGTTCCCTCTACCGTGTTTCACTGTTGCTTTAATATGGTGTCTTTGAATAGTGTCTGCAGGGCGACACCAGCAATATTTTATCGTCAGACTGAAACCGATTGAATTTCGACTGATTGTGATTAGATGATACGTTTCCAGTCTTCTGCTAACCAATTTCTGTGTTCTCTGACGAACTTAGGCCGTGCCTTAATATTCTTCATCTACAATGCAAGTTTTGATTTTTGTACCGCTGCGATGTAGCCAATTTTTTGAAGGGCTCTTCCATCAATCCATCGGCTAACTGGATTGTTTATTGATATAGAAGCAATAAGTTTTTGGTGTTAAACGCCTATTTCTTCTCATCTGTGTTACCATGAGACGAGTGTCCGGATCGGCATAAAATAATTTTACGTCCTCTTATTCGTGGTTTAGGAATAACATTTCACCTCTTCTGGACTCTTATTATCGTTGACTTGTCTATTTTAAGCTACTTAGCTATAATCCGCGACAAAAAGTCAATATTGGTCATGGATATAATACTATTCTCAGTGTCTTGTGATACTTTCTACATAATTTTATTGTGTAAAATTATTAATAGAATTATAAAAGGTATTTATTTTATTTATTTAAACGTTCTGGAAAAAGTTGTTACCACAGCAATCTCAAAATACAATTTTTAAAGCAAATCACAAAACAATGAAAAACTTTCAAATCTAACTGTAAACTTTGATGTTTTGCTGGAAGTATATCTAAGAATTCCCGGGTACAAAATTTAGTACATGCGAATTGTTTTCGTTATAAATGTTTTTCTTTTAATTTATTGTTTTTCCGATCTTTCTGGCGTCTTTTGATGCGATTCGCGAATCAATCCAATTTTGGAATTCTTCAAAAGAGCGAAAGTGCTGATCCTCAAGGACATGCGTCATCGACGAAAACAAATACTAGTCGGAAGCCGCAATGTCTGAGTTTTACGGCGGGTGTTGTAAGACTTTCCATTTCAGCGTTTCAAAGTTTCTTTTGACCGGCTGCGCAACATGTGGCCGAGCGTTGTCATGTTGCAATATTACATTATATATTGTCGTAATGTAATGTATTGTTATTACATTATATGTCGTGCTTATGTTCATATTCTGGCCATTTTTGCTCAAACCCTGACAGTTTTACCTGGTTATAACAGCTCATAGACACCACGCCTAACAGATGCTACCAAATACAGTAAATATTGGACTTTCGCGTCGATTTTGGCGTATGGTCGGACCGCCGGTATGATTTATTTGCGCTTTGGATTATCGTAATGGAACCACTTTTCATCACCAGTGACAATACGATACAAAAAATCTTTTCGATTCTGCCATCGGGGCAACTGTTAACAAGTAAAAAAACTACTTTCGACGCCTATCGGCTCCAATTCATACGGCACCCAATATTTTACCTTTTGTATCATTACCATGGCTTTAAAGCAGAGAAGGGCACAAATTAAATTTCCTATCCCATGGGATTGGAAGCAAAATGCTGCTTCGAGTGGCTCACGATCGTGTGCATTCGGCTGTTGCTTTGTTTTTATTTTGGCAGCAAATCAAGTTAGTTGCTTTTCAGCATTTGTTGAAATAACATCTCTTTGGGCAACTTTTTAAAATATAACGAGAAAATACGTAAAATTGATCTAATAGTATGTGTGTGCCCATCGCTGCTTTAAAGCGAACAGATTTGTATTATGAAGTCACTCCCAATGCTTTTGCGTCTCTGTAAATATTTGAATTTCGCGTCGATTTTGGCGCACGGCCGGGACGCCGGTATGATTTATTTGGGCTTTAGATTATCCTAATGGATCCACTTTTCATCACCAGTGTCAAAACGATACAAAAAATCGTTACGATTTTGACATTGGGGCAACTTCCACATGTGAAAACACGGCGTTTACGTCTATCGGCTTCATTTTATACGGCATCCAATATCCTACCTTTTGGATCATTTCCATGGCTTTCAAGCGAACAGATATGGATTGAATAGTTACTCCCAATGCTTTTTATGATTCTTTTTGCGCTTGACACGAGTCTCCATCCAATATAGCCTCCAATTCGGGATCCTCAAACTTTATAGCCGATACTTCTGATACTTTCTGGATACTAACACGAAATCATAAGATCTTATTAAACATTGAAACGATGTTAACCTTTCTAGCTAGTCCGCACCACATTAACGTATACACGACTTGCAACTTCTTTATGTGCCAATGAGTGGTAACACCCTTGAAACTTACTCTTGGTCACACCACAGCAATCGATCATTTCGTCTTGAACGAACATTTTGGTTATCTACAAAGACTCCTTAGACTTCTTCCAGATTTCCAAGAGCCAACAAGTGTTTTATTTTGGCATTGCTTGATCTAAGAGTGAGCAATAATACTAGTGAGTGTGCTATCGGAGCATAATTCGTAAGTTATTGTTGATGCTATTCTTAACAAAATAATTAGTTCAATTGTTGTTTCTTTGGTTATAAATATCTTCTTTGAAATTAAACAATTCTTTGAGAAGTGACGATGGCATTCCTTGGACAAATGCGAAGTCCACACATTAACCAAGTCATCAGTGCAACTGTATTGTCAATGTTGGCACCACTTGGAATTATTGGCATTTTTAGCCTAGTGATTGGCTTCAACAGTCACCTTTTTGGGTCTTAGAACCAGGATTGTTATCTTGACGTACATTGTGCTAACTTTGTAGTCAACAAGGAAACTCAAATTCACTGATTTGGGATAAATCATACTTAATGCCTTCACTTACATTTGCCAGAGAATAGACGTAAGAAGTACCAAAATAGTTTTTCCAGCTAGTTTTTCCATTATACTTATAATTTTTTTTTTATAGGCACAATTTTCTAGTATATTAATATCCTGTTTTATTTTTATCCTTAGGTTCAATTCACGTGAATGCAGCTGCGTCGTAAGTTATATCTGGGAGCATATTATTTAAAATATACATACAAACAAACGATATACGCAGTAAGTCCAAAATTAACTTTACTTGACTCCTCATAGCAATCAACTGGCGAATATCGAGAACAAACTAAGAGCTTGATATAATTTTATATTTTATCATTATAAAAGGTTTAAACCATCTGCTGAATCTTTGCTATATGATGCTCTTGTTAGGCCGTATCACATGTGATCACCATTTACATAAAATATCTTCTTAAATACTTCAACGATGATCCATAATTGTAGTTATTAATCTTCAGTTAAGAAATTTTTGCGATCATTGACTTTTTTTTCAATAATATAAAAATTATCCAAGATTCCTAGTTTACCTTGCATCCTAAAACAATTTGTTCCAAGTCAGCTGTACAAATAAAAACCTTCTCGTTTATGTATTATAACTAGGTCTGTCTGGGCAAGAATTTCAGGCAAACAGATGAGCAAGCAAAGCTTTCTGTTGTTGGTGTAGTTAAATATTCCGTTTAAGTAGGTATATCATAAGTTTTAGATACATAATTTTATTAGCAAAAGCAGCAGCATACTTTGTCTTAGAAGTTATTAAAAACTGAACACCATGAATGAAGTTTGTCTAAAACAAACACTGTTTACCACAATTAACAAGATTTAGCCATCATATATGACCATGTAAACCATATGAAGCAGATCGTGCTTTGGTGATGTTTTTACAATTAAATGGTAAGATTCCTTTTGTGCTTTTACCTTGTTTATTGTACGATGGAATATACCAGTCGCTCACTTGCATGTTTTTATCCATCGGTAACACATAACCTAATTTTTGTGTTCACCCTTGTTATAACAACAATCCTATTTATAATATGCAACACTTAATTCAACATATACATTTTATTTCATTTAATTCTGTGTAGAATTTTAATTTATGTATATTTGTTCATTTCTAATATTATGTTAAGTTCTCAACAGCAGTTCATACAAAATTTTAAAACAATAAATTCAATAAAGTAAACGAACGCGACTGAAAGAGACTGGGAAAAAATTGAATATGAAATTGTCGGCGGAAACGATTACAACAACTTTTTGTTGCTTTGTGGTGTAGCTGCTGAATATTTGACACACGTTTGAGTGGAATTATTGAGTGAGTGCTTGTTGAATTTATTTCGCCGCAATTTTAAGTTGTAGTTTCTTGCGTCCTAGGGATTTTTTCTATCGTTTTTAGGGACTTATTATGTGTACATCACTAACACTAAATGATGGTCCGCTAAGAGTTCTTTACACTATGTAATTTGCTTGTGAACTATTTGTAATTATTTTGTACGTTTACTTTGAATTTATCTTTAATTAACTGAATTTATTGAATAAAGTACCTGTTTTTCTGGGCACGATTACGATTTCCGGGGCGCCGCGATTTGAAAGTGTTTTCTAGCAGAGAACAACACAAAAATATGATTCGCTGAACAAAAAATCGATAGCTCTTTTAGTTATCGAATTATCGATTTTTTAAAAAATTTGTTTGTTAAAAGATTTGTTCAAAAAACATCTATATCTTTGCCGTTACTCAATGGATCTTTAAGATTGGTATGTCATTTGAAAGGTCATAAAATGACCTATCAAATATATTTATTATAAAAATCATTGTTACAATATTTTTAGTTTTATAAGCGAATTTATTCGAAATCTGAATTTTTTAATATAAAGAACCGTTATTTTCTAAAAAATTTACGTTATTAAGTTACTAAAAATATATTTTTTTTTGAAAAGCTTACAGCTAGACCTTTTGTTTGATATATAAAAATATGTGTGTTTTTTTTTAATTTCACACTATATTACTTAAAATTGAAATTTTCCAATTCTTTTGTTAGTTAAAAAATCTGTTCAAAAAATTTTCGATTTTTTTGCCAATATCCAATGGATCTTAAATTTATCATTAATGCATTTTTTGGCAAATGGTGATATAAATTCCAATTTACTGTGAAAACATTTGCATTCGTTAATGGCTTAAGCATATATCAATTATTCAATTTAATACAATGGAATCCAATGTCCGAAACTGATCAACTACAAATTTTTTTCACTTGGCTCGAAAATATCGTTAATTAATATAAATTAGAGATGTAACGGATATCCGGTTACTATCCGGTATGACGGATATCCGGCCTAAATTTACTATTAAATTTTTTTGATGACATTTACTGAGAAAGTGCGAAAAAGCTGTAGTAGCTGAACTTTAGAGTTATTGCATGTAGAACTGCTATATTAATATGAACCTCTTTATTATTGTGCTATGTTTGTAGCATGTCGAATAAGAAATATATTTGTTTGTAAACAACCAGCCAATGGACCCACTATCCGAATGCCGGATATTCGGTCATCCGGATCAGCAGCTCGACGGATATACGGTATCCGGCCAAATCACTTAACGTTACATCTCTAATATAAATATTATAGTTACAATGTTGCCTGAATAACAATTGTTTATTGTATTGGCGATATTCGAAAATATGGAGTAAGAAAGCAAGACATCTAAGGTAAATATGAGTGAAATAAACAACTTTCCGTACAAGGGCAAATCATTGTATCATAAAAAAACACCACAAAAATTCAAATAAATTATATATATTATATACCAAATGAAAGACAAATTTTCAGGCTTTAATAATTTACTCTTTATACTTCATATTAATACCGGTAATTTTTAAGAAAATAACGGTTTTGTGTAAGAAAATATTCTTTTATTGCATAAAAATACCTATAAAATACAAAGTACTTAACAGATTTCGTTATTTTAAATTTTTCTAAAAGCCATTTATATAACCTTTCAAATAATACCTTAATCATTAATATCGGTTATATATTTAGAATAATATAACCAATTTTCTTCATAGACCTTATAACAAAAACAAAAATTAAAAAATCGATAACTCGAAAACAAATCGATAAATCAACTTTTCCTTTGGCTATTCTTATTTATATTGAGAGTACTCTTCGAATCCATCGTCAACTAACGGCGCCCCGGAAATCGTAATCTCCCCTTTTTTTGACATAAGTTTAAACTTTTTTGGTTTACAAACAAAGTTAAGTTAAATCTATCATAAACTCGATTTAGAATTTAATTTATTCTTGGTAACATATTTTTTAATTTTACCGGGCGTTATCACTGCCTGACCGTGCGTTTAGACCGCCTAAACGAACGAAAGAAACCTCGTTCGTTCGCTCGGTGTAAACACTTAGCCCGGACGAACAGCGTTCGCTATAAATTCATCGCAAACGCTGTTCGTCCGGTGTAGACAGTAAATTAGGGCGAACGAACGAGAATTATTTCGTTCGGACTGTTCGGCCGTCGCTCGATCTTTTTGGGCGAATCCGGTGCTGTGCTGTTCTTAAAAACAAAAAAGTAGCGAAAAGGAGTATCTTCAAAGAAGAAATCACGGAAAGTCCCAAAATTCGTAGTAACTTTAACTTCAAAACAACGCAAAGCAGTACAGTTCAAGGTTTGTTTACGTTTTTGAACGTGTTCTGCTAATTTTCGCTGGAATTTAATTGTAGTTAGTTAAATATTATAATAATAATAATTATATAGTTCTTTCATACAATAGCTTATAATTTAAAATATTGTTATGGAAAATAAATATATATTAAAATAATAATATTAATTTATTTATTATAAATAATAATATATAAATTAATAAATTGAAATATTAAAATAAAATCGCAATTATGTGTTACTCAATGCTTGCCAGAAGAATTTGTTGGTTTACTACTACAAGTTTTACTACTAATATATAAATAAATAGCTATCAGCCCTGCAGTTATTCATGTCCGCCGAATGCATAATTTTCTGTTTAGACCGCCCGAACATACAAGATGGCGGATAATGTTCGTTCGCGATTGATGTTCGTCCGGTGTAGACAGTACGCCGAACGACGTTTTTATTAGAGATGTGTAGTTCCGAACCTGTATAGTTCCCGGAACTATGTTCACAGTCGGACATAGTTCCAATCGTTCCTTCGATTCATTTTTAACATGTTCAAACAGTTCCGGCTGCAATGAATGTTTTTTTTTTTTTCTTACGCAATATGAACATGAAAACAACATCTCTTTCTTACATATTAAGTCTTACACGATTTTTGTGATCGACTACAAGTGCAAGATGATGTTTGTGAGCGAACGAAAGAACAAATGTATGAAATGAAAAGATGACAATTCCTTGTTGTGTGCAATGCTCTGTTCATTTAATTTTGAACATGCTTTCGTTCAATGAAATGGAACTAGCGGAACTAGATAGTTCCGCGGACATGCATAAATCTGATTGAAAGATATGATTAAAGAACTATTGGAAGATATATTGTCGTTCTTGTTATGCGCATTATTTTGTTCATTTGGTTGAACAATCGAACGGGCGGAACTAGATAGCTCCGGGACATGTTTTGCTTTCGAGGCAACTGCTGCACATGAACATGCTTAAATAATTAGAATATGTGGAATAATTGCAGGCAGATTTCCTCATAAATTTAGGCACACAAACATTCTTGAAAAGTGCAAAGGAACTACATAGTTCCGCGAACATGTTTCCGCGAACTAGTTCCGCTGTACAAAAGAAACGTTCCATGTTCGTTCCGGCTCCGGAACTGTTAGTTTCGCACAAGCCTAGTTTTTATCGCAATAAATTCTTCGCAATGAATTTTTCGTTCGTTCAGGCGGTCGTAACATTCAGTGCATTCAGCAGAAAATTTGCTACGTAGCTGCTCCACAACTCTCCGGCTGAATGGTATGTAGCATAAACCGCTCACACAACATTTTCCCTGAGCGGTCGCCATCTTAGGTAGCAAAAATATTAGGTCTGTTCACGTACTTTTCTAGTAAAATAATAAAAAACGTCAAAAGTAATTAAATTGAGAGAGAATTAACTCCAACATAAAAAAGAAACGAACGATTTTCTAGTAAAAAAACTGAAAAATGTCAAATTTGCCTAGTTCGCAACTGCTATGCTGCTCCTCACACCTACCGTTTGACAGTTTTCATCTTTTTATCTCATGAAATTCTACTAGTAAAAACTTTAAAGCAGAGAAAATCTAATTTCCCCTCTTTTACACAATCCTCTCAGTAAACGAACGCTTTTCAGGCACTTTCAAGTAAAAGTTTTTGAAATATTTCGTTTGCATTCGACTACGCGAACAGACTACCCGAACATTTTATGCTTCCTCGGTTTACGCTCACTTCATTTTGACAGATGAACAATTAATTTGTTGGAAATTTGACATTTCGCAAAAAACCCATTCAGCAGAGAGTATCACTTTATGCTACTTCGCTACCTGAGCGCTTTTTCGGATTGAATGTACTCATTGGGATTTTTAACAATATTACTGAATTTCAATAGCGTGTTAACTCAGGGTTAGGGTTTTCGTCGAGTTGACAAGATGGCCTTGCTAACTCGATAGATAGTAGGTGTGTTTTCGTACACAATGTCGAGTGAAAGTAGAGTAAAGTTCAAGCTGAGAGAGTAAAACGAAATTTGAACAAATTGTCAAAAGTACGGAAACAACTTCTAGCTAGTGTCAAGCACAAAAACAGCTGATTGCCTATCAAACGTAAACAATGCAAATTAAGATTTGTCTATTCATTACATTTTTTCATTTTAAAATGTATATATTGTTATGAATTGAATTTTATTATTAGTAAATTTATTTTCAACCGCACAACATAAACATAAAACACAATAAAATTGTCAAATTGAAGTTTGCTTCTTCGTCTTCATGCTTGTTCTTATAATGCTGGAAGAAATTCTTCCAGTACATTTCGAGCTAGTTTCGAGCTCGAGAGAGCGATTTTGTGCTTGTTCCTCTTCTCTCTTTTGAGCTGGAAAAAGTACGGAAACACGTTCTAGCAGCTTGCAAGTTACTACAATCGAGTACGGAAACACACCTAGTGTTTCCATGCGCAACATGGAGTTGAGTTAAACTTGTCAAATTTATTAAGAGCAAAGTACCCATAACATTCCAACACTCTTGCAGCCGCCATTTTTTGGTGAAAAACATAATAGATTTTGAGAGATAAAACAACTCAGCTAAATCCAACAAGATTCGTGGAGTTATGTGAATTCTCAATTCAATTCAACCCCGAGTAAACACCGAGTTAACTCGCCATAGAAACTCATATATGTTCATGAACCAGTGTTGCCAGAAGAGATGTATCAGTTTTATGGGAATTTTCAACCTTAAAGGGAAAAATGAGGTTGGAAAAATTTTTATGTGAAAAACATTCTTTTTCATAAAGTTAACATTTTATTCAAGGAATATCAAGGAATATTTTCAGTTGCACTCAAATAATACATACAAAAGACTGCGTCGGTTTCCATAAAAAAAAGTGTACTCCTTATTTTGAAGATTACATCGAAACGACTTTAAAAAAATAAATTTTTTTGGGCTTATAATTAAGAAATAATATATAGTTAAAATGGGCTTAACTTGTTCTACTTTTTCCTCTCAAGGCTTTTGAACTTTCGAAGAAGTGAATTTTAAAAAGGTGAACTTTAGGAAGTTGAAGTTAAGGAAAAAATACCATATTGGCAGTTTGAAATTGGGTAAAATTTTTTAGCTGTCTCGAGGGAGCTATTTTTAATACATGAGGCACTTTTCAAACTTTTTTTTTTCCCATTGTCTATTTTTGTAATTATTATTAATTAAATTTTTGGAATGAAATGAAAGAAAACACTAATTTTATTTTTATTTTATCAGACAATTTTTTCAGTTAACTTAATTGCGGAATTGGCTTATATGGGAAGTTGACCATAACTTAGCGTACTGCAGTTTTTTCGAAGTATACATTGTGTTTTTAATAATGATATCAATAATAATGTTGATGCAATTTAGCACAAAAAGTAGTAAAAATTAAACGTAGTGCTCCGAATAAGAACTTTCCTATTAACAAAAACTAATCAACGCTGATGTTTAAAAATTCAATTTAATGTTGCTTTCATCACTGCAAGCTCGTGTGGCAAACAATATGGCGACATGATCGAGTGTGAGAAATATGTATCTAAACATAAGTATAAAGTTTACTCTATGCAATTTAGATAAAGTCCTACCAAATATAGTAGCAACCTTGGTCACACAAATACTACAGAGTTGGTTTTTATTTTTTTTCGAAATTTTTGTTATTTTATGTTTAAGAATTCATTATTTTTGGTTTTTAAGCTGAAACAATTTTTCACCCGCTGGTCAAATTCTCTACCTTCTGTCCTGGGGACTGTCTTCCAAAAAGTTCAGATAGTTGCAAAAGTGAGTGCATGGGCCTCATTCAACCGACCTGTTTTGATATGAATCCGCTGACAAATGTTCACACACTTAACTTACCTCACTTTGATTTTGATGACCTCGAACCAAAAATTATTTGTTTTCCGACATTTATATTTTTTATATTTAAATAGATTTCACATATAAACACTGAGCTAAAAAAGTGCAACTCAACAAAAAGCCCAAAAATGACGAATGTCATTACAAAGAAAATACGAGTCTAGAAATTTTTGAAATTTTTTGAACTCGCCTCACGTAACATTTCACCTTCCCACGTCTAGTGTAGACATCTGCCAAAATGATTTGTTAATGCTATGTGTGGCATATACCCCTTTTACATTAGTCAAGAATTGAAGTCAATTTTCTGAGCTTGTAGGCCAATTCGCCGCAAATAAGAAGCGACGAAAGAGGAAAAAGTTGACGGTACACAGTCAAGTGTACTGGCAAGTTTTTCGAACTCGAAAAATTGCTTCCATTTCTTGACTAGAGTAAAAGGGGACATAGGTTGGCAATTTTCTACCTATTTGCGTATTTGGTTTGGTAAATTCGCTCCTTTGTCCCGCGTCCCTTAAAAAAATTAACAGTCAATTCTTGACGAGTGTAAAACGGGACTTATAAATTTATTGATAACATTAGTGCACTCCAATATATACTACATATGGCCAACTCACACGAGATTGTTTGATTGGCAATAGGGACTTTCGCATGGTCCAACAAATTGGATAGACATGGCATGTTGTACGACAAGTAGTACCATGCGTAAGGTAAAACGACGGTCGATCCAACATGTTGGATGAATATCAAAAATTTTTGATTTTTCTGCCGGTCCGTCTGACTTGTTGGACATGTTGCTGCATTTTTCATTTCTTATAAATTTTCAGCGAGTAAACAACGTTCAATCAGTGCATATAAATTACTAACAAACACTTAATGCACACATTTATGTGTGCATTTAATAACCAAATTTTCCTTTTTTTTTTAAAGAAAAAGATTTCCTTTTCATTTCCATCTCTTCCTCTCCCTTCAAAACTTGATCAATTATTAGCGCACCCAAAAATTCTTAAGCCATTGCGCCGAAGTGTGCTGCTTGAGAGTTTGTAAATAATGATGTCGTCCAACAAGTTAGATCATTCGAAAGGTCTATCAAATCGTTCCGTTAGTTTTCCATCCGACTTTGTCGTCCAATATGTTAGATCATGCGAAAGCCCCTAATCAATTAACTTTTCTTACTCTCTTTCAGATTCTGATTGTTAATTGATTGCTGCATGCTCACACGACACGCCAATCAAAAGTAGCAACAATTTTGTTTCGCAACCCAGTGGCACTGTAGAGATTGCTTGATTGCTGTCCTATACTACAAAATGAACAAATTGTGATTGCTGCAATCTGTGTTCATCCGCTCTCACTCTCAATGTATTTGACAGTTTCACATTGAAAGCAACAACAGAACGAGTAGATTGTTTGATTGGCTGAGGTCACACGGTGCTCGTTTGCTCGGCGTGCAAATATTTTTGTTGTTGGTTCCAATACGAAACTGTCAAAAATCGATGAGACTGTGAGCGGATGAACACTTTGTAGACAGAGCAAAATGTGTTCATTTTGCTCGCTGTACATGACAGCGATCACCGTGCAAACATTTGACAACTTTTAGCAGCTAAAAAGTACTGTTTTTGTGAAAAAGTATTATCTTCTTACCATAACCTTCCTATCAAAGAGTTATATGAAACCCTTTTCCCTGACAGGTTATTTAATAAATTTTATAAACAAAATTCAGTGCAGCAAAGCTATTGTGGCTATTAAATTTATATTAAAATCTTTAAATTAAAAATTAAAATTAAATTAAAATCTTTTATATTAATTTGCGAAACTTTAAATAATGATTTAAGAATCAGCGCCGATTACAGACGACACTTTATTCTAGAAGTGTTTAGCAAATTTTTAATTTACATATAACGAAATAAAGAGGAGGAGAAAAAGTAGTGAATTTTAATGAAATGTCAAAATTTACTCGCCGTGCATTTTTCTGTCGTGTGACTTACCAACGTGCAAATTGAGAAAAGACAATAAAAGTGTTCATTACTCGCCGAGCAAACGAGCACCGTGTGACCTCAGCCATTGGCAATCACCGTGTGAGCTACACAAAACTAAGTGCGCTCGATGTTCACCCCTGAAATCTATAATATAATGAAGTCCATCCGACATATCCGACCGTAAAGGACCAACGACAAAAAGTTTCGTTATTTTCTCGAACTTCATGTCCATCTGACAATACACAATACATTTTTGACTTTTTGCTCGGTTTATCCGACATGTGCGAACGTTTGTGTGCGTGTCCACGCAACTTGGAGCATTTTGCCATTCGATTTACATTTTTGAGGGAAGTACACCTTGTGCGTAAAATGACGAACATAATAAGGAGATTCAAGTCACTGCGTAGGTTTGCATATTGCGTAGTTTGTGTATGTTGAATTGACATGAACGCATCATCAAATTTTTCGTAAAATGAACTACGTAGCTTGAACGATTCTTCAATATCTTTCACTTATATTTCATTCATTGTTCTTACAGGCATGCTACACAGACCAGTACACTGGCTCTGTAGTTCGAAAAACTCAATACATTCACACTTTTTTACAAATACACTCACACTCGATTCACTTTCACGCCACTTTCATCGCTACTGGCAACGAAATTTCAGAGCCAGTGGATTTTGACAGCAGCGGCTAGTGTATGTCAAAAGTTGGGATATCAGTGTTGTTTTTAATTACTTTTGGTGCATTTATTTCGAGTTTTTCTCGATTTCGTGCAGAAAGCAACACTGATGGCTTGTTAAAATTGTGAAAGAATACACAAACTGTAATATCAGCGAGAACCTTAGCATACGATGAAATGTTTTGAATGTACTTTCACTTGCATGTGTAGCACCTCTTGCTACTAGCATGAAAGTTCGAAATTCTTCAAATCATTCGAACAGTACATGTATTCTTTCGCACTTTCACTGTCACTGGCCTGTGTAACCGGCCTGTTAGTTTTAAAATACATCATATCAAACTTTGTTGGACGACGTGTTAGATTGTATGAAAGAACAATTAACAAAAGATTTTGACAGGGCAGCTGCTTACGCAATCCAATTATACGCAATACGCATTAAATTTCATGCATAAAGTTTTACGCAAATCACTTGTTAAAAATCATATAAAAAAATGACATTGCGTAAGAAATTACGAAAAAAGCAGTTACGCCCATACGAAGTGACTTGAATCGCCTAAATAAATGTTGAAATTAATTTGTCGAAACATAAAATAGTCTCCGAAAGAAGCTTTGGAAAATAAAAAGAGAGAAAATAACGTAACTAAATAAATTTTAACGCTACAAAATAGTAACTGCGCTCGATGTTTACTCCATGAAAGCTATAAAATAATGAAGTCCATCCGACATGTGCGGCCGTGTAGGACCAACAAAAATAATCCCGCAATTTAGTCGAACTATACACTCCGCGTCAGCAGAATAGGTTCACTGTTTCAATGAGAAAAAATTATTTTTTCTTACAAAACGAACATAACAGAAAGCTTATAGCCCAAATCAAAATAGACGAAACGAGACGATTGCAACTCGACGAGCGTGTACACTCGTTACGTCTGTTTTGACATTTAACCCAAAATGAAACGCTCTTGAACTCGTCATGGCTGGTCAGCTGCCAACTGTTTCAAATGCATATAAATGCCTTGTTCATCCCTAACAATGGCTATTAATTCATTAAAATATTGTTTCTTGCACTAATTGATAAAAATGCAACGAAACTTGATGTAAAAATTCTCTGCACTGTTGTTGCTGACGAGTTGAGACCAGTGTTGCCGTTTTGGCTATTTATAGCCAAAAGTAGCTATTTTTGTTGCTCGTGATCAGTTTTGGCTATTTGGCGATTTTATTTTTCATTTGGCTATTTTTTTACTTGGCTATGGCTTTGCATTCCGGCGAAAATTATTTTTTTATTTTACGTCTAACATTTTCACTTGCCTGAGAATCGCCAGCGAATCGTCTGGAAGATCAAGCAATTGCCTTTGAGCTCATCTGAGAATCATCCGGGTATCACCGACTGTAAGCTGCTTAGGCTGATTCGCCGGGAATTGGACAATAAACCGCCAAGAGGAGTTACAAGAAATTCACCGAAAAGGGTGGCAAACGAAGTCCTTTTAAGAGTCCTTAGCAATTTGTTCCAAAACATCGTTGTTCTGTCCGAATTCAATGAATTTTTTGTGAATTAGTTTTTATCAGAGACCCAAAATAACAGTTATTTATTTTTTTTAGGTCGAAAAAGTTGTTCATATTTTGAAAAATATTTTATACGTTGCTTCATTACAGTTATTTTCAATTTATATTTTTTACGTTGCCTCATAACAGTTATAAACGAGAAAAATTTTTTTACGTTGCTCATAACTTTTATTTTCAAAAAATTTTTTTTTACGTTGCCTGGTAAGAGTTATTGTAGAGAAATAAATTTTTACGTTAATTCTAACATATAAAAATTTCATGTCACGGTGTTTGCAGTCGAAATTTTATTATAAATTTGGTAGGTATGAGAATAGGTCGTTAATTTTGTTTTCACCCCCCTACCCGCTAGTGGCGTTGGATTTTTTAAGAACACAAATTTTCGGTAAACACAACTTTCGATCTATAACTGACCTAGAACTGACTATTAAGTCGTGCCCTTCGACTGAAAAATTTGAGCAATCTTTGGAAAGGGGGCATGGCACCGCCCATTCAATTCAGGATAAGGATAAGGATAAGGATAAGGATAAGGATAAGGATAAGGATAAGGATAAGGATAAGGATAAGGATAAGGATAAGGATAAGGATAAGTATAAGTATAAGGATAAGGATAAGGATAAGGATAAGGATAAGGATAAGGATAAGGATAAGGATAAGGATAAGGATAAGGATAAGGATAAGGATAAGGATAAGGATAAGGATAAGGATAAGGATAGGAATTTTCACTAACTTAAGGGGTATTTTTAAGTGAAGATTTTTGGTATGTTGTTTATAAATAAATGAGCTTGTTCGGTCAACAGTGGTACTTTGAGTAAAGCGATACACAGAAAGAAAGAACAACTTAATACCTTTCCAACAATAACACTTTCACGTAAATCTAGAAAAAAATGTGTCTTTTAAAGCGGTTTTAAAAAAATGTCTTTTTAAAAATATCAAAAAATCCAATTTTTGGTGGTCAATAAGAGTTATAATGAAACATCATTTTTAAGTTTTTTGTATATCAAAATATTGGTATCAGTAAGAAATTTAATATTTTAGAAGATGTGGGTATGCGTTCTGTATAAAATAAAAAGTTTCAAGCAAAAAACATGTTTTTTTTACTAAAAAGGACCTTCAGGAGAATCAAAATTGCTTCGGCCGTTTTTCTCCGATTTGAAAAAAAAGTATGCAGAAATCATTTTAATGAGCTCCTCTAACTCTTGAGACCCCGACCGGCGGAATCTAAATTTCGATCCGGTCTAGTGTGGAGGTTCAAGTATATGAAAGAGCTTATGAGGGGATAGCCAAGACAAAAACAGACTTCGCTTATCGTCACTTTCTAATAAAAAGCTTTCATTTGCATCGTTTTAAGGAGTTTTTTTACTGTATTTTTTGTTGTTTTCTTAAAATGAGTAGTTGGTTCTTCATGTGGTAAAGTTATATACAAAATTTGAATTTTTTACTTCTAAGTTTAAGAAAAACCAGAAAGAAAAGTACAACAACTGCAATTATACTACGGTTTGCCTTAACAAAAATTTTATTCTATTCAGGAGTCTAGTCCAAGTATACTTGTACTTCTCTTTCTTTTTCTAACAAACAATACAAATACGTTTACACTAAATTGTGAAATCCGCGGTATAAACTCGCTGAAATGACATGTGAAATTACTGATATATTTTTCGAAATGAAATATCAATTTCTTCTATGCGTTCCCATACTTATGTAACTAATTTTTTTCCGAAAAATCACTTGTACTGCTGTTGCCCTAAAATACGATATAAGAATACATTAACGTTGTTTTCACTACTGCATTTTTTATGAATGCCTAAAACTCCTTATTCTTTTACTGAGAGCAAGAAAAAAAACTTACAATTGATAATCTTATACATGTTGCCGTAAAAAAAGTAACAAAGATTTTTTATTTCATATAAATTATGTGCAACGAAAGGTTTGACTCCAGCAATCCTTGGTTAGAAGCTAAAAAAAAAAAATGCAATACTTTTTTTACTTCCGAAAATGCAAACATTATTTTTATGAAGTTTTTCTACTCTTATCAAGTAAAAACTATATTAGCTAAGATCCTTCTATATAAAAGGTCCGTCTTTTTAAAGGATTTATGTTTAATATGTTTAAAATATGCTCTTGTATTTTTAATACATAATTTTTTATAACATATTTAAAAACAAACATGTTTTTAAATCTATTTGCAGTAAAAAACGGTACTGTGTTGTAAAAAAACCAATTTACTTAAAAAAGGTATGAATGTTAGTATTGTTTCTTTTTGCTTATAAAATTAAACTTACTAATATATAAACTTTTGGCTATTTTTTTTACATTTTGGCAATTTTTATTTTGTGTTTTGGATATAAAAATAAATTTACTCCGGCAACACTGGTTGAGACGCTAAAAGTTCGGTACTTACGGAACAAAACGTCTCGTCAGACCGTTTCGTTCAGTTTCGATGTGTTTACGTTTGCTTATTTTGGGCAACAACATTGAATTGCAAGCGAACATTTTCGTCTTCCCTCGTTACGGAGCAAATCGTCTATTTTGGTTAGGGCTTTACGAAGCTAGTCGTCTATTTTGGTTAGGGCTTATTGCTGTAGTATTTTCTTAAGTGTTTCATTATGAAAAGTTAGATAAAATGAAATACTGAATAAAGGTGTTCTGTTCATTTTCTGTTGTTTTTTAGTTTTGTCATTTAAGAATTATGCACTTTTTTATGCGTCATTGGAATAAGTTCACTGTTAATATCTTCAGTTTTCGTCAGTTTCATGAAAATCGGTACTAATAAAGATTTATTAAAGTGGTTATAGTATATTGTGGCCAAATGGGATGTGGAAAAGCTTTAAGTACGGAGGGAAAAGTGATTTACTCGTGAAATCTCTAGTAAAATCAGAAGAAGTGAAAATGAAGTATTCAATTTTTTAAGAAATAAAAGCGACTATGGAAAAAACATGAAAATGTGTACATACTTCTACTGCGGTGTCAGCTGCATATAAGAGAGCAATTATTCGATGAGCCTCCAACTCTTGCCTTTCGGCGTCAAAAATCAGGCATTAAGCTGCGGTAAACGCCCGTCTTTCAACCGTGCGACGGGTAATTAATAGCGCTCTGCACCCAACAAGATGTCTGATGAAGAAAAAACCACCACTGAACCCTGAACGAAACGAAAAGCGGTTAAATTTTTGTAAGAATTACATGATTTGGAAGAGAGAATGGCAGTACGTGTTTTCTCCAAGGAAAAGACGTTACACTTGGATGGACCAGCTGATTATAACTATTACTAAGAGAGAATGGCAGTACGTGTTTTCTCCAAGGAAAAGACGTTACACTTGGATGGAGCTGATTATAACTATTACTTTCATGATCTGAGAATATATAAAGTTTTTAGCTAGTCACCATATCCACAAGGGGGGTGTATTTGTTAAAAAAAATATTCAACTATTATCATGGCCTCCATACTCTCTGGACCCAAACATTATTGAAAATGTTTGGTTTTGGTAAGTTCGGAGTGTTTACGAATCCAGTAGACAATTTGAAGAACAAAAGTCACTCAGTTCTGGCATCAAAGCGGCTTGGAGTGAAATTTCCTTGATTTACTTGGAGTAACTTTCTGATTTCATTCATTCCAAACCGGATTTTTTAAACTATTTTAAGTAAAGGAAGAAGCACTTACAAAAAATTATCAAATAAAACAAAAAAATTAAACTTAGATAAAGTAGAAAAGTTTTTCATTTCAATACCTTCAAATTAATGTGATGAACCTATTCTATTGACGCATCAAAAAGTACATAATTTGTTATGCTTAAGCTTAAACAACAACAGAAAATTAACGGTTACTTTATTTGAAATTTCGCTTTACCTAATTTTTTATAAAAAACACTTAAGAGAAAACAACAACAAAAAAATTTTCTGCTATGCTTAGAGCCCGAACAGAACCAAAGCGACTGACGGCTGGCGGTCCTCTCTCGGCGAATTGAGCTGAAACACGTCTACAACAAGAGCGGCTGGCGGTTGTCGGAACAGAGTTGCTTTTTGTCACGGTAGTGGTACAATTGACTGATAGGGGTGCAACAGACGGACAACATGATTAACATATATGAAAAAATTTTGAAAAAATTTTTTATTCAATTAAGTGTTCATCAAAATCCATTATGAAGACAATTATTTCGTATATTATTGCGAATTCACATAAATATAACACAGACACAAAAAACCAAACGTCAGAATATACTAAAAACTAAAAAAATTACATTAAACACAGCCAATTCTTAGCAAAAGTATGGCAACATTTATGTTACTCAGAGAGAGGACCGCCAGCCGCCATAGCAAAAATAGAACAGATTCTATTCTGGCGTTTTTCCGTCGCGGATTCGCCCAGCGAATTCGTTTTTGCCGAGTGCATACATTTTAATGTATTCTGCTGAACGGCGAATCCGCCAGCCGTCATCCGCTTTGGTTCTGTTCGGGCTCTTAGTTTGGGAGAAAAAATAGTTTGTATATCATTGAAACAGTGAACCTATTCTGCTGACGCGGAGTGTGTGTCCATCTGCATATAGGTTGTATTGTTTGGGGTCTATTACTCGCCCAGTATCACGGTTTCATAGGCGGTGTTTACACATCAATCAAAACAATTAATCAATCAAAATTTGTTATTTCCAAAAAAAAATATCAGCATTACGAATCAATAAATTTTTGATTGAGCTCCACCCGTCTCTTGTAGAACCTCACAAAGACAACGAAAATTGCGGTATTCTTCAATCAATTTGATAAACGATACATTTGACTGTGCGTTCAGATCGCACGAACGATCAAAGCATTCATCACAAACAATTTATTACAACAAAATTTTCGTTAGAATCACTGGTCAGACCTATTTCTATTTTTAGAGGGATTATTTCCAGGAAATTATTAGTTAAACAGGCATGTTCTGAAATCCACCTCAGCAGTGGATCGGAATTGGAATTCATTTCCGATTCCGATTTTAAAAGGTGTTGCAGATTCCGAGCGGAAAGCAATCAATGCAATCGGATTCGAGCTTGTATGCAAACATGCTGTTTTCCAATCGCATCAACTAAATGACAGCATAATAAAAATGAGTATGTACTGTAGTTATCGCTATATTTTACACAAATGAAGTGCAAGATTATATACAACCATCCTCAATGCTGCAGTTAGAAAACAACTTTGCGTTTTTAGCGGAAGATTGCTAACAAAGGTCTGTTGGAACGGATAGGAGCATAGTGTCCAAATTATTAGCAATTATGCTAAAAATATTTTAACGGATACTATCGTATATCATTATAAAACAAATTTTATAGATAAAATAAAAATGTCGAGTGTCAATTAAATGTAGTCGTCAAATCATAGAAAGGCATTTGTCGGTATGGTAACTTTTTATTTCGCCTTATAGTACTCAAATTTCATTAAAACAATGAGAATCTTTCAGTAAAAATTTCAACGGATTTAAATTCCCTTAAATTCCGATAAATCGGATTACAGAACACCTACAATCCGCCAAGAAACAAATATCGGATTAGAAGATCGGAATCGGATTGCAGAACACCTTTCAATCAAATGTCATCGGAAGTAAATCCGATTCCGACATAAATCGGATTTCAGAACATGCCTGAATATTAGGAAAATAGACAGCGAAAAATACTGGAGGTCTCGGCAGACAAGTCGTAACGCGCTAGTCATTCACCAAGGTATCCTAGGTTCGAATCTTGGTCATACCATGATCTGATGCTGTTTTACTAATCATCTTATATTAAAAGTTATTATTTATTATAAGCTAAGCCTTTGAGGCTTTATAGCTTTTAAAATTTAGCCATTTACAAAACAATTTATTATAATTATATATAATAATTTAGAATATAGCATAATAACTGAAATATAATCATATTTTAACATTGACATAGTTTAAAATTCGATGTTTGAAAATTATACATATTAACATTGTGGAGCCAAGGCAAACATGGTTGTTTAAGTAAAGCATCATGGTGTCGGCCTAGAACGGTGGGAGGTATCAAGACAAACAAGGCCTGTACGCCACACTGATAAGTATAACCATATACATAATACATATCGTTCACAGCAAGGTGGTATTTCAACAAACAAGGTCATATATACCACACCAATTTCTTTAGAAACAAAGAAATGGTTGCGAACGCTGGCACTAAGACAACTAGGTCTCATTGGCCTGTCGTATAATTATATGTCATACAAATCGTTCTCACTGGTTGTAGGACAAAGTCCAAAAGATACAACCAGCACAGCACAACCGAAAAAAATGCGTTTACATTAAGCAAGCATGTTCGAGTATATTAATTTAGGAGGTCCAAAACAGGTTCAGGTCAGGTCCATTCAGATGTATATGTTGTATTATGTATATCGGTACTGCAGATAATCTATTATTTTATGTTTAATTGAGTACATGGATTCATTTAAAGATATAACATTTGAAACAGAATTAAAGTCTCCGCAAGCGCTTCGTAATGGTTCATTTTGCAAGTAATTTGATCTACAAAAGTTCATAAAAAGTAACTCAAAAGATCTTCTAGGACGAAGTGGAATATTAAAGTAAATTTTACTCAATAAATATGGACTGTCTACATGTCCATGTAAAAGCTTAACAATCAAACTAACGTTAAGCATAACTCTCCTATTTTTCAAAGTAGGAAGATTTAATAGCTGTAGGCGATATTCATAAGGTGGTAGATTAAAGTTAATATTGCAATAAAGATAGTTCAGGCAGAACAAAATAAATTTTTTCTGTACAGATTCAATGTCATCAATGTAACAACCATATCGTGGACACCATACAATCGAAGCATATTCTAAGATAGGCCGAACTAGAGAAGTGAATAAAGTTTTAGTAATTAAAGGATCATTAAACTCTTTTGCCCAACGTTTAATAAATCCTAGGGTACTATTTGCTCTATTTATTATTTTATTTATATGAATGTGAAATCGTAGTTTAGGATCCATGGTAACTCCAAGATCATGGAAACTATCTAAGGATTCTAATGTGTAGTCACATATTTTGAAATTACACTTTAAGAATGGTTTTCGCGAGAAGGTCATGTGCTTACATTTTTTCATATTAAGATTCATTAGATTTATTCTGCACCAGCTATGAAGATTGTTGATGTCAATTTGTAAGAATAAACCATCATATTCATTCTTAAAAGACAGGAATAGTTTGACGTCGTCAGCATACATCAAAATGTTAGAATGCTTTATGACCGATGGCAAATCGTTTATATAAAGTAGAAACAAAAGTGGCCCAAGATGACTTCCTTGGAGTACTCCAGA
Source organism: Tetanocera ferruginea (assembly GCA_958299015.1). Taxonomy (NCBI): domain Eukaryota; kingdom Metazoa; phylum Arthropoda; class Insecta; order Diptera; family Sciomyzidae; genus Tetanocera; species Tetanocera ferruginea. Next base: position 118,184,246 of record OY282643.1, on the reverse strand, counting down.
GATAACAGTACTCCAGAGATAACTCGTATGATTTCACGAGTTTAAATAGAACAGATTGTGTTCTGTTTCTTAAATACGATTCGATCCATCTCACCATTTTTGTGGGAAATCCAATCAAAGATAATTTTAGAATCAAGAGCTTGTGATTTACAACATCAAAAGCTTTGCTAAAGTCAGTGTAGATAACATCAGTCTGCAAACCTTTTCCAAAATTTTTTATTGTCATAGATGTAAATTCAAGGAGGTTAGTGACCGTAGATTTTCCTGAGAGGAATCCATGTTGACATGGGGACATCAACGACTTAACACTGTGTGATAATTGTGAAGTAATAATTGATTCAAAAAGTTTGGGCAAAGCACTTAATTTCGCAATTCCACGATAGTTATCAATTAAAGATCTATTCCCAGATTTATGCAATGGGATAATGAATGATGACTTCCAGATAGTTGGAAAATAGCAAGCCTTTAGAGAATAGGTAAAAAGCAAAGTGATTGGAGTTACTAATTCTTCACAGCAATATTTCAAAATGCAAGATGGGATGTTGTCGGGACCACTTTTATACGATGTTTTAAGATCTTTTAGATAAGATAGAACTGTATCATCAATATATCGTTAGCTTAATGTTTAAAGGTGCTAAGTAACATTTTGAAATTTTTCAGGAGAGACATTAATCTCATACGATAGCATTCGCATGCTCATTCTTCTTACTAAAATGCGATTAGATAAGATAGTGGAAGATCACATGGAAGCGCAGCTTTATTTTGTTCTGGTCTTTCTTTGGCTCAAACAAGCCCAGATATCTGAAAATCGATAAAAGCAGCAGCTGATGTTATTAGTTTGTCAAATAACGCGCTCATAACGAACAAGATTAAAAATGTTAGAAATAAATATATTTTTTTAAACGATGTATTATTGATTTATTTAAAAATTGGAATTGACATAAAAGTTTAAAGCCTTAAATATCACTCAAATAACAACTTTTGTGCATTTTTTGCTTAAAATATGTTAAAATATCAGTTTTTTCTTTTCGTCATTGTCAAATGAAAAAAAAAATTGACCACTTGTTGGCATTTTTCATAAGACTGACAACAACTGACCATTGAAGAAGACTTAGTGAAAACCAGACTTAAAGCTTATCAGAATTTCTAACTAACAACAAGTTAAAAATTGAAAGAATAATATTTTGAGGTCAGTTTTTTTCCTAGTAAAAGACTGTTGGATAGATCGGGTTAAAATTGTAATCCTACTGTGCAATGTCAGGACTATACGGTGGATTGTTCTAAATTTCCTAGCCAAAGTATTTTAGTTTTTTCCTGATCAAAAATGATGTTTATATCCTAGCGTTTTCATTTTGAAACACAACACCTTTCCTGTTGATCAATTCCGAATTCTTCATTCAATTTGGGTTTGTTTGGCGTAGCGCATACGACTGCAATATTGCAGTAGTACAAAACCATAGCATTTTAAGTTGGATTTTATTGCAACAGCGCCAAGCAGTGAGTTGCAGTGAGTCACAGCTTTTTGGGAAAAGGAGCTTTTGTCGGAACGAAAGGTAAGTCTTATTTGTTACAAAGGGTAACAGTTTGGTTTACTGCTGTGGAGATTTTAGGTTTTTTTTTTTTGACAGAAAAAATTGGCATAAGTGCATTATTGTATTGGATGGGAAGTACTTCGAATTTCCGTTATTGATCACAGTAGTACAGGGTTTTCCATTTCGGGTTTCGAAAGTGCAGCCCTGGTATTTGGTAGCTGTCTTTTGAACAGTGAGTGAACTTCTTAAGTCACTCGCTTCGTTTTGACATGCTTCTTTGCTTCTTTTCCGCGAAAAATTTGTTGGCGACAGTTGTTTATAATCCTGGAATGGGGCTAGCTAGGAAATCGTGTTGTTATAGTTGGGCTAAAAAAATTGGCATGAAAGAGGCGATATCTTTCGAGCCTTGCGATCACTCGAAGTCAGTCGTAATTTTGTGTATCGTACTGTGAAGTTGTTTAAGGATACTGACGGAATAATCGGCCATCCAAAATCCGGTCCTTCTCGTGTTGTAAGCAATACAACAACAATCGTGTTGTAAGTTGTACCACTTTGAAAAATTACATAATTTTTGATTATTGAAATATTTTGATATATGGATCAAAAGGATTTTGTTCTTATTAAGCCGTTTAGGTGTATTTTTCACAAGTTTTTATATTGTATTGTGTGCTATATGGGTCCAGACAACTTTGACGTGCTTCCATAGCTCGTTCACGTTTTTTGTGGGAATATCATCTTGAGACAGAGTTAGCTGCACTATGCACCCAGAAAAAAATTCTGTAAAAATAACGCTTTTTTAACACTTTATCATGTTATCGAATTTCAACACGATCAGTTATGTTAATAATTAACACTACATGATAATTCAATTCTTTTCAAAAACGCTTGTGCAGAGGGCAAAATCACATAAAATGGCTTCTGTTGAACAGGACATTCATAGAAGGGGCATTTTGCCACTTAATTCGCTCAACGGCAACATTATTCGCAGTGTTTTTTTCTTTTTAGATGCTGATGCAATGAGAAAATTGTTATTGTTATGTTATTTTTTAACACTGCTAATGCAATGTTATTCTTTGGAAATTCTTGTTGTTTTGCGTGTAAAAATGATCATGTTAGATTGACAGGAGCCGTGTTGAAATATTTTGCCTCATTTTTCCCTGGGTGTGGCCCACAAATTTTCAATTGAATAAAATTTGGGCTTCAAAGTACTGAATTGTATATTTTTCAAGTCATTCTTTCACTTATACCTGTTTTACTTGATTGTCAGACCTACACTGACTGACTCGTTGCATTGATCGGCAGAGTATCATGTCTGTTACCACGTTTATCCGGCACGTTAAACCGCATTAATTTATTCCGTTTTGTCACAGTACGGTTAAAAGTAGAGTGTTTATTCACAAACACTGAGTCGGTTTCAGTGAAATTGATTGTAAAAGCATTTTCACAATTTGACAAGTCAATGTACATTCTGTCACTGTGCTCAACAAAGTTTGACAGCTAGAACACTGCGAAAGATTTTCAGAACGGTTGCATAATTAAAACTTGTTTATGCGTTCTTTCAAAGCGACTTGAAATTTTAAGAACCGATTTAAAATGAGGTCTTATTGAATCGCTTTGAAATTTTCAAGACAGTTTGAGGTTCAGTTTATGCCGACTTGAAGCGTCGGATAAACGTGGTATGTATGAAAACAAGAAGTGTCGCTACCTTCACGAGGGTATTACGTGATTGACACTTTATATGGATTTGATTTAGCGTAAAAGCGTAAAATTGACTTGATGTATGTCTTCTTTGCGTCGGTGTCCACTATGTTTCTCGATTATGTTTCTCAAATGCTCTCAACGGAAGTTTTTGTCATAAATTGTATTTCCAAATTAATAACTTTCTGCGTTTTCTTGTATTTGTATTATCTTTTAAGTTTATTTCCCTAAGTTACGCACTGCAATCTACGATTCTTTCAATTATTCAACTGATCGTGACTTAACGTTTCGTTTTGATTACTGCACACATCCAAAATAGTAGCTTCATCAGGCGGTCCAAAGGATGGGATGACGATATAGATTAGAGAAATCCTTATTATGTTTTGCCATCCATTGATATCCTACTATGCTGAACTAAGACTGCCAAGACTGTCAATATTTGGTGTTACCTCTGCTGTTTGGATACACTTTCATACACACCACAAACGCAGAGCTTGGAGCAACATTTTTTACTATTCCCTTCGATTAATTTTAATTAATCATAAAAGAAATAATACCATTGATTTAATGTCCAAAATAAAAGCAATAATAAAGGGTACGTTTTTGATATTTGTTTTTTCAGTGAGTGTTTTTTCATTTTTGACGCCTCACGCGTGATTCGTAACATGTAACAAGCCAATAATGCTCAATAAGGTTTGCTATTTCGTCATGAATAGACAAACAAACGAACAGCGCTTGCCAATCATTGAATTTTATTGTCAAAATTCGTGCTTTGTGATGTGTTTTGCAAATTGCGTCCATTTTTTTGCAGTCATTATCGACCTACCGAACAGGTTATTCAAGGTATGGTGACAAAGTTTCGTAGAAGTTTCACTTTATTCTATGTCAATGCTTACAGGATCTTTTGATGTTGAAATAGTATTTGAACTGAATGCTTTTCAGCATTTGTTGAAATAACATCCCTTTGCGCAATTTCTTAAAATATAGCGAGAAAATACGTTAAATTGACCTTCGTGTTTCTCTGCTTTACACACAATCAAGGAATGTGATAGTATATGTGTGCCCATCGCTGCTCTAGACTAAGATTTCTCATTCCAGCAGCTCGTTCTTGTAACTCGTACCGATCGCAGTTACCGATTTGACGTCACTCTGACGTAATTCTCACTTACAGTGTTCGTGTTCGATTTCTGTTCAATTCTTTTGTTCCAAATCGACAAACTGTCAGCTGTTCCGATTCCACTTCAATAGAATCCTTCAAAGAAGTGTTTGTGTAAGAAAAGTGAATCGATAAAAATTAAAGTTTTTATCACTGACTCTGAGGAAAATGAGAACACTGCTGATTGTTATTTATTTACTTTGTGCAAGTAAAAAACGCTTACAAAACCGAAGAAGTGAATACAAATAATGAGAAGGTAAGCTAAAGTAATGTATAAATATTTATAATATTAAGGTTAAGTATATTAATTTAATAGCAAGTTAAGTCCGAGCGAGTTTTCAAGTCACAGCATGTCTTATGGCATACATAAAAACAAAAGTTTCATTCATCTCAATTTAAAATATTCACTTTATAATAAGAAGGAAATAATAACAATAATAGTAATATTATAAAAATTTACAGCTTGAAAAATAAAATAAAAACAAACGAACAGCTGTTTGTCATTTGATTCAGTTTCGCATCATTTCTTCTCGATTTGTGTTCTTTTTCATCACGGACCGAATTTTTAACGTTTTGAACTTACACAAACACTAGTTCTCACGAAATCGGTAAATAAGGATCGATACAACGTGACGTCATAAAAATCGGTAACTTGTCGATTTATTTACAAGAACGAGCTACAGATCAGCAAAAAGTGTTCGATGAGGTCCTATTTCTGGTCTTACTTCCATCATTAGTTGACTTTTGACAGTTCTTTGCTCCTTGGTATTTTTCGTTCTTTGACATATCTACTCTGCTCTGAACTTATTTTCGACGACTCAGCTGATCTGCTCTACTTTGCTCTGCTCTGCACTGAGAATTTTTTAGAACCCTTTTTCTTTATATTGAGCGCTGAAAGTTTATACTTTTGTAGTCATATTTTTGCTTCATTTAGTCACTTTCAAGAATATATGAAAGTTTTTGTTTCTATTGCTGAGTTTCCATGGCGAGTTAACTCTGGGTTTGGGTTTTCGTTGAGTTGATAAAATGACTTTGCTGACTCGATAGTGTTTCCATGCACAACACTGAGTCGAGTTGAACTTATCAATTCTTTTTTATTATTTTTTTTTGACTAGTTTCTGCGGCACTCCAAAAAACTCTTGCATTCGACATTTTAATATTTTTGTTAAAATAAAAATGTTCATTATTTTTTCAATATTAATGACAGCAATCACTTTGACAGATAGAACCTAGTTAAATCTTACAAGTTTCGTGGAGTTTCGTTGAATTAACGAAACTCAAGTCAACTCGCGTTTCCATAGCGAGTTAACCCCGAGTAAACACTGCGTTAACTCGCCATGGAAGCTCAGTATATTATAGTTTCAAATATAAGACTTTTTCTGGCATTCACTTCAAATCTCGTCATCCGATGTTTTTTTATTTTTTTTTTTTCACTTTTATCATGCTATTCGGCTAATTACGCTTAATATTTAACTGATCGAGCTTTGAGATCAACTTAAAGCAATTTCCTATAGATCACCGTTTGAGTTTGATCTCTTACGCTCGATCTTTGAGAATGATCTCGCTTTTATGCATACAAACCCTTATTGCAGGTTTTCTCCGCCCATTCACCTTGCTAGGCATTCAATGGTTGGCACCATTGGATCTAAAACGTGCGCTGGAAGGTGCCACAGTCATGAAGCTTTGGACAGCATGCAGACTTTCTTGCATTCCCATCCTGTCTTCAAGAGCATATCGCATGTCATCATATATTGTCGCAACTGATGTCAGCCAGTATTATATAAGTATTCTTGACACTGAGATTAGGTCAAACGCAAGATTTAGCGGAAAAGCAGTAGTTCGTTTATTTAAATGTTTTTAAATTATGCCTTTTTATAAATAAACCACATCATCTCACATGTTTTTTATTGTTTTCAATTACATTTGTTTAAATCAACTTGCACGAATTTCTCAGAAACACCTTGCTTATTACTTTATGGTTCTACCATTTTCAACACGAAATCAGAATCTTTGAAGGGACACTCTTAAATCTAGTTTTAAATAAAGGGTGTTTTTAAAGGTGTAAAGAAATTTAAGCTGGAAACACTGTTTTAACTGGTGTTAACTTTGGTTTGGCATTTCAACATGAAAAGACTGATGCCTGAACAACATTTCCGAATTCAGTGAATGGGCCCAAAATAAGATTTCCGTTGATCTCGTTTTTCATAAAAGAATTTTGCTTAGCGATGAGCTTACTTTTGGTTGAATGGCAACGTCAATAAACAAAACTGCCGTATTTGGAGTGAAGATAATCCTCAAGTGTATGTTTATATCCAGGAAAAGTGATTGTTTGGTGTGCTTTATGGTCTGGTGGAATTATTGGCCCGTACTTTTTTAAAAACGATTCTAGCCAGTAACAGTCAATGTTGACCGCTATAGAGCCATGATTACTGACTTTTTCGTTCCAATTGAACAACCATGATTATCAGGAGCTGTGGTATCAACAAGATCACCATTGATTTACTGAAGGAAACTTTTGGTAACCGCTTTTTTCGCATTCCGGACCAGTGAATTGGCCTCCAAGATCTTGTGATTTTACGCCGCTAGACTATTTTCTTTGGGGATATGTGAAGTCGCTACTCTATGTCAAAAGGCCTGAAACGATTGTCCACTTAAAGGACAGCATTCGCCGCGTTATTGCCGATATATGGCCACAAATGTCATTTTTAAAATTGAATCCTTGTTTTATTCCATTTCAAATTTCTATGCCTCTATAAATAACATCCTTTCATCACTTAAGAAATTAAGCATTCAATGGCAGACACTTGGGCAAAAAAGTAAATTTTAAAGCTGAAAGTTCAAAGCACTTCAAAAGAATAGTTTCAAAAGCTTATAGAACGTTAACTGAATGGTTTTTTTACAGTTTTTTTTTATTATTAATATCCATACGTTTAAGAAGTCTCCCTTTATAGAGCGTGAGCTACACTTTACTTTATATTTTTACGAGGTTTACTTGGACCGACTGTACTTTTTTGTAATTGCGTTTTTGTATTCAGTTTTACACATTTTCTTTGTTTCAGAACATTGTAATTATGGTGAAATCAAAATGGCCGCTCAATGCGGCGACGCCCAAAAGTTTTATGTCTTTTGACATTTTCATTTGTTTTCACTCGACGACTTGATTACGTAATGCATTTTCCATTCTTTATAATTGAAAATTATCAAAAATTCTTTATAATTGAGTACTTAAGCTTAAACATGGATTAAGGGTACACTTCACGACAGATATACTTACCCAGGTGAAAAACTACTTTAAGTATATGCAAATATAACACACAATCGCACTAAAGAAAAATTTTCTGACAGGAAAAAAAAATAGTTCTCTGCTAGCAAACTGAGTGAAAAATCTATGAGCTGCTTTGTTCTTGAACTAAAACTTATTTACTTCCTCTTATGCAATGAAATCAGGAATGTACCTAGTTAAATTTTGAGCTAGCAACAGCAGCTGCAGATAGACCACTTATATGTTTTATACCACTTAAAATATTAAACAGCACACAAGCAACAACAAACTTTCAAACGCACTACAAGACAAAAAGAAGGAACAGAAAAGTAAAGGAAAAATTTGCTACACTTCAATTATGCATTCAAAACACGCACTTCAATATTACGCTACCTTTCCCAAAATCTGCTGTTGATTTTATTGCAAAATATTAATCCTCAATGTGGCAGCAATAATTTGAGATGTCATTTGAAAATATTCCACAACTTTTACTCACTTTATTTTAATCTTGAAAAATTCATCAGTATGCTTGCAGAACGCAAGAGGTTAAAATTTAAAATGGTTTCCTATCACACACAACAGCAACAGAAATTGAGGCTACAGCAACAACAAAAACAAAATACGCTGTAGTTCGAGTTATAAAAGCAAAAACAATAGCAACGACGATATTGAAAATCAGTCTGTGTTCTACACTTTTTCACTGGCATTTGTAGCCTGCTGCTCGTCGTAATACATACAACGTTCGTCATCGACAGAAGCCATCACAAACTTCAACTGAATCTTCACACACAATTGCAGTCAACGTAAAACCAAAGGGTAATGTACAGGCCTGGGCCGAAACTTGTTTTGTCGCGACGCAATCATTTCACTCAAGGCGAATTGCTATAAAATACGGCGAATTGGCAAGTATTCGAAAAAAGTGCCAAAACCAAATTCGTAAAAAAAACCAAAGCAACTGCGTGTTTTTATCGAGTGTGCGCTTGTTTATCAATTCGTTTTGCAGTCGACTTAATACCGTTTTCCTTTTTAGCTCAAAATAATATGCGATTACTTCGGCGAACGTTTCGCTTCAGCAGATGCAATTTGTACTTCATGGGGTATAGATGTGAAAACAACGTCGTTGGATTTTTGTTCAAGCTTCATGGCCTACACTGTATTTCTATACAATAATAGATAGCGAAGTGTGATGCAGGTATGTTGATTATATTTTTGAGGGTTGATTTAATTTCGGCATAAACTAGCTGCACTCACGGCAAAGCAAATAAATGTAAGATAGGTAAGTTAGCTGAAAATAAGTAGTTTTTAATTATATGACAAAATCAAAAGGAATAAAACTCAGGTAGGTATGTGTTCATAAAATATTTTATTCGTTTATAGAATTTGCTGCAAAAAGAAAAATGTATATAAAAATTGGCACTTAATATAAAAAGACTGAAGCTGCATTGAGGTTAAGCTGAAAGTCTAATCATTGTTTTGTGGTAAGTTGCGAGTACATGGAAGTAAGTATGTAAACATTTTATAAGAACTTTAAAATGAAACTAACCTTTAACTAGCATGCAAAATCTACGAAATAAGCTGGAACAGCAAGAAAAATAGTTTTTTTTTATAAAGAGTCTGAAATTAGAGCGGATTTTTCCCAACATCATCCAAGCAGATATTTGAGATTGTTTTTACGGGCACAGCTCATCAAGGAAATATTTGTAACTAATGTGTTGAAAATAAAAAATTCGTAAAAAGAGGAAAAAAAATTGTGTTTTTATTTATTCATCCGTCATTTTATGCTAGAGTTGATCTTCAAACTCTTGTGTATTCAGTACTAGAAAACAACAAACTTTTGCCTCCTCATCTGCTGCCTGTGTTTTTAAACGGTGATGATCCAACGGTAACTAGATGTTTTCAGTTGATCAAAATAAGTGATCGTGTTTGTTTTTCAGCTTACTTTAAGTCAACAAAAAAAGCGTATTGATGGTTACGAACGTTTTGATTGATTTAGTTTGCCACTCAAATACGGTCTATAAAACACTTGGGACAGTCAGAAATAAGCACGCAGAAATTTTCCGATCCTTTCGCTTAAAAATTATACAAGCCAAGCGTTAAGGAATGACGTTGCTCTTGTTGATCATCGCATACCACTGGCGTTTAACTTTTTAGTTCAACGCAGTTCAGTCATCGCATATTTATGTACCATCATTGCTTTGATCTTTGCAAGACGAGGGATGAAAAGTTGTTTCGGTTGAGCTCAATCGGCAGTCGCCATATTAACGCAGGCTTTCAGTGCAGTCAGTGATTATGCTGCAAGACAGGTTTAAGTGAAACCCTGTCTGAAACCACCACAAAAACCGCTGATGAGTCACATTCACGCAAATGAAACAGCCATGTTTTATACATGATAAAGGCATTGCTTTTGGCTTAACCAGCTTCGATTGCGTGCAAAAATCAGTCCAGCTTTGCAGTAGGTTTTTTTTCTGTAGTCGTTGGTAGCTGGTTTCTATTCAAGCTGACTTCCCTTGCATATTCCAAGCATAAGTTGTTGAGCTAACTGTTTTCTTGCCATGTCCAAGTTCTTATCAACGTATTTGTAATCATAATTATTCCAGCGCTGCTTTTTAAAAATAGCCATTTTCAGTTTTTTCTCTGCCACGTAAACTTATCTCTTTGTTATACATTTCATTAATGCTGCTTCCATGACTGACTATGCTATAAACTGAAATCAACGTCAATTTGCAACACAAAACATACTAAAATAATATAATAAAAACATATGCCGTATTAAAATATGCAAACTAAAATAATAAATTACGCAATCAGTTTGTCGTAACGCGTCATTAAAAACTTATTAACAGTCCAGTGTGTTGTTGGAGTTCTAATTTTGTTCTTCTACATTTATCAAGAAAATTCAAATTTTAAATGTTAGTTTAAACGACAACAACAATATTTATGCAATTTCTTTCAATAACAAAATTTTGCCATCTACAGCTATGAAAATCAGTTAGCTATTTTTAATTAAATTTTGTGGATTAAACTTTTTTTGTGCCTATTTATTAAGTGACTGTCTACAATCAATTCTTTCTCTATACTAAAAAAAATTTTTAGTATACCTTTGTTGAGTGAGCTTCCTGTTGTTTGCATTCATTTATTTCTGGTTGTGCGTCACCGAAAAAGCTCTAAAAGCTTGCGTGTGTATTGCAAGCTATACAAAAGCTTTACATTGGAATCTATGCACAGGCTGTGCCAGAGAATTAAAAATTTCGCAAGTGAAGTTTTATGAGAAATTTTACTGCATAACGTCTGTGTACAGCGAAATGTCACTAAAAATAAATTCTTGCGCACTATTGATGCGAGAAAAGACACTACAAATCGGTAATGCAAATGACATTAAGTCGTTTTACATTGAACCACAATTGCCCAAGCAGTATTGACGTTTCTGTTTCTACTATAATCTGTCAAAAAATATTAAAAAAAGCATTGCATTTTGTATGTTTTTGACAGCAGTAAGAAATCTTCTCATGAGAAAATAAGCCATTGTCAATGCTACCTTTGTTATTGTATCATTCACTGACCTCAACATGTCGTCGTTTTGACTATTTTTATGCAGGCTTCAAATCAGCGTTTTTGTGTGGCATACGGCAGCCATATACACACAAGTTCGATAGTTAAGAAGCTAGTTCGCCAGCTTGGCACACAAGTTGGCTTGTTGACAAAAATTTTTGATTTTCTCTGTCCAACAAAGCAAAAAAAAAACACTTCTATAGTCATTGCGAAACCAGGGTTGTATTGAAACATAAGTGTAGTACTATGTGAAGTACATTTTAATGATTTCATTACGATATGAGAAATGTTTGGTACTTTTTGTTTTCTATTTGGTAGTACTCCATGTAAATTGCATACAGTATACGTGATAACTTTATTAGGATTCAGTAAAAAATTTGTTTCGAAAAATGTAAGGAGGTGTGGAAGACTTGGAAAGCATTTTTGCTATATTTTTCCCACACAAAAATAATTTTATTTCGAAGCAATAAATACTTCTTTAAGAGTACATTCCTACTCTTCTCAAATGTAACCCTGTGTGTGCCAAACAAATTCCGTAATTTGAACGCTCGCTTTCTCGAACACATACAAGCCGCCATATTGTTTGCGAACACCAGTTCCAGATATGAAAGCCACATTAGGTTCATAGAACAATGGTACGTTTACACTGGCATAAGTTACGATTTTTAATGTTGTTGAATTTTAGAAAATTGCAAATACTTTTAATGGCTTAAAGCAAAAATAGTTAATAAAATTTTTTGTGGAGCGATACATCATCCCTAAGCTCCAATTTTGGCACTTATGTGGCTTTCACATCTGGAACTCATGTTCGCAAACAATATGGCGGCTTGTATGTGTTCGAGAAAGCGAGCGTTCAAATTACGAAATTTGTTTGGCACACACAGGGTTACATTTGAGAAGAGTAGAAATGAACTCTTAAAAAAGTATTTATTGCTTCGAAATAAAATTATTTTTGTGTGGGGAAAATATAGCAAAAATGCTTTTCAAGTCTTCCACACCTGCTTACTTTTTTCGAAACAAATTTTTTACTGAATCCTAACAAAGTTATCACGTATACTGTATGCAATTTACATAGAGTACTACCAAATAGAAAACAAAAAGTACCAAACATTTCTCATATCGTACTTAGATCATTAAAATGTACTCCACATACTACTACACTTATGTTTCAATACAACCCTGGTTTAGCAATGACTATAGAAATGTTTTTTTTTGCTTTGTTGGACAGAGAAAATCAAAAATTTTTGTCAACAAGCCAACTTGTGTGCCAAGCTAGCGAACTAGCTTCTTAACTATCGAACTTGTGTGTATATGGCTGCCGTATGCCACACAAAAACGCTGATTTGAAGCCTGCATTATTTTCTGCATTTCGGACAAAATCTCACCAATTGCTGTTGTGATGTTGTATTCCAGGGATGCAATTGTGGGAATAATTGAAGATCACTGGAAATGGACTTTTTTTATTTTTTTTTTTTGGCAAAATGTGTATTTGGAGCTAAAAAAGATAAAGGTGAAAAAATTTCAGACCGCTCGCAAGTAGTTTAGAAGTTATAGGGGTCAACGTTTGTGAAAATGGGCTTAAAAACTTGTGATTTTATTTTGTTTTCGAACAAAAGTAAACGTTATGGATATCGAAAGAAAGGTGATGCTAATACCTTTTCAACGAGCTATTAATCCTAAAAATCTTTTCGTTAATTCGGAAGATATAACTGTTTTTGTACTCAAAACATTTGAGGTGTACCAATTTTGTATGTCCCTTTGCAGTGTTTGTCTTTGAAACTAGATAAATAAATGTTTTCATAAAAGTCGTGCAAATATTGTTGTGATTAAGAAACAGTGGATAATATTTATAGTTTTTAATTATTATTTCGTAAAAGGGTGAACAGCCAAGAGTGCACCATACATTAAGTCTTAACAAGTAATGTCAGTATTTTTAATTTTCAAGTTTGTTGTACACTTTTATTATATTGAGATGAAAAAAAGCGCCGCAGGCGAAAAACTTCTATAAAAAATCGCGCGATTTTTTATAAAAGTTTTTATGTTCTGACATATATATGTAGCTGGAAGGGTAAACCGTCAAATGTGCATATTATATAAAATGCAATATCTTCAAAATTAATCCATGGATTCTTTTGATTAATAGCTCATTTAAAAGGTTAAAGCATTACCTTTCTTTCGATATCCATAATGTTTAGATTTGTAGGAAAATTTAATTAAAATCACAAGTATTTCAGTACGTTTTTTGCAACTTTGTACCCCCTATAACTTCTAAACCACTTGAGAGCGGTCTGAAATGTTTCCATAATTGGACTTAGAAGGTCTAAATACATATAATAACAAAAAAAAAAAAAGTAAAATTTGAGTTTCCAGTGATCTTCAATTATGCCCAATTGTGGCTGTCTTGTCCCTGTGCACGAGAGACTTCACGCAGCCTCACAAAATATAGTCCAGTGGGTCGAATCGCATAATCTTGGTGGCCATTTTACTGCTCCTAAACGTGAAATTAGTTTGTCACCAAACTTGCCTCTTAATAGATAAATGGTATCACGTGCCGTGTGGCAGGTGGCACCGTCTTATTGAAACCACATGTCAACCAAGTCCAACTCTTTCAGTTTGGACAAAAAAAAGTCCATTATCATCGCACGGTACCTTGATCCATTGATTGTAACGTTACAATATTCATTATTTTTGAAAAAGAACGGCCCAATGATGCCGCTGGCCCACAAACCACACCAAACAGTGCATTTTTCAGGGTCTGCACCAGCTGTATTTTGTAATTTTTTTTTTTATACCATTGACACTGGCCGATACAGCAAGAATTTTCTTCTCGGTACGAACTCCGCATACAGGTCGGTGAATTGATGTCCAATAAAGTAAAACTTGTGTGAAAATTATTCACAAAACCTTAAATAGCCTGTCATCAGTTGATACTGATCAATAATATATATATACTTTTATATACCGGACTTGCTTATTTCTAGGCGTTACAAAAATTTTAAATATTCATACCCGCACCAAAATCGACGAAATATATACCAGTAACAAATAAATGTGCAAAACTCAAGAACAGTACAATAATTGTAAAACTCACTCCCTTTATTTAAAGTGGATAAAATAAAACAAAATACGGAAAAGTACTGAAAGGCTTGTATAGCTAAATTTTAAACAGTCTAGTTTTGAACAGTCTAGTTTTGCTTATTAATTTTTGCTTAAATTTAAATTTTTCGCGGCACAAAATCACAAAAAAAGTAAACACAAGGCAGGTAATATGTCGTGCTTGCATATTCAGTTGAACAAAATTCACAATTACTGATCTACCTGACTACCTTAGTTGTGTTCGCAAATAAAAATGTCAAAATTCCACATTTCATATGAAAGTTTACCTACAGGGGCTTACGTGGATATCAATTTTTCGGATTTTTTTTCGGGTTTTTCGTCATAACCTGCTCCCTTGAGTCCGATTATCAAATGCAATGCATAGTTGAAAAGGTATTAATGAGCCATAGACCTTAAACATCCAATTCGTAAAGTTATTTCAGTTACACAGACTTCTACCTCCGAAAATGAAAAACAAATTTTTTATAAAAAGAAAACCTTTAAAAAACCAAAAACTTTGCCGTTGAAAATATTTAAAAAAGTTGAGAATCAAAAAAAGTTACAGTCTATCAAAGTTTAGAACGGTCAAATTACTCGTCGGAGGTGAAACAATAAAATAAATGTGGTTTTTTATTTTATTTTTTACCCTACAAACATAAACCTTAAATTTTTGTTTTATATTAAAGTATAAACAGTGTCCAACGAATCATATATTGACAAGCAACAAATCATATCTTTAAATATTATTTTAAAATACTATCTGACGTTTAGCCCTCCAATAATAATGTTTTTCGTCGCGTGTGATATTAATAAATCGAAATTACCGACAAAACGCGATGTTATTCAATATCAATTGTTTCTTAAATGTGAAGGGTACAGCAAGTAGGACATATTTTCGCGAAACTCGAAAGCCGTGAACGGTACAGCTATTTAGAATCACGCCAAGATTTGCTTCGAGCTCTCTATACCACACTTACATTTAGAAATCTTGAAGATATATTTCTAATCTTCTTCGTAGAATTAATTCGGATGTTTTATGTCGTAATGCTGTTGTATTTAAAAAAAATTAAAAAATTTTATATCTACGTAACTGTATCTCTCTACCTGTAGAGATGAGCTTTCATATAAGGGGCGGGCTTTTGAAACTTTTTTTATGAGGACCGGTCCGATCTATTGTATAGTAGCGGCATTATCTCATATGATATTTATATCCGCTAAAAATTCTACTGCTTGTAACGAAACGAGATAAAAAATTCTGTCTATAGCAAAATGTGAGTTCATTCGATGTTTTGACATATTGCACTACTTTTTTTTTAGGTTTCTTTCTAATTTTATCACACATGCATCATAGACCAGCGATGCATTTAACTTGATTTTTTTTTTTTACAACAGCAATCAATTTTATTAGAAGTGTAACGTGATTCTTTGCGAAAGTTTTACATTTCTTTACACAAAACATAAAAATGACAGTGTAACTCAGATAAGATTTTAATCTTTAAAATGACTTAAGCTGTCATTCCTTGTCGACACAGATATGTAGTTTTTACACAAATTCCACTACTGTGTATGTTTTTCACAACCAACAACTAACATATCATATTAATGTATATACTTTTAGGCATTTCTTACAATGACTCATTCGAAATTCAGTAAAATTTCTTACTGGCAACATAAGACTTGATTTTCCATTCAATTTGCTTTTTACTGGTAAAGGAATCCCTATATTTATGGTTCGATTATCCAATTGCTCATACCTTGAACCAAATTTTGTCGCCAAATATGTTCAGCGTATGGAATTTATATAATATAGACATTGCTATAATTTAATAGGAATAGGTTTTTATAGAATATTTATTTATTAAGAGTTAGAAACAACAATTAAACGATGATGCCTGCAGCCAGATTTTAATTTTGTAATCTGTCGTTAGCATACAATAAATCAATACCAATCATATTATAATTATAGGACTTTCACACGTTTCGTTCGTTCCTATCGTTTGATTGCCATTTAATGTGAATTTTTGCCGTCTTTAATTTTAGGTTAAGGAATAAGTATTTTGCGTATTAAAAAAACATTTTTTTTATACCGAATTCCCATTGCCCATTTGTTTCAACAACTACCTTTTTTAATTTTTTGGCTAGAACCAAATTCGTAAATTGTAGAATTCCGGGATTTCATTTTTGATAAACGGAGACAGGTGGTTTTCTTAGTCCTCTGTTGATGCCAATTTCTTACCAGCAATAGAGTGATGAAGATGTCGGAACAAATGATAAGGGCCATATCTTCACCCTGAGGGCCATAGGGTGATTTATGAAAACTTTTCAGCCGTAGTATTTTTCTTTCCTGTTGAAAAATTCGACAGTAGAGATTATAATCAATCTTTAAGCCAGTTTGTAGGAGCTCATAATAGCTGATACCCTAGTAGTGTCTCCAAAACAGACAGGATCACCTTCTTTATCGTTAATATCGGCATCCGATCCGGATTCCGGATTCTGTTTTTTGGCTAAATCGCAATACTGCGTTAAGTCGGTCGTGCGTTGACAGCTCGAGTAGAGCTCAACGTGCAAATCTAAATTCGACCTCAAGCGTTGGTCGTACTTTATATCGTAAAACAAGAAGAAGAGATAAAATACGACCAAAGTACGATCTAACGAGATAAGTAGAAAAATGTTCTACTCGGTCGTGCGTTTGAAATTTCTTCATATAGCAGAGTTGCATTTTCCTTGAAAGCGTTTAAAATGTGGGTGTTTTATGGTTTCACTGGCAAAGATAGATTTCGTGGGATTTCGCTGGAATCGCTGGAATTTATGTTTTATATAATGTTTTTTAATAACTCAGGCTATTTAAGTAATCAAATGAAAATTTTGATAAAGTAATCTATTTGTATTATTTTTCTTCAAATTATCTTTGTATAAATATACGTTTGCGAAACAAGTAAGAACAACTTTTGTGGGCATTTTTGTATAGCTGCTTTTATTGGCATCGCCAAAATTACAGACGCACGATATGTCAGCGTAACATTGAGTGAATTTATTGGTCGTGCGTTCTGGCAGCTCAACTCGTAAAGTTTATGCAACGTCGATATAAAGTACGATCGGCGCACGACCGACCTAACGCAATATTGCGATTTTAGCATTTAAGCTTCGCCCTTTTTTTAACTAAGACCGTTTTCGAACAATTTTATCTTATGTGATTCACTTTTCATCTCCTGTTGCCATACGTTTCAAAAATAGGTCAATTTTGTTTCATTTCAACAGCGAATCACAGATGGAAATTTAGTTCATTACAATTTTTGCACTTGGGGTGTGAGGCGCTCAAACATCGAACAAATTCTTTAAATCAATTTTTGCAAATGCCTTAAAATGGTCTTGTGGTTTCGCTTCAGTTCCTTGGCTTTGCCATGTCTGCTCACATGAGTTTTCTTGAACCTTACCCATAAATTCATCGATTTTTCGGGGATAGGTCGAATAGATTGAGAAGCATTTTTCACTTCAAAATTTACAGAACGAAAACGAGTTTGTCATTTCCTGCAATTGATAGGGATAGAGTACCTTGACCGTAAACAGTGCAGTCTTCTCTCTGTCGCAGTAAATGTGTAAAATATAACGTATTTTTCTAAAACTTTACTCATGTTTACTTTACAACCATCCATCATTCCATTTACAGAATAATGTTCCCAAACAACAAATTGGCCATTTTAGCCCTTGAAAGGACTTTGACCAAGCTTCTCATGATCAATTGTATTGTGTGTGTTATTAAATGTTTGCACACAATTGACAGAGAACGAATAATTTTTCCCCAACCCAAAATTTTGACCCTTAATCGATCATACGACAGTTTGACATTCTCGAATTAGTAGAAACAACAAAATATTTTTATCGGCGATCAAACATCACCGTGTGACCTCAGCCTAAGTGTATCGAAAAATAAGATATTCTAAAATCTTGCTTCTTTGTAATACTGATCATTACAGATTATTTTCAACAAACTTAGAAGATCTTCAAGATTATTAAGGGTATTCATGCAAAGAGGCAAGAATATAATTTGGGCAATTAGTTATTTTTATCAGGCAGGTTGCATGAGCATCCCTTTAAATTCGATTGAGCATTTGCATCATATATCAGCTGTTTGCAAGTTCAGGGTTTGCTTTCTGCAAATTAAGTATATAAATATTTTTTCATTTCTTCAATTCACAAAATTTCCATTCTTACCTCTTCCATGTTATTTAATTAGTTTTACAATTTTGACTATATCTTCTCCTGCTTCTAATTTATTCTTTTGCTTTAATAAAATAAATCAGCTGATTGATGTTATAAGTTTGCCTGTTCGATTGCTCAGCTAAATCGTTGAGCATAGATATCTGGTTTGTGCAAAAGCTTCTTCATACAAACTTTGACAGTTCATTTATAAGGAGAATAAACTTATACGGTTTATACCGTTTATAAGGGTTTTGCCCAGTTGCATGAATACCCTTATTGTTTTTAAGATGCGCCAAAATTTATGACTTAATCGTTTTATCAATTATCCGTTTTAGTTGATTTACATAAATAAATCTTTCTTCCGATCTGGCAACACATTCAACATGCATTTTTCGCTTTATCATTTCTTCTTTGTACATGATTAATGTTCTGGTTTTCCTTCCATATCACATTTTTATTTGCGTCCTTTTTGAATTTTACTTTTCAAATTCAAGTCAACATAAAAAACTTTTATTCATTAATTTCGTCCATCTCTGAGTCCCCTTTTCCACACGGCAAGTTTTATTGCCAGCAAGTTTTCAATTCTCTTTTGAACTTGCCATTTGCGTTTCCACTCAGCAAGTTTTCTTGAGCAATTCTGAATAAAACTAAAGTGAAACTTCAAAGAAAGAGCAGAACAAAAGAAAAATTGCCGGTACGAGCAAGTTTGTACTCATCCCCTTTCGTCACGTCCCGATGCCAACAAACTCGACAGCAAGAAAAATTGCCGAGTGGAAAAGGGGTCTAACAATCGATAACAGTTTACTTTTATAGTATTGCTGTTAAATTTAAGGTCGCAACGCAGTTTTTTCCTCGGCTTCATAACTGCACAAAGTACATGAAGGCTCATCAAAGTATTATTTGAAATAGGAACATGTTTTTAAATTTTTTTTTTTTTTTTATTTTATATTGTAAAATACTTTTATGTTGAAAATTCAAAATTTTTACAAAATTGTTATTTTAGATTAAAAAAAAGTATAAAAAATAAACTTAAACCTACAAAACAATTTTAAACAATTGCTTATTTATATCGTTGAGCTTATAAATAAATTAGAAAACAAATTTACACTTAAAAAATCAACAGTTTTGTACAAAATTTGGAACAGATTAAGGATATTTGTAAGAGCGTTTACAGTCTGCTACTCTCATGAATGTTCGACTTGTCGTAGCCATTGCCGACCATTCCTATGTGTTGTGGCAGCACAATAGGTCGCCCGTTTACGTTTTCATCGACAGCGAAGACGGAGTTATCGTGACCTTGCAGCTGGCGTGTATTGTTGACATCAATATCATTGATATCGGGTTTTTTCTCGATTGGCGCTGGTTTGCCTTCTAGCAGAAATACGGTTATAAGGAACATTATAGAACTAATGCCATAGAAACCGGCGTAGAAAATCATAAGCGCTCCTCTGTAACCAATAGCCTTGGCAACGGGATCCACCAAAATTGGCAAATTTCCACCAATGTTGTTCATGACGAATAAAAAGACACCAATGGTTGATGAGCGCACCTGGAGCGGCACGATTTCGACGACAATAGCAAATACAATACCGAACCACATCTCAGCAAAGAAGTAACTAAGACCCAGTGTCGTAATAGCCCAGACTGGGCTGAAGTACACCGAACCAAAGGCAGGAACTGTTGAAATTAACTGACTTACAGCCAGCACAAATGCACGCGACCGTACACCCATTTTGGCAACAATCCTATCGGAGACAACACCACCAACAACCACGCCTATGCTGCCAATAACAATGGTGACAGCAAATAACCACCAGCCCAGATCAACATCGGGAAAATATGAGTTGTAGTAGAGATCGGCATTGTAGGCAAATGTCATGCCACCGCAATGACGTATCGAGGCAGCTAACATCAACATGATCATGGCTGGATTTTTCAGCACATCCCAGAGTTTAATTTCCTTACCATCCTTGTCTCGACCTTCATTTTCACCAATACTTCTGCGTTCTGGTTCCTTAAGTGTAGTACCTGTAAGAGCGGCAACAAGGACGGCCAAAACACCGGCACCAAGATAACATACACGCCAGCCCAGATTCCAGAAATTCAATTTGGTTATATAACGACCGACAGGGAAGGCAATACCATAGCCACCATAGATGCCCCAATTGAAAATGGCCATAACCAGAGCGCGCTTGTTTTCGGGAAAGATGTCGGACATAATGCCGGTAGCAAGTGGATTACAACCAGATTCGCTATAAATAAAAGATAGAAAAAGAAGGCAAGGAGGTATTAGTTAAAAGGCATTTAAAAGTATGCGAACTAAAACCTACCCTGCTGCCATGATCATGCGCAATAAGGCCAACTGCCAATATTCCTGAACGGTGCCCTGCAATATGATGGCAACAGCAAATATCAATGTGCAAACAGTTAACATCTTAACACGATTATATTTGTCCGCAGCGAAACCCATAAAAACACCAGCTATGGTGAAGACCAATATAAAGGTGGGTCCAGCTAAGATTTGATAATCAATACCCAGACCATTATAGTTCCACTCACAATAAGTGGTGCCATTGATATCGAGCGCCAAACAGCTGAAATTGATAAAGAGCTGATAAGTTAAGGCTACATAATTCAAAATTGGTGTCACTTACCTGTTTTCATCCTTAATGGCAGCACACTGGGTGGGCAATTGTCCACTTCTAAAATTTGTGTTATTCTGCTGACACGTTATGTCACCATAATCCAATTCTATGGCTGTTCTTTTGGAAGTAACACCGATCAGATAATGGCCCAGTTCACCAAGTATATAGCCGATAGTGAGTATGGCCAGAACATAGACGTTATAAAAAGCGCTTAATTTTTTAAATACTGTCATTTTAATGTGTGATTCTGTTTAAGTACGGAAGAAATGCTGAAAATAAAACGAAAAAAAATTAAATTAATAAATGATTTAATGCTTTAAGCATGTGATTCGGGTTTATATAAAAGATTATGTAAGTTATTGGCTATAGTTTGCTAAGTTCTTAGTTTGCCTACAAAATTCTGTTTAAGTAGTTATGAAAAAGTTAGTGTGAACCATTATAGAATAATAAGGTTCATATTAATATGGCTGCTCAAATTTCTAGTTTAACACAAACAATGCTGTGAGTGCTATAAACGTGAAACGAAAAGGCAACAACAACAATTAGAACAACTCAAATTCGAAGAGCTGATTTTGACATCTAGCTCACTTTTTCTTCAATATGCGCCTAAATTGTTATTTTTTCATGGTGTTTTGACGTTTTCTCATTTCGGCACCCTTATTTTGAAATGAGAGCAAAAGAGCGTAGTCATTTGAGTAAAGAACTGACACGGTTGCCTGAATATAATACTATTGGTAGTTTTCTGTAGTACTATTTGGTAAATAGAATACTAAAATTTTTGTTTAGTACTTTTATTGGTCCTTTTTTTATTCGGGTGTCCTGATAAAATTAAGTCATTGAGTTTGATCTACCCCTATAATTTTAGTTTTGATTGAAGGATTTCAGTACTATGCCCTAAAAAAGGTTTAATGAAATAAATATACATATATTAAGAAAATCAAGAAAGACAGACCAAATAAATATTTTCATATTCGAAACTTTCATTGCATAGGACAACGGTGATCGTAAAAACCACTTTTACTTCCAATTTTGACAAAAACCAAAATTTTAACACATCTTGACTTAGTTAACACAATAAAACAGAAAACTGCACAAAACCCTGAAAAATACTTTTTTTTTCTCGAGCAGCACAAAACCCTACTCTGCAAATGTCAAAATATTTTTGTTTACATAAAATAAGGATGCGTCAAAAAATGTACGCAACCTTAAATAAATCAACCTTGGGTGTGAACTATATGACTGCTTGAAGCTGTGGCGTCAATTGTTTTTCGGAATAGAAAAAGAGAAAACCCCATTGGCCGCGTTCAACGGATGAAGTGAACTGCTGTTAACTGATGTGGCAGCAAAATTTTAGTGAGCGCTGTTTTTCTCTGAATGAATTGCTGTTTTCGAGAGGAAAAACCTTTGCTAGATCTATGGTTCAATTTGCTGCGTGCCGACATCGACATAGCCAAGCGTATGAAAAATCGAGCAATTTCGCTGGATAGCTCATGTTTAGCGAATGAAAAACGACGATCTATCAAAAATATTATTCGATTCGGTACCCATTGGTGATCAACGCAGAAGAGGAAGATCGAATGTTCGTTGGAAAGACCAATAGTGGAATTCCCAAAAAGTTGAAGATCGATAATCTTTGTCGATATCGGTCATTGTGCGTGCAACTTTAGTAGAAAATTACATTTTTCACAAGCTTACGACATCGAGTATTGTTGTTTAGCCGTTTGGGAATTCCACTACAGGAATTTGACAACCTGACGACGATTGATATTTCTAACTGGCGCCAGCAAACACACAATGCAATAGCATGACGCAAAAACTTAGATGAGACCTAAGCCGATAAGATTTTTAATCGACTCTGAAGCATCACAAAGTCATTAGGCACTTGTCATTAGGCATAAAAACTAAGTTATTATTTTGATTTCTCAACAGTTGTGAGAAATTTTTATACATTTTATTCACTCAATTAAATGACGGCCTTCGCAGTTTTACTGAGCGCTATCAAAATCGTTGTCTGCTGAATGCGCCTATTGTCATAATTATTTTTCATAATTAATCAATCATATATTATTGATACAGCTCATTGAATCCGTCGCTTCTTTAACGTTGACGTACGCAAAGCAATGAATGGAAATTTAAACTGATGCTTCGTTTCGTCATAGCTCAACGCTACAAATAGTTGTTGTTTCAAAAGAATAACAGTTTAAATAAGTTCTTTATATTGAAGTGGCGCTTTTTATATGCTTTAGTTTAAAAAAATAACATAAAAGTTTCATAATTTAAATGTTTTTTTTTCTTTCTATTCATGAACGTTGAAAAGTTACCAAATGGGTTACATACTCTAAAATGTCGTGTTTCGATATGCATTTGCAACAACTTTAAAATTTTATTCCAGTTTTGAACATTTGTGGACATTCTTAACCACATCACGAGTTTTTCAATTAAAGACGCATAAATTCTATTTATTTGACAATTTATAATTTGTATGCAATTTATAGCTACAAGCAGTGAATTCAATATTTTTGGCATGCGGAAATTGTGCATCGATCTTAATTTTTATTAAATGTCGCAGCTTAGACTGCCCCACTTAACGGCAGCATTTGTAGAACACTTAACTGCCGTCTGAATAAAGTTTTATAAAAAGCGCGCGACAATTGAAAATAAATTATTGTGCATGCATCAGAATGTCAACTGTTGCTCAAAAAAACAATTGTTATTTATCAATCAACTTTTGTCTAGAAATTGATACATTTTAATACTTAATTTGGTGAGTGAGATGAATGCATAAATATGCCTAAGACAATAGCAAAAAAGTGAATGTCAATCAATTGCAAGTGAGCGCTGCACATGACAACAAACAGCATTTGACCATGACAATCAATTGTAGTCAGCAACATAAATAATATGTTGTATATCAAATAAGGATTGCTACTATATAACCTTAAATAAATTAGAGCGCAAAACTAGAGCAGAAAATAATAATAATTGAATTGTCATGGAAAATATTTTAGCCATGTGCGATATAAAGATATTTGCTGAAACAGGAAATAGATTTGACGCATTAATATTTCCTGTTTTGCAACTATGGCAAAATATTAAATAAAACATTATGTTCAAAACCGTTTATTTTGTTTTTGTTTGTTTGTTTTGTTTTTGTCCGAAACATATGGAAATTTAACCGAAAAGTCTTTAAAAGCGCAACCTTCTGTTAACAACTGATAACAGCGCATATTTATGATGTTTACTTAAATTATGGTGAAATTCCAACTTATTCAAATTTGAGAAAAATGCGTTGGTTTTAAAACAAGATCTGGTTTTGATTTTGGAAAAAATTGGAATATCGTCTAATAAAAAAAAAAATTAAAAGTAATTTAAGCAAAAAAAAAAAAACAAGTCTTTACAAAATTTGTTTTGATAAATATTGTTTTGAGCTATATTTCAGTACAAATATTATTTAACAATTTGACATTTAAACAATCTAACTTGCTTAACAAATTCATAAGTTGTTGACGAAAAGACTAAAGCACTTGTTTCATGTGAAACAAAATGAATTAATTCTTCAAAAGTTCAATAAGATTTTGTAACTGTATTTACTGATCGCAAGCATGATGTAATAACTACAAGGTAGTGTTGGCAACTACCATGTGTCAAAAAATATAACAAAGAAGAGAGTGCTCACAATCCGCCATTGCATACAATTAATTTTCACTGGTCACATTCAGCGTACTCAACAGTTGGCAACTACTAAGTCAAAACTTGATGCACATAAATATGAAGTTGCGCATTAAAATGCATTTAAAAATAGAAAAAGTTTTATTTGTCAGTAAAATTTCCATTGGTATTTGATACAAAGCTTGACATTTCATCAACATGAAACCTTTTCTGACACTTCAATACCGATAACAGCGCTCCACGATATGTCACAATCACAACAGTTGACACAGCTGAATATGGCCAACGCATATAACAACGTACAGCTGGTTTTGAAAGGAACTCATTTACTTGTAGGTGAGAAAATCAACACTTTTCAATACTACCTGGTAAAGTTATTATATCATGGTATATTCTGTTATAAAATCACAGCTTGTCATTCAGCGTTGGTTTCATTAATCAAATCACGGAGAGCAATGCGTCATATCTCTCGGACGACAAGTTTAAGTTAATAACATTCTCTTGCTGTCTAGTTCGAATCATAGTACAAAAAACAAGGTAGCTGCAGGGCTATTAATCCTCTCTCTCTCAGAGTCAGAATTGTCAAATTCAATGCAAATTATTTGATGTCTCATTTTGTTGCTCTTTTTCGTTCAATATTTTTTTGACAGTTCTGACTTTCGACTCTCAGCCCTGCAGCTACCTTATTTGTTCTACTATGGTTCGAATTAAACAAGTAGCCGTTGATATGACTGCATTTATCTCTTAATGTCCTGACGTAATGTGACTGTCGCTGTCGTGTTCAGAATAATCAAGTAGCCGTTGATATGACTACATGTATCTCTCAATGTCCTGATGAAATGTTACTGTCGCTGTCACGATCAAAATAATCAACTACCCGTTGATATGACTACATTTATCTCTTAATGACCTGACCAAATGTTGCTGTCGCTCCCAATGTGTTCAGGCTAATAAAGTTAAATCCGAGTAAAGTCAGTTAAATATTTTAAATATATCTTTCTATAAACTGCCTACGTGATGCTGCATGCCTGGCCGTGGTTGCACTATAAAACATTGATTTTAACCACAAATTCAAGCTTCCGGTTGTCGACGTTGACAATCAACTAATTATTCACGTTCAAAAATTGAGAAAATTCTTCGTAAGCGTATCCTGTTTGCATCAAAAAATTGCTATAAAATAAACTGAGGCATTGTGTTTTATTTTTTTTTTTTATTGAGTTAAGAGTAACAATTATAATTCAATACGCTGAATTTTTAATTATTCACAACTTAAGTGATTAAATAAAAGAAATCATTAACGGATTTAAGCCACAAGCTAATAAAACCTACGTATTAAATTCTGTGTTATATTTTATCGAAATTAATGACTTTTCAGCAGAAGTTAAAGGGGGAAGAGAGAGAGAGAGTGAGAAAAACATTTTGTACATGCCGACATGTGACTGACAAGCTTGCTATAATGTGTTTAATAGAGCTAATAAAAATGTATGAACAAAAACAAATTCATAACAAAACATTTTGACGAGTCTGTCAGTCGATTCAATTTACTCTTTAATAAATCGGCTAGGTTTTGGTTTTTTTTTATATTTTTTTGTATTTTTTTTTTACAAGCAATTCAGCTAATTTAACATCTTGTCTGTTTATTTTTTAAGATAACCAAGGTCAGAATTTAATAGTTGAAGAGGCAAGACATAAACATAACGAAAATTCCTCAAAGTACACGTGCTTATAGTGTCGACCGCTATTGTTGTTGTTATTAGTTGAGTTCATTAAACGGTAAAAAATTTACAATTTTTATTTTGTATTGATATTGGCTGTTGTCATAATTCTTAAATTCGACAAGCAGGTGTGTGAAAAAATGATTTAATTTATTATGTCTGTTGTTATGCAGATTTGATTTACGAGCTCTTTGATAGAGTTCCGCTTCCGGTTAGACATTTAAAACCTTTATAGTTGTGAAGATATTTTCAATTAATTTGATTTATTTTCTTTTGTCATATTTAAGTTGCAATTTTTTTCATGAAATTCAATTTGACAGTTCGAATATCTACCACTCCTAATAGGGCTTACATATCAGCAAATTCGTATGCCAAACAATATGGCGATAAATTGTGTGTCACATAAATGCTTTGTCTTTGTACTTCCTTCTAGGATTACACAAACGCTTGTGTGACGCAGAAAATGAAAAAATGTTGAGCACGATGCAAACTGCATAAGTCACATTAAAAGAATGTTTACTTTTAACAGTTCAAAGCCATGACCAATATTTTTTTTTTGTCGCCACTTAATTGGCATGATAAGCACTATATTATAATTTTTTTCTTTTTCAATTTGATTGGTTTGACCTTTATTAGGCGATTTAAATGAGTCTACATACATGTCTGCAACAACTTAAACGCTCCAACTATTGTGCTTTGCATAATTATACAGTAAATTTGGCAGCATTTTGAAAAAAAAAATATTGCATAAGTACCCAAGACAGGTCTTTATTAATTTTATACTGCAGTAATGCAATTAGAAACCTTGTCAAACACTGACTGACAGTTCATGAAAAATATCAGGTGTGGCTCGTAAGAGAATAAAACCTTAATAATATGTTAAGTAACAAAAAATAATCACAAGCCTCACACAATGGAGAACGCACAACTAGCTAGAATAAAATTAAAACATAAACGTAAACAAACTGAGTCCTCTTTTGTCAAATAAGAAATAAATTGAAGTCTGCGGCTGCAACAATTATGGCCTCTTGTCGTGCTGCATTCAAAAATTTCATATACTTAAGAAAATATGTGTTCTATTTGTTGTCGTTTGTCGTTCGTTGCATGTCACAGTCATGCAATCGTGTGTGTATCGGCTATCAATCAAAAACTAAAATTTTTTTTAGTTTTAACCGAATACCGACCGAATAAAACTCACAAAACGTTCTTTTGATTGTTGACTCAAAGCAAATGTCGCTCGAACGGCTCAAAATCAAAGACAAGATCTATAAAGATTCTTAGTTAACAATTTCAAGGCTTTTCTCTATTTCAGAAAAATTAAAATTAATTCATTTTATAATTTTTGAACCTCTTCTAACGTCTCAATAACAACATCCCATTTAGATAAAAAGTTATACACGTGTATATTTTATTGTCATCATTGCATAAATTAAAATATTTCCTTATAGGCATTTCGGTAAGTTATGCTTATTGTTCCATTAGCAACTTGACGAAACAGACCATCCAAGGTCACATAAAAATCACTTTGGGATTTACGAAAAGTTTTCCACATAATTTTTGTTTTTATTCTTTTTTTATGTTTAAATTCTTATAACTTTTTATTAACGATGTTATAAACTAGAATTCAATAAAAAGTATTGCCCCAGCAGTTGACAAGTTTAAGCCTAACTCTCTACTTGCGTATAAAAAACTGGTTGTTCATACAAACAGGGAAATCCTATAAACCGTGTGTTCTGCTTGCTGTGTTTGATGAATCAACTTTAAGACGAGCAGCATGTTGTGACTAGTGTCCGACCGAATATTCGGTTTCGGTTTCGGCCAGTTTCGGCCCTTTTAATCAGTTTCGGCTATTCGGCATCAATATGGCCGAAATCGAAACCGAAACCGAATATTTGATCGGACACTACTAATTCGGTTTTTACATATATTTCAATGGTAGATGTGAGTTCGCTTTCATCAAAATTTTTAATGGTGTTAAGTAGAACAAAACCGTGAAATTCAGTCATTTGATTGACCGTGTGAGTTGAGTCCAGCACAAAACGATAAATGTAGTTTTTTTAGATTCTAATATTAAGTTATTTAACTTTAAATACTAAAAAGTTCCTTAACGTGGTATTAAAATGATCGCCATATTTATTATTTTAAAGTTGAACATTAATACTCAAACGGTGATGTTCATAAAAATATCTTGAAATAGATTTAAAGTGCTCAATAGTCAAAAAGCTTTTTAGAGATAAAATGTTTTTTAAAATTTTGTTATTCATAAAAATATTGTCTCAGCTTATTTGTTAAAATAGGAACACTCTCAATTTGAAATGGGAACAGTGTCAAGAATGGTTCGTGAATTTGATAAATTTAATAATTTTTTGTTTATTTGTCACAATTTTATCAATACTTTGACATGCAAACAGTCAAAAAATTGTTTAATCTATGTTCTTCTGTGAAAAAATTGTCACTTATAATTTTTATTTTCAATATTTTGAAATGTTTTGCCATGTTTTCTTATTTTTTGAAACAGTTTGAAGTATTTTTGACAATATTTGTGCTCACATTAGAGTAAAAATTTTAAAAAGGCTTTATCAAGGGTTTATTGAAGGTTACTCATTTAAGAAGCCTTTATAAGAGATTTTTGTCGTTATTGGACGTTTATGGATACTGTTTTTGAAATTTTTTTTTGTAAAGGCTTTATAAGAGGTTCGTAAATTTTTATGAATAAAGGCAAAAGAATATTTATCGAATGTATACGTTATTATAATCTGTTTCAATTGTTATGTTTTTGAAAGCTTTTAACTAAAAAATTAACAAAAATAAATTGTTTTTAAAACAATTTTCATGTAGACATTCAGTTTCGGTTTCGGTTTCGGCCGAATATTACAAAAATGGCCGAAATTCGGTTTCGGTTTCGGTTTCGGCCAAAATTTTGGTTTCGGTCGGACACTAGTTGTGACGCAGCTGTAACATGAGTGCGTTTGTCTTGCCTTGGCAGTGAGCCAGAATTAATTGCACGTTTTATTTATTGAACTATTTTAAAATGAGTGTGTTTTGATTAGTATGCAATTAATTAACTTAGTTTGACTAAGAAAAAAAAATATCAATTTACAATTTTTTTTTGCAAAAAGGGCGCGTTTTATACAAATTAAAAAAAAAATACAAAGATTTGTTTTATAAATTGTGTCGATTTTTAATTGTTTTGGCCAAAAATAACCATATTACGCGACTAAGCTAAAGCTTAAACTTATGAACGTCAAAAGAGATAAAAATTCTTATAAATTGTCTGTCTTTAAACGTTTTTATTGAGATCATTAATGCCGCTTGGTTAATTATTGCAAATTTTAATTACTTAAAGCGTGCGTCTGAAGGGTGACACACCTGCTTCTACAAAAAGTTTAACAAAGCTGTTGAAATTTTATCGCTTTAAGATTTGCAAAAATTTAAAAAGCCAAAATATTTTAATGCTCCAGAAAAGAAGGCTGGTCAACTTAAAAGAAAAAATATGCATTTTTATGTAAATGAGTTGTCAACAAAGGAGAAAATGAAAACTTTCCGTTATGACATTCCATTAGTTTTAAAAAGCTTGGAATTGCAATTGGAAATGTTGTATTTTTGAGTTAAAATATTAAGTCAGCAATAATCGTTTGAGTTCAATATTGTTTTTTTTTTTTTATAGGCTTTATAAAAGGGACTTCACATAAAATTGTATATATTTCCTTGGTTAACATTTAATTTTTCTCAGTAAATTAAATTTGCATATTCGTAAATTTGCATATTTGTACATTAAACGTTATTTTTCACGCAGTGTTACATTAGTACAAGCCGCAAATATTTAATTACATATCAAATGATATTCTCCAGTTCAAAAAAAAATCACTTTGCGATCATTTATTAGCGAATTCTTTGAAAGCAGTTCTTAATTCTTAAACTGAAAATATTACACAAATGCTTTTCAAGCACACAATTAAATACAAACTTAATGTGTGATAAATTAATTAATCAAAAATGGAATGACAACAACAATTTGACAGTTATTTTCAATATTTTCAAGCTCATTCGCTCATTGGCGACGTTTATATTGTCAAATTATTTATGAAACTGTTGATTAAACAAAGCCAAAGTAAACAAAATTTTGATTTATTTTTTTGCTGGATAAATTGTTTTACGAAAATTTGGACAAGTGTGAAAAGTTTCACCGAGAAAAAATCAGAATATTATGACATTTTGAACAAAAATAAAAATATTTTGATTTTTTATTCATGTTCGACCTACAGTTTGACAAATAAGTTTACAGTGTGAACTTGCTTTTTGCAAGTTTACCCCTAAAAAATGCATGTAAAAAAATTTGGCGCATATAGTTCTGTAGCTGTTGTTGCCGTTGTGTATAAGCTATAAAGCAGCATATGTTATCGCAAATCCTTAAGAGCATCATTTCTTTGTGGCGAAAAGTTCTCGTTCCGTCTTCTGTCGCATGTTGCACTCACTGTGTTTCATTCCAAAGAAAGCATTAATTTTGTATTTTGTCAATTGACGTTTAACGCATATTGCACTCATTGCGTCTCAAGCATAAGAGAACATTAGTTCTATATTTTGACAATTGGCGGTCGTCGCATGTTGCACATATTTTATTTCTTTCGTCTCTTCGGCAGACAAAAGAAATCGTTTGTTTGGCTTAAATTTTTGCCATGATGCAAACCTGATGCATTGACATCTGCTTATTTTCTTATGAGAAGGGTACTAGCTGCTGTCAAAAACGGCTGTTAAAGGAAAACAGTTACTGAGCTCATTCAGCGTAGTTAGCTGTTGTGGCAGTGTACATGAGCGATGTTTTCACTAAATGGGATGCTATGTAAAGCCTCGTAAAAGTTGTCAAGTTGGTGAAATGTAAGTGCTGAATAGCAAATTTACGATGCATACAAATTTTTTTATTTTAAATAAAATAATATTTAATGTTTAAGTGCACTCTAAATAAATATTATACAAAGTTCATTTATGTTGTACTTGTAAAACACTTTACTATATGTTGCAAATTTTTCTCCACCATCTTATGCCATGTTCACACAGAGAGTTTAGTTTGCGTTTCCAGTACAAAGTTGCGTTTTGCCCTTAAACTCAATTTAAACGCTGGCGTTTCCAGTACAATTTTGCAGGAGAAAACGCAACTAAACACAACTTGTTTTCTACGTTTACCAAAACTCAATTTGATACATGCCTACAAGTATGCTAGTGTTTTGATAAAAACATTCGTTCAGTTAGATTTTAGCTGTGTTCGATTCGATTGAACGATACAAAATGCCAAGAACAGCTGATTCTCAATTGTGCATGTTTCTATTTGTATTTTATTATTAACAAAAATAAGCCAAAAAACTAATAAAATAACTTGGGAAAGTTTAGAAGATGAGGGTTTCTCATCAGTCAGTCAGTATGGGCCGAAAAAAGCTGAGTTTTGAGCGAAATTCCAAAAATTGGCGATCATTACAATCCACCGTAAACTCAATTCTGCCGACGCATCTCTGTGTGAACAGCTGCATTTAAACTCAAACGAAACGCAAACTAAACTCTCTGTGTGAACATGGCATTAGCTGGATGTTTATAAGAGTGAATCGACTTGAATTGGAAAAATGTGGCTCCCAATTACGGTTCCTTTATTAAACAGATATAAGAAGTCGTTTCAATTGGCAAATATATGTTGTTGATAGGAATTGATTTTCTTTTTATATCAACCATAAGTGCTCCTCCAGCACAAAAATTCCTCAAAGATTCACAAAAATACAAATCTAGGAACGTCGAAATTGCTTCAGACCCCCACAAAGTACAACAATCAAAAATATTTTAAATATTTAATCTTGATACCGAAATTGGGGGTCTGATTTTCGATAGACTTTAATTTATATCTAGTATATAAGCACAGATTCCAAGTTGACGTTTTGATTTCTGAACATTTATAACAAAAAAAAACGCGTAAATTTTAACAATCGCTTACTCAACAGTTTTACTGATCGCTTCGAAAATGAAATTTAACGCTGAATATGCCCATTGTATTATGATATTAGTTTTTTGAGCGCTCTTCTCTATTAGAATTTTTGACAGATTGAAGTATTCGACAAAAATGTCGATACTACCTAGTTTATTGTATCATGGTTTTGATGACGTGTAGACACGAGAAGGATTACCGTTAGTTCAAAAAATATTTCAAAACAGTGCATCAACATGAAAATGCATTTGAACATGAACATAAAAATTAAATGAATTTTTGAAAAGAATTTATAAAAATGTTCTTTTGCACTCTCTTTCAATAGAATATCAATAACAGTAACTTCGTTAATGTGATGTTTTCACTATGGCCAACACGACAATAAAGAAAGTCGACAAACAATTAAATTTACATGTGAACACTTGTGTTGTCACACAAGTTTGTTGAATTTTTGAGGAAATATTTCACGTTGTGAACAGCTCTTTTGGGCAGTAAACACGGCGAAGTGAAACATTTATTCGAATTCTTCTGACTTGTCAATAGAATGAATTAAAACAATTTCTGACATATCAAATGCAAAAATTAATTTATTTGCAATTTTAAATAATACATTGATGATTATAGCGTCCATGCAAGTTAATTTATCCGCGAAGCAAACCTACGTCAGCAGCATAACGTCTCGTTTCTAAATTTATAATTGATACTCTGCTATAACTTAAATATTACAAAAAAAAGAAAACATGATCATTGTAATTTTAAGCCAAAGGCGATGTGTGTTAGTGTCTATAACAATGTGTCTGTTTCAGCTATAAATCAGTTTGTAGTTTTCTTAACTAGCTAATAGTGACTGATTAAATTGATGCCATAATGTCAAATTAACATCAACAAAAATAACAACAATTAACTGTGTAAATGCGTAAATATTTCTTAGTTATTAACACGACTAACATGATATTTAATGTCGCTTGAAATATTTGATATTTTAATTTTGATGTGTGTAACATACATAATTCAAAATAGTTGCCTAGTTATCTAATGGTCTAAAAAAAATATTCTAATGTATTTAGAACAAGTTTAAAGTGCAACGCATGGCAAAATGCCGATCAATAGTCATTAACAGTCAGTTGCTGCCAGCTGCAACAAGTTAATCACCGGCACGCTATTAACACGGCGAGCTAATTTAAATCTGCGGTTTATATTTTGTATACGCGCGCGCCAGCCCGCTCACACGTTACTCACACTATCTTTGTAAACAACATTTTTCCACAATTTTTGTAGTGAAGACAATATTTTTCATTTGTTTAATTTTATTTGTATTTTTCT
This sequence comes from Tetanocera ferruginea, assembly GCA_958299015.1. NCBI lineage: Eukaryota > Metazoa > Arthropoda > Insecta > Diptera > Sciomyzidae > Tetanocera > Tetanocera ferruginea. The sequence continues at coordinate 118,150,436 of OY282643.1, read as the reverse complement.
GTTGTTGTTATTGTATTTTTCATATTGTTTTCACTTATTCTTCTTGTTCATTTAACCGCAATCAAGGTTAACCAGAGTTAAACAGCGTTTCGTTGCATTTAATTTCGATTGAAAAAATAACAATAATAACCAAGTAGTTAAGGTAAGTTTATGGAATAATTTTTCGCATGTGGGTAGAAAAATAAAATTTAGCATAAGTAGCTGCTAAATATAAGCATTTTCAAAAATATTTTCCATATAATTTAAAGTTAGTGCAATTTAAAGGCAAGTTTTAATGAACTGCTACGTAAAGTTGTAATTTACACTTTGCAATTTATGGCTGCTTTGCCGTGCGAGCGAAGAAGAATGATCAAATATAGTTATTTGAAACATGCTAAAGTTTTCTATAAAACTATATTATAGAAAAGTAGAATTAAAACCTTTCTAGTCTTTTTGCATAAATTAATTATTAATAAAGAAATGTCAATATATTTATTTATTACAATAATCAGCGATTTCCGTTCAAAGCTGTTGAGAAATATTTCATCTTTTTTATCTTATTATACTTAGTATATGCAAAGTCACGTCCTATTTCTTAATGCAAAATTGCTAGTCATCGTGATGCTTATTTCAATCTGAAGGGCTAGCTTGTTATGAACTTGTGAGGTAAGGAAAGAGAGTTACATAAAATGCATAAAATAAAAATTTATTAATAGTTATTGAATTAAATTAATTGCAAGATGAAATCTAAAAAAATCTAACAAAGTGCAAGCAATCTGAGATCAGCAGTCTGTAAAATGTAAATTTAAAACTTAACAATGAAGATAACGACACGTGTCGTCTATGTTGTATGTGTGCAAGCATTTTGGTTTCAAGGAACACATTGAGCAAGTCAATACAAAGTGAAAGGTTGTACATATGAGTCAAAAGTGACAATTGCGACATAGCAACGTTCTTATAAGAAACGCTGTCTTTAATTTAAGTCAAAGTTCTTATTATACTTGTTGCAAAATTCCAATAAATTTCTATATTAATTTTTGCTAAAGTAAAAGTAAGCTTTGTACTTATCATAAAATTGCTTACACGTTTCAATAACATGAGCAAATATTTGCACTTTATAATTACTTTAATTAATGTCAATTTTTTATTATTTTCATTAATTGTCACCTTTTAAAGTTTTTATGCTACATTTATGACTGCAAAAATGTTTATGTTTCTTTATTGATAGTAAAATTTCATTAGAATTTAAACGTTAATTAAGCCTGACACATGCATTATCGCAGTATAACTGCACTCAACACTTGCGCGCAAGTTTAAACTTTTATTTGATGTTATGTGAAACTCCGAAACACTATTTCGTCAAAAACATTGTTAATAACTTCTTATATATCTATAATTTTAATTAATAGTTGCTGTTACGCATAATTTTTAATTAATACAAGAGGGTTAAATTAACTCTAATTAATCATAATATCTTCAGAAATGTGTTATAATTTACTACAGCCATAATATTGTAGTAAACATAGCTTTATTTTAAAGAATTTTTATCGACAATACTTGTTCGCTACGCAACTTTATGGTAATGTTTAATTTTTGTAAGAAAAGAAAAAGGGAAGTTCACACAGACTTAAGAAACTTAAGTTAAAGTTGTAATTCAAGGCTTAAATCAAACCGTAATAAACAAAGAATTATTTATAAAATATAAATATATTAATAAATTTAACAACATTTATGAGATCTGAAATCTCTCTAATGAATTAATTGATTTAAAAACAATTTGATATGCTCAACTTTGAAGTGAGTCAATTGCAATAACAGGTACTCATTAAGCGGCTTTGAGTAATTTTCAATACAAACAATTAATTTACAACAGCTTTTGTATGAAAATTTACATAATCGTTTGATGACATTACTTATTATAACCTATAATCATGCACTTTTATATAATAATGCAACAGCTGTCGCTGTTTACCACCTGTTGATAAATTCTTGAACAATGATTGAAAAAAACTTGTCTAAGCAGAAACGGTAGAAGTTTTTTTTGTTTAATCTTGTGTAAGGTTGAAGTCAGTGGGCGGTACAAAGCAAAAAAAAACAAATAATTATAATTAACACTTAAAGGAATGACAAGCAAACATACATAACTGCAATTGTGCAAGTTCTAATGTAATACATCGTTTACACCAGACAGTTAATAATACGTATTAGTTGTTAACAATTGCCTATGAAGTAGACAGAAGACAGTTTTAAAGACATAAAACAGTCAAAAACTTTGACATTTTATGAATATATTTTCTGCAAAAATTACAAGCTCGTTAATTTAAAAAAGTTTTAATTATTAATTTTTTGAAATTTTGACAACTTGTGTCGTTAAGTGCAAAAAATTTCATTCTACCGACTCAGTAATAAACAAAGAAGCAAAAAATTCTATTAAAAATGTCTTAGTAAAAGATTGACCAACAAAAGTTTGTCAGGCGGTTTCGAATGTCAGTATGTTTGGTTCAAAATTTGTGTACGAGTATGTATTACAACTATCGTAATACTGCTGTGTCGTGTAAATAGCCGATCAGAGCATATAATTATTTGTTACGAAGTTATTTCGATGTAAAAGTAATTTTAATTTTTTAATAACATTTATTTTTAATTTTAATGGCCTTTGTATGGCTGTAAGGGTGTCAAATCGCACCTTTACACGTTATATTACTATTAAACAAACTGAATTTTTAAGCGATAAACTGAATTTGATGGCAGTTTGGGTTGTTTATGGCAATTTGACAATGTAAGCACTCTCATCAAACTGTTTTTTCAAATCAATGTGAACACTTGTCAAATTTTCAAGAACGATTTTCATTGCTTTTGTTATAGTTATAGTTTTCACTATGTCATTTTCGATTTGAGAGGCAACTTGAAAGCCTAAAATATCACATAAATAAGAACTTTTATGTCATTTTTTGCTAAAAACTAGTCAATAGATTAGCTTTTACTTGTGTCTCATTCTTGTCAAACGAAAATCATTGTTAACGTGTTGGTATTTTTTATCAGACCAATTAAAACTGATCATTGAAAAAAGGATAGTGACAACCAGACTTTAGTTAAAATAAGATTTAAATGTGAACTCATTTATGTTTTTCACAACTTGAAATACACAGTTGTATCGTTGTATTCGTTTTCAAGTCGTATTCAAATTATTTTTGTTTTCTTTATGAAAAAAAACGAACGTTTGTTGAGCTCCTATGTTTGATTTATTTTTCAAATAGAAAACAAAAACAATGTGAATACGACGAAAATATGAATACAACGATACAACTGCTTATTTCAAGTTGTGAAAAACCTAATTGTTTTTGTATTGTATTCATAGAAACTTATCATAAATAAAATTATGATTTAACATCTACATTATTTAGAAATTTAACAACTTAAACGTTTCTTCTTTGATGAAAAATTTGACGATATGAACAGCCCTTAAGAATCGCATGCACAAAACGCACTAGTTATGATATCAAATGATTTAAAAAATCTCTTATAACAGCCTGTTGAAGGCACTGTTTCCAAACTTCACACAACTCATCATATGAATTATCAAGCAATTTGACGTACAGAAATTAATATGATTTTGATGTCAATTTTATCAGTGTGAACACTTATCACGCTGTCTGTCAAATTCTTTGATGAAAATCACAATATTTGAATTTCTTCTGCTGTTTGACCAACAGTTTGACGGAAATTCGACAATGTAAATGAGAAAATGTTTGATGAGAATTTGACAATGTGAACTTCCCCATTCAAAATAGCATCTCTTGTAGCATATTAATTTAATTTTGAACGTACTTCACAGCTGTAAATATTTCAAACAAGCTAATGTTGCCACATTATGATGTAATCATATCGTGTGTTCGTTTGTCAGTTATCAAATTACAAGCGTTTTAAAATTAAACGATTAGAACTCTCACAACAGATATAAATTTTTCAATTAGTGCTTATTTCCATTAGATTATTTAAATATCTTACGACACCGATAAAGCTACAAATGTAAGACGACCTTGTAATACTTTTCTTTCAGTTAATAAGCTATTTTTAATGTAGATAAGTGTCAAAAATGTTAAAAAAACTCGATAAATTCTGGCTGCTTGATTTAAATAAAAAAAAAACTTTCTAAGCAAACTGACTCCTGTTTGATAAGAATAGGTAGCTATCTCTGCCCATAACCAAAGTGATAACCGACTAACAAAAGTCTACGTTTATGAAGAAATTTATCACTTAGTTTTGCTTAAAAGTTGTTTTTCTTTCTTTTTTTCTTCTTTTACTCTACTTTTGGTTTTCTGAATGCGTCAGTAAGTTATATTTTGAAGCTTGTTTCTTCTCTTTTAGGTTATATAATAAGATGGCCAAAGTTCTTAAAAATCAAGCTAGCGGAATATTGAATGAATGCATAAATATTGAATGAATGCTTATATTTGTAGCCCTGCCTCTTTTTGGTAAAAATTCAAACAATTATCACCAAACGACCCATTAACATGCCAGGCTACGGGCTTTATAGGCTATTTAGTATAAGAAAATGTTGTCATAAGATTTAAATACAAAAAAATTAAAAATTATTTTGCTTAAGTGAATCTTTCTTGTCAAAACCGAAATTCGAATTTGAATATGCAAATCTTAAAAATCAAACTTAAAGTTTTACTTATACTTAAATACTTAATTTTCTTGAAAATTTCATTAATTGTATAAAATTTCATCCCATAAAACAAAAGTTAATAAGTAGATTTAAATAACTGAATTGTTAAAAAAAATAATTAATTGAAAAATTGCCCTATTGTTATATTATTTATAATTATTGTTAAATTAATGAGCTGTTACAAAGGAAAGTGTTATTAATTACAGTATTTATTTTACAATTATATTCCTTATACAATACTCAATAGCTTAAACACTCAAATGCTTAATTTGAAACCTACATAAAAACTTTGATTTGATCTGAGAAAGTTGATATCTACTTTTTAATTATTTTTATTGAAAGATTTAGCTAGATGCAAAAACTAATCAAATATCTTTAGTAAAACGATGATATTGAGACAATTTTTAAACTAGTTCATTGGTTTTTCGTTTGGCACTTGAAATTATAATATATTAATTAGTTGAAATTTTAACAAAATTATAAAAAAATCTGTTTAATATTCCATTAATAAGCGTGTTAACTATTTTATTTTAAAACCAAAACTTAACACAAAGCACTGTAAACAATATGAGAACAGCAAGTTGATTTTATGAACTCCTTGTTTTTGTTATTTTTTTATCGGAAATGCAATATATTGCTTACAAGCAATTTACATTAGCAAAAACATTAGTTGATTTCAAAACAACGCAATTCTAGTAAAAATTGTTGATAATAAAATGTATTAAACAAATAAGAAGTTCATCATTATCTGTGCGGAACAGGTTTTATTGCAATTCTTTTTTCTCTCTAGTTTTGCTTGAGAAAATATAGGAAAAATTTAAATTTTTTCATATCTACTGTGAAAATATAAAAACTAATTTGAATAAGGTGATGCACGATGTTCTATACTAAAGCTTCTTAAACTTGAATTTAAGAATGTTTAAGGTTTCTTGGATGGTTTAAATAAAACGTTAAAGTTGTTGAATGTAAAATGTGGCAGCACCATTGTGGGTCAAGAATCGATATGTTTCGATTATTTGCACTAACAAATTTAGTGCAAACAAATTGTTCATTGTTCACACTGCCAAATTTTTGTCAAATCGTTGGTCAAACAACAGAAGACATCCAAACATTTGGTATTCATCAAACGATTTGAAAAACAGTTTGATGTGTGTTCAAACTGTTCAAATTTTCCACCAACTCCATATATATTTCTGTTTGTCAAATCATTTGATGAGCTGTTGGAAGAGTGTGAACAGTACTTAAGACTGAAGCAACTAAAGTCAAATAACTTCGTACTAAAAAGCGCTTAATTTAATTTGAACAATTTTCAAAGACAGCTCCTTTGATTCTTCGTTGCAATATTGGAAAAGTTATCAGCCTTCTAAGAGCGGTATACCTTAAGAGAGCTGTAATTTGTTGAACACCTTACATCAAAAAGTTAAGATAATATTAAGCTGAGAATCCTATGTGATCCAAAAACCTTCAGGTTATTAAAAAATAAAGAGAATATGTATGTTCATCGTTGCTTTTGACCTTACCATCTTTTCTAGTATTTTCGAGTTTCATTTTTTTTCAAAATTAAAGAGTATTTTACATGATGCAATTAAATTTATGTTTTCGTTCCATGTAAATTTAAAAGTGCACTCAATATCAAATAACAATGTTGAGAATATTTCCATTTTTAAAATCAGTAGTAAAGTAGAAAATATTGCATACATTAGTCATAAATCTGTTTGATTATTTTGTTGCCATATCATTTAACCACATTCATTTGAATAGAACGAACAAAAAACTTGCACAATTACAGTGTGATTTCAAGAATTATAATTTGGTTTTTATTTTGATGTAATTAAAATTGCATTATATAAAGCACAGCAGGTGCAGGATTTTGTTTTTTTTTACGAAAATGAAATTAGCGATTAATCTTATGGCGTTTTCGTTTCTACCAAAAAATGTTGCCCTGTCGCAGTGCAAAATGTTTTCGATGTTGCCCGCAACCCTGTAAAAGTGCATGTTTTTGCCTACTCGAAAAATGTCAACTTAAATAAACGAATATAACCATCCTTGTCTAACGCACGCATGTCATAATATTATCGTTTTAAAAACAGCTGATATGCAGGGCAATCATCTACCCTGAGAAAGTTTGCAAGGCAGAAAATGCGCCTTTTTTGCCCTCTGTGAGTGTGACATTTTAAGAAACGAACACAGAATTTACTCACCCGTTTGCACTTACTTTAGAATCGAACACGAAAAAAGGCAAGGGCAATGAAAAGGCAACATTTTTTGGTAGAAACGAAAACGCCATTATTTAATGCTTTTTGAAGTCAGTCATAGCTGAATACGAATATTAAAGCCAGTAAATTGCATATTTCAAGATTAAACAAATGGAGATGTGGGGAAAAAAATTGAATTCAAAGTCTGCTTCACCAGAATCATTTACGAATATAGCAGTATTTATAGAATTTTCACTTCCAAATTAAGTTTTTGCAGTACAAATGCTACTTTATTTAAACCAAACTCCACATTTTATGCTTCAAATACAACTTTTTATACCTAAATTTCCTTTTATACTTTGAATTATTTGCAATATTTGTCAAAATTCATCACTAAAAAAATTTTTTTCATAAAATAGTTTTTATATAAAACTCAGTAATGCATTTTTTTCTTAAACTGATTTTGCTTAACATATCCACACCTGTCTTAAGCCAGATTTCAAAATTTAATTGATATTATAGTATGTTATGAGTAAATACTGACTTTTTTATTCTTTATTATCTATTTTGATAGTTATGTCTTGACATTGTGCTGCAAAAGATAACATTAACATGTAGTAAGATTTCATCTGACTTTACATGTATGTAAAAATTAAACGCACAAACTTGTAAAATTGTCCAAATCAATCCACAACTGTTCAGTCGGCTTAAGCAAACGAGAACTAGAATAGTTGTTTAAGCAAATATTTATGCATACTCTAACAATTTTAGTAGATTTTTTTTTGTAATTCCATTACTCAGCTTTTTACATTAGAGCTGTCAGTAGAGTTGACACCTGCTGCCACTCATGTTTGTTTTTCATTACTTTTATTAGTTTTTACACTGTCAATTTCACTTATTGTTAGTCTAATCTGGCAAATTATCGTGACGTATTTGATGTCGATATAATGCTCATACATGCACACTGGTGGCCAAAATTAAAGCAGCTAAAATCAGTCAATTGTCGTGTCTGCCAAAAAATCGAATTTAACACGAATATTAAGCTTGCTCCATCAAACTTTGATGAATGGAATGGTTCAAGAAATTCGCTTTGGCATCAAAACTGTTTGTCAGAGAGTTAGAGATAGAATGCTTCTAGAAGACATTCTAAAAATCCAATTGTGCCTATCCTCGGCCTTATCGAAAAGTGCTTTCAGTAAGCATTCTCATAAACTTCTAAATGGCTATTTGAATAGCTTACAAGAGCAGTGGTTAAATATATTCTTAGAAGCATTTTGTCTTATGCCTTCTGAATTATGGAATACCTTCTTAAAATTTTCCTGGAAAATACCTACTAGAATCCTTAAATTGAAAGCCTCAAAGAAATCTGCCATTCATATATGATATGCATATGTTAAAAGAATGCCTTCTGGGTATGAATGTAGAAGGGATGGAACTCACAACTTTCCCTTCCACTTTGCCTTCTTTTGGAAGCACTGCTTTTGCTGGAATACTTAAAATTAGGCAATTTGTTGCAAAATTTGGATGATGAAAAAACTTATTTAAGCTATTTCCAAAAATATATTTCCAACTTCAATTATTTATATAAATTGAATTAAATATGAATGACGATTCTTTTAAAATAATATTTTTTTAACAATTTTTAGCTGTGTCAAAAATTTACATGTGCACGACATCATGAAACATAGCGAAAAAAAATAATCAATCAACTTAAATTGGTTAACTTTCACAACCGTATTTGCAAAGCACTTATTTTAATTATAACTTTTAAAAGTACTGCTATAAACCTTTCTTTTCGAGCAAAAACTTATTCATTTTATTATTTCATAAGCCACAATAAAACAAACATTTTGGTTGTTCTAGTTGTGGCCACTAGTGTAAGCATAACAAATTTGAGTTGGCAAGTGTTTCAAACTGTCATACCTTAGTGTCATATAAATTTACCGAAATTTTCTAACAAAGCAACGAAAAAGAAAATATTTTATTATCGAACACTTTATGTAATCGATTATTTATTGAAATCAGCTTTCAAATATGGCATCACATTTTTATGTCGCTGAATGCCCTACGGTTAGTTGGCAAATCTTTAAATAGTTTAAGTGCATGCTTATTGAAGAACGATAATCATTATATTTGCTTGAAAAATAATTATTATTATTAAAATACTAAACATTTTTATGATTAAATTTAATTTATGATGGATGTAAAAACAAATGTTGAATTTATAAATAAGTTGTAAGCAATAGAACTAAGCAACAAATTAGTTACATTCAGTGGGCAAGAGATATTTTTTTCTTGTTTTTCTTTTCTTTTTACAAAAAAAATGCCTGAGCATGAGTGACATTGGGAAGTTCACATTTTCAAATTGTTGCTCAACAAGCCATTTACACTTATAATATTTGATTACATAAAATATTTCATGAAATCGATGCCGCAAGTGTAGACCGCTCATGTTATGAAATTGTTCAAATCATGAAATTTATCATGATTATCATTTATTTATCATTATGATATCATTTATCATTATGATTTATCATTATTATGATATATATCATAAAAAATACATATTTTATGAGATGAGCTGTAACTTTTTGACATTTTTCGGTTAAATTTGTAAATGTAATTATTGTTTACAATAGTTGAATTTTAGAAAAGTACGCTAAAACATTTAAGCAGTTCAAAAGTAAAGAAAGTTTTGAATTTACTTGGCTGCATTTTCAAAATGAAACTTCATGAGATGAAATACCCGCCTAAAAATAAGAGTATGAAATCTGAAAATCATGAAATTCAATTTGGCAGTTCGCATGCAATCAAAAATTGCAAGTAAAGATGTCCTGTAAACAACAAAAATACTCTGTTGCTAATTTGATATAACGTTTTGAATGAGATTAACAGGCCGTCTACACTTACAATATTTTATTGCATGCGAACTGTCAAATTGAATTTTATGATTGCCAGATTTCATGCTTCCATGCTGTTTTTATAATTTTCTTCATTTTAACTATTGAAAACAATTCACGCATTTACATATTTTACTGAAAAGTGTCAAAAAATTACAGCAAACAATTATTTCATCATCTGAAGAAATATGTCCCATGAAATATTTCAAGAGATAAATTTCATGATGTGAGCAATTTCATGATATCAGCGGTCCACACTTGCGATATTAATTTCATGAAAAATTTCATGCAATCGAATATAGTGAGTATAGATGACCTGTCACGTTGAAATCTTTTTTGATCTAATGAAAATTGTACAAGAAAATTTGACATGTGTTCACAATGTTAAATTTTTGTCAAATCGTTGGTCAGAAAAAAATAGAAAAAAATTTAAATGTATTGATTTTTATCAAACATCGTGATATTGTGACATTGAAGACATCGTGATATTGTCATCAAATTCTATACATATCGATTTCTTTAACACTTTGTTTGCTGAGCAGTTTGATGAGTGTGAACAGGTGCTTCCATGTATATTAAAATAATATATAAATAACCTTAGCGATTAATTGAATTTATTAATTCAGAATTACTTCAGCTAAAAGTCCTTTTTTATATTATTCTAACTTAAAGCTGTCTTGAGCTATTTGAAGCTTTTAAATTTATTTTTATATTATTTCGCCTCAACATTTAAAGCAATTAAATTTGGTTGTAAAATCTTTACATATTTAATTTTTGCTGTTTTTTCAATTTATTTTTTCACAACATTTAGTACACTGATTTTGAAATTTTATGATTAAAGAACAAATAAAATATTCTTAAAATCTTGAATTTTCTAACATGAATATTTTTAATGAAATACTTCAGATGGTTTGTGGATAGTAAAAATTATAATAAAAAAATAAACAAAAATCAAATTTTATCAATAGCAGTTATTTTTTTCCACTTGACATATGACGTAGTTGTCAAAAAAAATACACGCTTTTGCTATCTATTTGTTTTAATTTCCAGAAAATTTGTTATCATTTGTTTTTTGGTTTTGCAATAATGTGCCTTATCTTAAATTTGCCATTCCACTTGAATTTGTTCAAAACAGATATTTTGTTATAATTTTGAAGATCTTAAATTTTGACATTTAGAAGTTTCTAGTTTAGGGCTTTAGATTTCTTTATCCACATGCTATCATGTCAGATTAAGCTTTATAAAAGTGCTTAGCGAAGTGTGTATTTTTTCTGCATTATATAGTAATTGGTTATGTAATGTACAGACCCGAGTAAGATCGCTGTTAGGAAGCAAGTAATGATACTTTTGATTCTTCTTAGGAAAACGACGTGTTTTGATTCATCTCATCTGGTTCATTGCCTCTTTTGGTTCTTTAATTTGAAAAATTTTAATTTGAAATTCAGAAAAATGCAGAATAAAATTTTTCGACAATCAACTAAATAACAATCATCTTTTGAGCGAAAAAATCTTTGTCAGACGAATTCCTTCAAAAATATGCCAACTAAATGTTTTAAATTAAATATTTATAGGTTTTTAACTTCAAATTCAATCTATTTCATATCAATTTCAAACCTTTTCTAAATCAAGGTCAACTTTTTACAAGTAAAAAAAAACTTTTTACAAACCAAAAAACTTTTTGCTGTTCAAACTTAAGCTTTTACAGTTCAGTTTGAATTTGAAGTTAAAAATCTATATATATTTAATTATATAAAACATAAACAGTACTTTTCAAAGGTTATTACATAAATAATTGTTTTTCTAAATTTGAACCAAGGATTTCAGGTGTAACACCTATTCAATCAAGTCTACCGTGGTTCGAAAATGATGTGATAAATAAATCAAGTGAAAAACGTATTTATATTAATATGAAAATAAAAATGTTCATACCAGCCGTTTTTCTGCTCTATAGCTTACTATAGTCCTTCTCTTAGGAAAGCAAGTAGTAAGCCTTGCTTAAGTGTTTTCTGAAAGTAATGCACAAAACCAATGGAAAAGCAATGTAATGATGCTTGACGGTAGAAGAATAATTTTTGATGAAGGGCTTTCTGCTACACTTTAAGAAGGCACATTAGAAGACTTAAAAATTAAAAAAAAATATTTCTACTTCAAAATTTCCTCTAAAATTTTTACAGCTCGGACTGTAAGGCATATTAAACAAATTTTTTTAGTAACATTGTAACCAAACCTATTTTTTTTTTTAATTCAACACTTTTCTCAAATAATTTCTTTTTTTAATAAAACACATTCAAAAGCTTACCTTAGAGCTTTTGTTTAAACCCTGCAAAGCCCAGCAGTTGCGTTTGTTTTTCCTCTCGCAGTTATAAATTTAAAAATTTTGTAGAAAAATTTGAAAATTTTTTAAAGCTTAACACTTTATACTTTTGTCTTAACTTTGCATTATTATTTGCCGTTTAAAAAAAAACAAATATTTCTTCAAAGCTTCTTAAATATTTCAAACTCCAAACAATCCGACTTATTCTCAGCTTTATTTAATCTTCACTTCACTTATTGGGGCAAGTCGTTTTAGTTATTTGCCGATTTATATAAAACAAATAATATTTGCTTATTTTAATGTCTTGCCACTTTTTTTTAAAGCCGAGCTCCGTCCGGTTGTTTCCGCTGCGCAAACAGAACTGATCTTCAACCAGCGTCGTACGTTCAAATATAATAAACTTGGCTTTGTTGCAAAAAGCCAATCAAAGCAATTATAAAGAAAAAAAACAATTCAAGTCAACGCTTGGCAAAGAACTTTTTTAGAATTTTAACATGCTGTTGCTTTCAGTCAAACAAGCCGCTTCGAACGCAACCTGGTTGTAGCTGCGGCATCAATCACAAAAGCGTTGACTAAATTTAGTCGGTGATAAGTTTTCTGTTCGATTTTTACCTGCTGCAGAAAACGAAAGAAGACAAAAAAAAAAAAACAAACAAGATCAAAGACAAGCAAGGGAGCGGTTCATTGTGTTTCCGTATTAGTTTCGGTGCGTTTCCGTATCACACAGATCTTGATACCGGGCGTACGTTCATTGAAATTACATTAAACGGCATTTAAATTACAATAAAATAATTGAAAATCGATTTCTTATAACTATTTGATAACCTTTTGACAAGAGGCTATCGTAGATAGACGTCTTAACATTATAAACAAACTCTAGTAATTCTTTGAATTTTTAAATTTTGTCTTATTCCGTCATTTATTTTCAGGCAAATTGACTTCTTTTAAAGCTTTAGCAAGTTTGAGTGATAAAGAAAATATTTAAGAAATCATAGAATCTTTGATATGATTCAAATAATGTAATCTTAATCTTAATAGTGCGATATGTTAAGTTTTGAATAGAACCTTTGTTCTTCTAAGTTGTAATGCGTGAAAATAATCTACAATTAAAACTTGAACTGTAATCGATAAAGACACTTAAAAGCAATTTAACAGAAAAATCGTTGTGCTGCAAAACTTGTTTCTTAGTTAATATTATTGACTATAAAACCCTCAACTGTCAAAATTGTCTGACAGTTTATTGCATTTTTGTAGTAATGACACAGTTTAATAAAAAATAAATATTATAGCAATATTTTCTTAAATTGCAAAAACAAATTTCTTCAAAATTCAATAATTTACAGCTTATACTATAGGGGAAACAATTTGAATTTGTCAATTTTTTAAAAATTTAAACCAAGGTAAACATATTTAAACCCATTCAGTTTATCTTGATTCGAAAATGGTATTATAGCAAAGTCTGAGAAAGTTAAAATCTTTTTTCCAAGAAAAAATCTGCACTCAGAAAAAAACACATATCTTACTCCGGTAAAAAATTTCTCTATTTTTGATAATAGCAATTTTCTCTTTTTCAAATAAAATTTTCTTCAATTAAAATAAATTATAGTAAAAATCTGGTATTACAGCAAAGTTTGAGAAAGTTAAAATTTTTTTTCCAAGAAAAAACCTGCACTCAGAAAAAAACACATATCTTACTCCGGTTAACAATTTATCTATTTTTGATAATAGCAATTTTCTCTTTTTCAAATAAAATTTTCTTCAATTAAAATAAATTTTCGCATTTTCGAAGAAATATTTCTTCACTTCTATGAAATGGAAATATTTTAATGTCTCTAATAATTATAAGTATTTTTCTCGCACAAGAAAATTCTTATTTAGAGAAAAATTTATTGAAAATGCAAAAATTTTTCATATATTTTTATAAAAAATTCACTATGAGAAGTATTTTCTTCAATAAAACAAATCTTTTCTCAAAAATAAAAAGTCTTTTTCTCTAAAAACGATATATTTTTATATATTTCTCTTTTTTATAGAACCTTTTTATAATTTTTAGAGAACTTTAAGGATCGCATTTAGAGAAAAGCATTCTCTGGAGCAAAGTCTATACCATTTTTCTCTAAATATAATGCCTTTTTTATCACATTCCGAAAAACTTTTTTCTGAGCGCGTTAGGAATTTTTTGAGTATGACTTTACCAACAACCATTTCACCTTCTATTGAGCTTCCGACAAGCTTTACAGAAGCTAGTTAAAAAGCACTTGGAAAATATTACCTTGTCTCGATATTTTTTCGAAATGTAAATTAAAAATTTTGCCGAAAAGCATACGCATTTTAATAAATTGCTTAAAGAAGTGTTATAGAAGTTGCAATTAACATTGTTTAAGTTTTTCATAAGACTTTTATAAGAAAAACCACTTTTCAGTAATTTAAAACAAGCTATAAAGCTTAGTTATACAGAAATCCTAATGTTATTGCAATAATTATTTCGGCAATCACTCCTATAACAATATAACATTTCATCTTAAGCACTATACAAAGCTTATATCATGAAATCATTCCCAAAACCTCGAAATCGGATGCAATTTTTGTCGACTGGTTTAGTAACATGTGAATATTAGAAGCTCTTTAACATGCGAATATGAATCTGGGATAAGTATTACGCCTTAACCTCATTCAATTCATGTTTCTTAGCGTTTCTCTTTGGAAACATTGACCTACATTTTTTATGAGAACTCCGGATGTTCTCAAAAAGCTTTACATGTCGTTATTGAGAGAGGTGACAGCCGATTAGAAAAATTTATTTCAATGGAAAAAAAACGTTAGATGGTGATTCAAACCAGATTCTGCCGAGATTCGTTGGCTCGCACGCCATACTCATAGCACGCAAGGCCACGGCCGTCACAACTGTATAGGCACATTTAATGTCAGAAATTATGAAATTGGAGTGTAATTTGAATATAACATTATCGAAAATTTCGTCAAGAGAGCGAACGTACGTCTGCCAACAAAGTCACGGCGGCTATTTGCTGAATAGTTCCTCTGAATTTGCTGAATATTCCTCTCATTACCTTGATGGTTTTTTTTTTTATATAATATAAAAGCGTTTAGAATTAATCAAGAAATACTTGGCTTTTAATACAAACTCTATTTGACCCGGAGAGACCCCCGGTTTTTACTCTCACTTTAATGCTATTGAGCTTATTTTTGTAAGCGGTAAAGGGAAGTGGGGCGGCAAAAAAAAATGTAAACGGCGCACACAGGGGTCGCCCCATATAAGTGGGTGCTCAAAATTCTGAAATACTTTTCTTTCCATCAAACTTGCTTGATTTATACTTTTGTCGCAATTTTTTGACAACTTTACCCATGGGTATCATTTTTTAATGATGAATGAATTTAATGACCTGTACTTAACCTCTTAGTGATCATGATTTCGGCTACTAAAAAAAATGTATATAATAACTTAACCCATTTATACCCAAGCCATTTTAAAACCGAAAATATAAATGTTTTTCAAGTTTTATTATTAATAACGATTAAAGCAATACAAAAAAAAAATAAAATAATAAATATAAATAAAAATATAAAAACGCAATCGCAAACTACCGTTATTCATTTTTTCCATAGAAGCAGCAACAAGTTTGTAAGCAATATGTCAAAGAATACATACAAACAGAAGTTCTACGGAAAAATGCGCAAACAGTAAAACAGCAGTGCAAATAACTAAGACATTGTTCTGTACCTAAGCGAGTACAGTGGGATTAAATGGGTTAAACCAATCGATTTTGATTTTATAATATATTCGAATTTTAAACGGTTGACCAGATGCTTATAGCCTTGCTTTAGCCAACTAGCGCCCAGGATAACATTTGGATCAAAACTTTCACTTCAGTATGAAATTAAAAGATAAACTATTTTAAATATTTTTGGTTTTGATTATATTTATTTAAAAAATTAGTGAGCTTAAGTTACAATATATCTTAAGAATTTTAATTAAAATAGTTAAGATTGTCAGTTTAGGTAACAACAAAGATAATTAATTTTACGTTTTAATATAGAAATATTAAGTTGAAAATTAAAACAAGTAATTTTATAAATAATAATAACGAAAATAAAGTAATAGAATAAATACCAAAATTTAAAATTCTTAGGTTTATCGAATAAACGTGGTGACCGTGACATGCGTGTTAAGTGTGTGGACATGCATGCCTGGAGCCCAAGTTCGATTCCCACTCGCGGCAAGTTTTTTTTTTTTTAATTTCTGATAGGTCATCACCTCTCTGCAGACAATGGTAAACCTCAGAGAGTAAATAATGCCATGTAGAGCTTCTTGAGAACATAAACTTTAACCATACGGACCATACGCCATTAAACATGTAGGTTCAGTTCTCGGCCAATTGTGTGCAAACATTTAATAACACTTCATGATAAAAAGCTCGGCCAAAGCCGATTGACGATTTCAGGGACTGAAATGGCCAATTTTTTTTTTTTTTAACTAAAAGCTTCAAATATAGCCTGTGTCCATCTTGAAAGATTAAAGTTTCTGATAAAGAAAGTTCCTTTTGTTCTTTCCTGATACTTTTTATATATTAATAAAGATAAAAGTAGAACACGCTGTATTACACACCAAAGGCCATGTTGTTGTGAATATTCTTATAAAAAATGAGGTTTATTTGATACAATTGGAATTAAATGTTCATCATACGCCATGTAGTTCTCAAATGAAGATACTCGTATACTATATCAATAAAACTCGGAAACTATTAGAGATAGGCGAGCCCATGATATAAAAACAAGGTACTGAAAGAGAATCACCACACAGACGTCGAATGTCAAAATTAATTCATTATTGATTTTATAACATCATCACTTCAATTTCCAGGGTATCCTTCAAAAGACCTTCCTTATAAACCTGTCGAGATGACTGCGCTGTCTCAAAGTGAGAATGCTGCCTACTCAATACTATCTTAAGGCTTTTGCTAAGAAGCAATTTTTTCAGATGACGGATTATCTGCCTTGCATGAATGAAAGAGTCGGAAAAGTTATCAATTTCAAGGCAACTTTATCAAAACTTGACACTATAGAGGCCATTGCGAAGTAAGATTCCAATTTTATATGACGTTTTGGCAACAACACTCTTTTCTGTCAGCGAACAGCTCCTTGCTTAGTTTAGGCTGCCGTCCAGAGCTGTAGCAGCTCTTTGAAGCACTAATTTGCGCTTTACTATTGTACCTCCGAAGAGCTAACTTGCTCCAAGATGTAAAGATTAACTTGCAATCCTTGGAAAGCTCTTTATCCATGTTCATGTCAATTTCAAATACGAAGAATACAAAGAAAACTTAGTTTTAGTATCTGACGTGGTTAAAATTTTAATACAATTTCGGTCACATCATATGTACAGTACAGCATTCAATAAAATTTAGTACAAGATTTTTAACCATGCATAGATGAATCCAAATTGTGGCAAGTAGTTTGTTGCTATTGTTTTGCGCAACACTGTATGTTCTTATATCTCTAAAAATATTGATTCTACGGAAAGTTCTTATACGATCCCGTAACCCGTAAAAGTATCTAGTAATACGAAGGTGTCACAAAGAAGGCAAGTGTCAAAAGGCTTCAAAAACCTACACATGGGTCCAAGCAATGAAAGTTATTGCAACTGCCACAAAGCCACCATTGAACGCAAAACAAAAAAAAGCAACAACAAAAATACCAGCAGAAACAAATAATGTCTAGATGTTTGTCTGTTGTTCTGGGTCCCGCTTGCATGAGGGTCATACTTAAGAGAGCTTTTGTAGTCATTTATTTGTATTGCAATAAATGTAAAAAAATTGCAATACCAAGCATTGAAAAAAAAAGAAGAAAACAAAAACAATTCCAACATATTATGCAGCTACATATTACATACAGTAATAAATACATACATATGTATGTATGTACGTATGTTTAAACAATTAATTTTCGTTTGTATGTCTGTTTCGGAACTACAAAACCTCGACTGTTGCACATGCAGCAACTCGTAGTATGGCAACAACAACAAATTTGCCACCCAAGCGTGTCACGAACCTAACGCCTCAATGACGTCACTTGGCCAAGAGACAGTAAACTGCACAAAACCACATCGTGACCACAGCGTAGGATATGAATTTTTTTTTGTTAATAATATAAAAAAAAAACAAAAAAAAAACGTATAACAAGAAAACAAAAATTAAATAGAACTCAAAAATATTTATTGCTCGCAGAAAACCAGTTTAATAAAGTTAAACTCTGCACGAGTTCCATGAAAAATACAACAAAAGACAACAAAAAATTTACTGCGTCAGAGCAAGCGCAGAAAAAAAAACCCCCAACTAAATGGATACGCATGCGATTTAGTGATTCAAAGAAAACTACAGACGCGCCTTGACAGGTTTCGGTGTTTTTATTTTTTCGGTTTTTTTTTTTGCTGTGTTTATTTTGCTGCTTTGGTGGTAAAAGTTGAAGAAGATGCGCTAACTTGGCCAACCACCAACGCTGCCAACTAACAGAAATGCTGCAACTTCTACAACATGTTCGCTATGCAACTTGTTTGAGCCACGCTCTGAGCTAATTGTTGGCAGACGTATGACGAACTATTTCGCATAGCCAGCATATGCTGGGAATGTATGCTGTGTGCTTAGAAGAATTTGTTGCAAAAATTCCCATTTCTTATAAATTATTCAACGAAATAGTTATAAACAATAAATTCACGCTTGATTTAATCTTTAACAAAAAACTACCGCGAATTTAGATGTTATGATCATCTGATGTTATGATCTGTTTAAATTAACACTTTCAATGACAATATGAAGCACAAAGCCAGCTGACAGTAATTAAATTGTTATACGTTAATTTTCTTGGTAAAAAAGTAGAATAGGTATAATTTGGAAAAACACTGTAGATCTGTTTCCGGGTTCTGTCTGCCTGCTTACACCAATTAAAAGATGTTGTCTTGATTTCATGCACTGAATATAAAAAATTAATACTTCTTCGTGCATTTTGTGCACGTAATATATAATATCATAAGTTTCACCGAGCCGATACATATGCCAATACCGCACCATTAACCGATGCCGGTACTTTACCGATTTCGATAGCAGAGCATCGACAACAGAAATCTTTTAAATATGCAAAAATATTTTGCACTTAAAAGTATTTTTAATCACCTCTTAATTTTTATCCCAAACATTTTTTGTAAATCACTTCTAAAAATAACTATAGCAACCCTGTGCATGTTGATAATCGATAAGTTTTCTACCATCGCTGGACTGAAAGCTTTTGTAATATTTGCAAGTGAAAGCAATAATAAATTTTGTTTTGATCAATGATTGCGGTATGTTGTGGTTATTTTGTAATTATTCAAAAGTGGTGATTTGTGTTGAGTAAAAATATCTGTGATTTCTGATAAATAAACCAGAATAAATCCATTTGAATGCCTCTCAAAATGTTCTTATTTAACTTTTGATATTAACGATTGGGCACGATTACGATTTCCGGGGCGCCGCGATTTGAAGATGTTTTCTGGTAGAAAACAACAAAAAAACATGATTCGCCGAACAAAAAATCGATAACTCTATTAGTTATCGAGTTATCGATTTTTTTTAAAAAATTTTTTGTTAAAAGTTCTGTTCAAAAAAACATCTATATCTTTGTCGTTACTCAATGGATCTTGAAGATTGATATGTGATTTCAAAGGTCATTAAATGACCTTTCAAATATATTTATTATAAATATCATTGCTATAATATTTTTAATTTTATAAGCGAATTTATTCCAAAGTTGAATTATTTAACAAAAAGAACCGTTATTTTATAAAAAATTTACGTTATTAAGTTACTAAAAATATTTTTTTTTTTGAAAAGCTTACAGTTAGACCTTTTGTTTGACATATAAAAATATACATTTTTTATTTAATTTCACACTATATTACATAAAATTTAAATTTTCCAAGTGTTTTCTTTGTTAAAAAATCTGTTCACAAAATTTTCTATATCTTTGCCGATATCCAATGTATCTTAAAGATTGACATGCTATTCGAAAGGTAATTAAATGCCTTTTCAACGATATATAATACAAATATAATTTCAAAAATGTTTTTAAATTTATAAGCGAATATATATTAGATTTGAATTTTTTAATTAAAGGAACCGTTTTTTTTTCTGCAAAATTTTCGTTTTTAAGGTACTAAAAATATATATTTTTTGATAAGCTGAAAGTTTTACCTTTTTTTCGATAGGTAAAAATATTTATTTTTTTATTAACTGATCGACCAAAAAATACAAATTTTTTCACTGACTCGAAAATCCCGTTAATTCATATAAATATTGTATTGTAATGGCGATATTCGTAAATATGGAGTAAGAAAGAAAAACATCTAAGGTAAATATGAGTGAAATAAGCAATTTTCCGTACAAGGGCAAATCATTGTATCATAAAAAATACGACAAAAAGTCAAATAAATTATATATATTATATACCAAATGAAAGATAAATGTTCAAGCTTTAATAATTTACTCTTTATAATTCATAGTAATAACGGTAATTTTTGAGAAAATAACGGTTTTATGTAAGAAAATATATTTGTATTGCATAAAAATATCTATAAAATACAAAGTACTCAATAGATTTCATTAATTTAAAATTTTTCTAAAAGCCTTACATATAACCTTTTAAATTTTATCTTAATCATTAATATCGGTTATATATTAAGAATGATACAGCCGCTTTTCTTCATAGACCTTATAGCAAAAAAAAAAAATTTAAAAAATCGATAACTCTGAAACAAATCGATAACACAACATTTCCTTTGGCTATTCTTATTTTTATTAAGAGTACTCTTCGAATCCATCGTCAAATCGCGGCGCCCCGGAAATCGTAATCTCCCCAACGATTGAATATTACCCGTGTGGCTTCCGACCTGGAAAGTCCACCATTGACCAGATATCTACACTCTTAACAAATATTGAAAAACACTAGAAAAAAAAAATTGACACGCACCATCTTTTTTTTGCCGATTTCAAAGCCTTCTGCAGGCCAACAAGAACTCACCTACATATGTATATTCCACCATATCTGAATTTGGTATTCTTGCAAAACTAATATGTCTAATACTATGTTCACACTGAGATCAAATTAGGTAATTTCGAGCTTTTGTGTAATTTCGACTGAAATGATCTAAAAATTATGGTAATTTTCCATACAATTTGTTAATTTGGAAATTACCTCAAACAAGGTAATTTCGTTTAAATTACTCACGAAATTAGGCAAAAATGCACTTGCAACCTGAAATCTGAATATAGTGTGGATTAAACACAGCCTTTTTGTGACGTATTAAAAATCGTGCTATCCATTTCAGCTGAGCCGTCAAATTTGTACATGACACATGATAATGGCCACATTCAGATACTTAGCTGATTTGACCCTTCGGTTAGCAACCCATTCAGTGAATCTTAGGTGAGCGATGTTTTCAATGAATTAAAGTTGTACAATTGATAATATTTACGGCTATGTGCGAAATAATTTCGCAAACATACTTTGAGCAAGAATTTTCTATTTTTAATTCAACACTTAACTGTTGAGAGTGCTGAATGTGGCCAGTAATGAATTGACAAAAAAATAAATCAAACGTCAAACGAAATTATCCAAGCCCAAGGCCTATTTATATAAGGTTGCATACATTTTTGACGTTTTCTCATTTCGGCACCCTTATTTTGAAATGAGAGCAAAAGAGCGTAGTCATTTGAGTAAAGAACTGACACGGTTGCCTGAATATAATACTATTGGTAGTTTTTTGTAGTACTATTTGGTAAATAGAATACTAAAATTTTTGTTTAGAACTTTTATTTGTCCTTTTTTTATATATAATTAATAATAATTTTCGTTTTGATTGAAGGATTTCAGTACTATGCCCTAAAAAAGGTTTAATGAAATAAATATATATTAAGAAAATCAAGAAAGACAGACCAAATAAATATTTTCATATTCGAAACTTTCATTGCATTGGAAAACGGTTATCGTAAAAACCACTTTTACTTCCAATTTTGACAAAAATCAAAATTTTAACACATCTTGACTTAGTGTGTACACAAAAAAACAGAAAACTGCACAAAACCCTGAAAAATACTTTTTTTTTCTCGAGCAGCACAAACCCCTACTCTGCAAACGTCAAAATATTTTTGTTTACATAAAATAAGGATGCGTCAAAAAATGTTCGCAACCTTAAATGAATCAACCTTGATCCAAGCCTAGTGTGAACACTTTTGCACAGTTTCATTAGACCTTATCACATTGTATGGCAGAAAAATATACCTATTTTGACCCCACCTCAATCGTTAGATATTTGAAAGACATTTTCGAAAAATATTTTCTTTTTTTTTTTATAGTGGCCCCTATGGTGATATTTTGGTTTTTTCGTTATATCTTCGGTTTTTCTTGTTCGATCCGGAAGATTTTATATCTGTCTGTTTGTTGGTGTTATCCAAATATTTTCTGATGTTTTTTTTTACCTCAAATGTTTTTTTTTCGACTGATTATACAATCGATCTTCGTTCCTACCATATTATCCTGCTCCAAAAAGTCCAACAAATTATAGCTTTGAAAAAATCATTATAACCATGGGAAGAACTGAAATCGAAAAAATGGATTTTAGGAGCACTTCCGACCTATTTTGCAAAGAATAACACTTTGGATCATAAAGTAAAGTAAATTTTGTGTGCATACTTTCAGGCTAACAATTTTTTTTTTTATAATAAAGGCACTATAATAACAAGAACAAACAGTTTGAGCAATATAAGGTGCGGAGCAGGGAGCTTGTTTTTTATGTATTACAATTTTACACCAAAAGAATGACAGTTAAAATTTCCGTACGATCAAAAGTTTTCAAGTTAAACGCCAAAGGATGGCTAAAATTGTTTGTTTTTGCAAATATCTTTTAAACGGTAATTTTTGCGGTAGTTTGGGTAAAAAAACTTTTGTTCACTAAATATTTATACACAAAAATGGTAATTTATTCCAAAATTTTCCAGATAAAAATAAATTTATGTTTTTTTTTTGCCACAGTATTAAGTGCTTCACACCATTTTGACAATAACCTGAAATCTGGTGAAAATGTTTTCCTCCATAACTATCACTTTTTCTTTAAAATAGAACTTCACTTTACCTTTGCCCCCAAGCTACTAATAAATATTTAGGCGTTCATATCCAAGTAAGTTGAATTCAGTAAACCTCTGAGAATACTGTTACTTCAAAACCTACATAACACAGGATGCGTGCTTAATATTGCTATAAAATATTAAATTAAAAACAAAACATTAAATTTGCAAAAACCTAATTAATGGCTTTATCTATTAACTTTATTACTTTATTATTTATGTTGTCAATATTTTTTTTAATGCCTTTCTTTTCATTACAATAGAAAATAAGGTCAGTTTTCAATGATTGCGTCAATGTTCCTTTTATTAATGGCCTTATTGCACCACATCTAGTCGTTTCGTTAGTCGAGTTAAATTATTGCCACCTTCTCGTCATGTCGTGACTTATAGTGAAGGTCATTGTGGTCAGTGTGACAGTTAATATCTTTCATTTGTTGGCATTGAATTTAAGAAAGTGTAAAAGTTCTTCCGCCACATGCGGAAAAAAGCTCAATTTATTGAAAAATATGTACCTCACGCAGATATCTTCAATGCTCGCGAGAATAGCTGCAGCCACGATTAAGCAATCAACTTTCAATTTTGTTCAAATTGTGCAGAATTCTGTTGCTCTTAACCACGCTATTAGCTTAACATCAACATCTATCAGCTAGCTAGCTGGTTCTAGACAACTTACTCTATTACTAGAGTTTACTTGGCCGGAATGAATGGTGCATTAAACTCTCCGAAGCTCAAGGTCAAGACTCAGCATTAAAAAACGCATTGTTAACCATTTAGCTATTATACAAATCTGACGTTTATAACTTTAAAGCTTTTCATAAACTCGATGTGCTGCCATTTTCCAAGTAAGCATCAACCTAATTCCGAAAAAACTAGCAGTCACGGAAACTTTTGTATCCAGAAAAATTAGATATACGTATATCCAGGAGTAGCAATTTCGATACAATGAGTTTTGGAGTATACAGTGTTGGAGAAATGAAAGACAGAAGTTTTCAATTTTTAATCTGTTAATTTGAGGTAATTAACGTTATGTTTCTTATACAGAATAAAAAACATTATGTATAATTTAGTAACAGATGAACAGATTACTTGAAAGCAATAAAAACACGAAATATTTATTTTTCATTCAAATTATAGTTTATATATATTAAGTTTTGAATATAATTAATACATAAAGGCTTACGATAAATTATGTCATTGCTCTTGCCAAGTTTAATCAAAATAGTTTTTGCTTACTTATATTTTTGCTCCAGCTCTTTGAAATATGAATAGACATATCGTAATAAATTGATATGGATCACTGCAAATAAAATTTTAAGTAATATAAAATTATATACAATAGAAAAATACATACCTACAATATGGAGCCCAATAAGAAATATTAATATGAAAAAAATTTCTAGCAGTTTTATAGTATCGACACCCAAATCAATATCAAGATAATCTTGTGGTAGCAGTATGGTTAAGCCACAGGCAATTAATATGGAAGCTATCATGATAATGATGCCAATGAGACATGATGCTATCATGTCAATAATGGAAGCAATACAGAACCATTTGACTTTCTATAGAAGTTAAAAATGATAGGATTAAAATTATGATTTAAGAGTACTAATGCTGCTAAAAAAAACTCAGGTAATTAAGTTAAGATGGATTTGAACTTTATAATGAACGAAATAGTGCACATTTTTTTCGCTCCTATCTTAGGTGAAGTTACTTGAACCGTGTATTATAAAGCAAATGCATTTTTGAAGTAACCTACAGTCACAGCAGCTGTCAGCAGGCATGTAGAAGTCAAGGCGTAGAATACCAATATCCATAACTCATATGTTGAATGCTCTCCTTTAAAAACATTTATTTTTTTTATAAGATTATTTTAAATTTGGTAAACTTACTATGTGACAAGTTAATAGCCATGGGTATTAAGGGTAAGATTTTAACGGTACCAATAATAGCGCAGCAATGTCTCAGGGGTAAACCACAGAATCCGGTATAGATAACAAACGTCATGTTGAGCAAGCAATCGACTCTAATTCTGTTTAAGCTCAAACCCGATATTAGTTTGTGATTGATGAAATTGAATTGTATTGATGAAAAAGCATTTACAAATTATTGTTTTAAATATTTATAAATAATAAATTAAAAATTATATTTTTCATTCAATTGACATAGAATTGATAGTGTTGAGAACTCGTTTTTTCACAATAAAGTGTTCGAGAAGAGTATTCGGATTTTCTAATTTTTATATGAGGTTCAAATACAATTTCTGAATTGAATATTTCTAAATTATAATTTCTTTATTTTTACTATTGAATAACATTTATTTTATTGGCTGCATTTTGCGTACTTAGTAAACATTTAATACACACAAGCTTACATTTAATCAAATTGACAACTTTTCGTTTTTTTTAACATAATAGGTCTGTGGTGACCGTGGCATACAGGTTAAGTGTGTGGCTTAGCATGCTCGGAGCCCGGGTTCGATCCCCAGCCGCGGCGAAAAGTTTTTTCAATAAAAAGTTTTTCTGATCGGTCACCACCTCTCTGCAGACAATGGCAAACCTCAGAGAGTAAATAATGCCATGTAAAGCTTCTTGAGAACATGAACTTTAGCCGTTCGGAGTCGGCATAAAACATGTAGGTCCAGTTCTCGGTCAATTGTGTGCAAACATTTAATAACACACACAACACAATTGATCATAAGAAGCTCGGTCAAAGTCCTTTCAAGGGCTGAAATGGCCAATTTGTTTTTTTGTTTTAGGTCTGTTTCCGTACTCACTTCAAGTAACTTGAAGTTACTCGAAAGCGTTTCCGTACACATTTTTCCAGCTCGAGAGAGAAGAAGAACAAGCAAAATGTCACTTTTTGTGGCTCTCTATTACTCGAACTTTACTTGAAAAATTTCTTCGAGCACGAATCTCGAGCTTCTAACAGCTGATTGTCAAAGTGATAAAATTAAATTGTTGCATTGTATTGCGAACAAAATGTATGCAATTGGTTAGAAAATTAATAAAAATATTTAAAATTACCAAATCAACGCTTACGAAAACGTTTTAAATACAGAAACACAGCAATTAAATTTAATTGTTTTCAAAAAACAGATGTTGTGCTTGAAACTTACTTGAAAGCGTTTCCGTACTTTTTGACAAATTTTCTCATTTTGACAAATAATCTATTACCCGAACTTTACTCGAACTTTACTTGAAGTGCGTACGGAAACAGACCTAATGTTTCATGCAATTCTGCCATTTTGTAAAACAAGTAACCCAGTTTAGATAATTAATTGTTTTATATTACTTTATAAATACAATCCTTATAATTAGTCTGTTCGAGTACTGCTTTTGGCGTTCGCGTATGCAAAAAACTTGCAAAATGAGAGAAATTGAGATCGCAAAGGGAAGTTGCAATTTCCTACTGGATAAATTTTAACTGTCGAGAATTTGCAAGCTAGAAAACAGCTGATTGAAGACAGTTGCAATTTTAACTTTCAAACAAGTCAAACAAATGTAAAATTTAGTAAAAGTCACCATAATTATATGGTACACTTGTTAAAACTTACCGCTTTCAAACTTGCGAAATGGCCCAATGACCGAAATGGCAAATTTCCGTTTGCTTTGTATTCTTCTTGAAATATAAGCAAGACTTTAATCAGCTGTTGTCGAGGCTTGCAAGTTTTTGGAAATTTTGCGTTCGCGTACTTTTTTCGATATTTTTCTATTTGATAGAGAATTGTGCGTTACTCTCTTGCAAATTGTTGCTGGATATTTTTCACTGGATAAGTACTCGAACAGACCAAATTTCACATTATTTTTCATCTATCAAACAAAATAAAGTGAGCGTAAACTGCGGTTTATGATACATACCATTAAGCCCGAAAGCTGTGAAGCAGCTACGTAGCAAATCTTCTGCTGAATGCACTCATTACTCTACATTCTCTTTTTTCAGCGTTGCAGTAAAAAAGTTCAAAGAATGATCGCTATTTACAGGCTTGCTACCCTTTTTTGAAAAAATTAACAAGTAGATTAATTTTGTTCTGAGGAGATTAACTTTTGTATGACTTATCTCGTCAAATTCAACAAGATTAGCGAGTTCATCTCATCAAATGACAGGTGTTCTCACTTCCCAATTGTGTTTTGACTTGTTTAAACAAAATCCAATGGATTTTTGAAGTGCAACTTCTTTAGCCACGTATACAACACACGGCGAATGACACGGGTAGTAAAACCGTTGAAACGAATGAAACTGCAGCGAATAAAGGTGAATTTTATTGAAATTAAGTGTTCGAAACACCCTATAAATTCGAAGGAAAAAATTATCAAACAATGGTTTGAGTCCGAACTAACAGATGAATTAATCAACAAAGTTTTAGACCTTACTTTTTGAAGGTGGAATTTTCAACTAGATACGATATACTTCAATTTCCAACCGTGACACGCTACGCTGGAATTTTCAACCAGTATGATTCAATGGCCAATCGGATGCAATAAGATTATCTCAGTTCACAGACGAGTCATTGGCAATTTCATGGATTCCATGAATCATTTGGACAAAAATGGATGAATCTATGGCCAATCGAATGCAATGTTACAAGAAGGTCATTTATAATTTAATAGATTATAATTTAATAGAATGCAGAGGTCACAAGAGGGTCATTTAAAATTTAATAGATTCCATGAAGCACTTGGACAAATATGGATGATTCTATGGCCAATCGGATGCCATATCTGAGGTGACAGACGAGTCATTGGAATTTCATGAATTCCATGGAACATTTGGACCAAAATGGATGCTTTTATGGCCAATCAGATGCAATAGGATTCAGAGGTCACAGAGAGACAGAAAAGTGTCACCGGCACTTTTATGGATTCCATGAATCATTTGGACCAAAATGGATGATTCTTTGTCCAGCGGATGCAATGGGATTTTTTGAGGTCATATGCAGGTGGTAATTGATACTTTAATGGATTCCATTTTAAGTACATTTTTTTATAAGATTTATATTGATGATGATGAGAAATGGGTTCATTACGATAACCCTAAGCGCTAAAAACATTACGGGCTTGGTTGCCCGGCCATACGCAAAAATCGACGCCAAAGCCCAATGTTCACAGTGACAGGGTCGTTCTCTATGTTTGGTCTCTATGTTTGTAGGTGAACTAGGTGAAGCTATCACAGGGTAACTCTACCGAACTCAACTGATGCCTTTGAACCGAGCATTGAAGCGAAAAAGGCCCAGAGTGCGATCAAACATATCTTGAAACGCTGAAATGGGAAGTCTTACCCCTACTATTTGCTTTCTTTGATGACGCATGAACTTGAGGATTAGCACTTTCGCTCTTTTAAAATAAACTTAATCTTCTCATGGCTTTATATGAAATCAGATTGTTTTTTTGGTAAGACTAAATTAAAAACTCTCTTCTTTTTTGGGTTAAAGTTTCACTTATACCGTGCGTGGCGGCCACACACATATTTTTTTGCATAACCATGGATGAAACATGGATGCACGACTATTCTCCAGAATCGAAGGAGTCAGCAAAGGAGTGGTAAGGTCCCAGTGGAAGTGTTCCACAGCGAGCGAAGCCTCCACAAACGGCCCGAAAGATGTTGGCGTTTGTTTTTTGAGATTTGGGATTGGCATTTTGTTTATCGTCTATTATAAAAATAATCAACAACGACTTTTACCGAAAATCATTGAGCCGATTTAAGAACACAATCGCAAAAAAACGCCCCCATTTGTCGAAGATGAAAAGAAACTTTTTGCAAGACAATGCTCCATACTACAAATCGATCGAACCTTATCTAAATTTCACGAGTAATGCTTGGAGCTGCTTCCTCATTCCCTAGATTTAGCACCTAGCAACTATTATCTGTTCCCTAACTTAAAAAGGTGGCTCCAAGGAAGGAGATTTGCGACGAACGAGCAGGTGGAATTGGAAACCGCAACATATTTCGGAGATCTTGAGAAATCTTACTATTCTTAGGGCTAGTAATATTAGAAAATCTTTGGAATAAGTACATATATCGAGCTGTAGGGGATTTTGTAGAAGAATTAACAAATATTTTGGCAAACTGTTGAAATATGTATATCTACTGTAATCTTAACTACTATACTTACACTTTGCAGAATTCATCTTAGCTTTTCATTTTAGAAATTTTCTAAAATTAATTTTATATTCTAAAATAAAAGTGCAAACCAATAGGTTATGGACCTGCGCTGAAATAGTTAGAACTCTAGAAAAGTTTTTCGCGCGATTGGTAAGCTGAACCAAGGTAATTATTACAACTGCAAATTCAAAATGCAAATGTATCTCATGAAGGAAGTTTTGTGGAGAGTCACTGAGAAGGAGTCCGGGACTTCAGAAGCATCGAAAAAGCAGGATCGAGACGGTTTTGCTATCATAAGTTTATGGGTAGAGAATAGCCAGTTGATCCATATAAGAAATGAGAAGCTTGCAAAAGACGCAAGAGAAAATCTTGAAGAATCAACACGTGCGCGTTAATCTCAGCTCAAAGGTACATCTCATGCAGTATTCACCCGGAGGATGGAGATGATTTGGAGGCACACATCAAAACCTTGAACGAGTTGTTTGACAAGCTAAGGTTTATGGGTGCTGCTCAGTGGCTTACCGAGCAGATACGACAGTTTAATCACAGCTCTCGAGGTAAGACTAGAAAAAGATCTCATAATCAACATGGTTCATGGTCGATGGAAGTCGCAGCTCGGAAAAGCACCAAGAAAACTATAAATCCTAACAGAAAGTGCTATTTTCGTCACAAGAAAGGTTACGTAAAGAAAGAATGTCGGAAGTATCAAGGTGGGCTTAAAAAAAATTCACAAACAATTTTCAAAAAGCATGTAAATAAAGTGGTGACCAGGTGGCATGCAGGTTAAGTGTGTTGCTTAGCATGCTCGGAGCCCGAGTTCGATCCCCAGTCGCAGCGAAAAGTTTTTTCAATAAAAAAATTTTTCTGATCGAAGACCACTGAGGACGGTATGGTCTATGTGAGACTCCAAAGAGAGATAGCTGGAACAAACTAACCTAATCTAAGCCTTCTACGTACCAGTGTTGCCAAAGAGCCGAACTGAAATTTACCACTATTTAGGAAAAAAAATACCACTTTCTGAGAAAATGTACCTTTTCCTAAAAATAAATTACAAAATTTTAAATGATTAACAGGCGTTATAACTTACTTTACTACTTCCACTATTTCAATGCAATTTCAAAACATTTGATTACTTCTTATGTCTTGGTGTGTTTCAACAATTTCCTTAGTTTTTAAGTTAAAATTTGCAGCAAATCAAAAATTAAAACAATCCTCGTTTGTTATTTTTTTGAACAAAAGCGGGCTCCCAATAATAAAGGACTGATTGTGAGTACGTTCAGAGAGGTAACAAAAGCGCAAAAAACTTAAAATATTTGGAAATCTAAAAAATAATTATATTCCAAAAATCTACCACTTTTAGTCAAAAATTACCTTTTTTACCTCTGCCCAAAAAATGAGTCAAAAATTACCTCATTCAGGGAAATTTACCTCAATTTGGCAACAGTGCTTCCTACTGAAGCTGTATTTTTCTTGCCTCTTTACCTCACTTTTTAGAAAACATGCGCTCTTTTACTTTTAATTAAAGAAATTATTTCAATCTTGGGCTAAAATCTAATTCTGCTTTTCATGCCAATGAACTTTATTTAGTGTATATTAATGCATTCCATCCAAACAGGTTTTTGAATCAGGCTCTCAATAAAAAAACTTCATCAGCTACAAAGATTAGTTCAAGTCCATCACGTAGGCTACAAATTTTAAAACTTAATTTCAATGTCACAATTTTTTTTTTAAATGTTAATTTTTCGCTAAATCAGAATTTTGTTTTTTTTTTCTTCTTCTGATTATGTAAAAATAAAATTTAAACATCTAAAGGCAAAGAAAAAGCAATTAAATTTACAAAAGTATTTAAAGTAATTGTTTTAATTGTGCTGCTGCAAATTTTAAGTTCAACATTTGAGTTGAAATTTTTTTGTTTTCACTGGTCATTGCCATTATGAAAATAAATTAATGTAGAAGAAGAATTTATTATTTACGCAGAATTCAAATGAATATTAAATATATATTTTTTACTATGTAACTATTGCCAAACAATGAAAATTATATTCAAATATTATAATATGGTACAACATAATGGTAGCGTGTAAATACGTAAACCTTGCCATGTACATCACTGGCCATGCCCTCCGTCATAAATATCAAACGTGTGCGTTAATGTAAACGTAGCAACGAATTCGATGAAATTTATTTATATGACTTCTTAATTGTTTATTGATATAAATCTCGATAGCCTTCTTCAAAGTCCTACAGATTATCATTACGGTAGTAGACACCGCTTTATTATGTGTCTTAAATGTCTTCACATAATGTGACTAGCAACAAGCTGATGTTACAGTTGTTTTTGTTTTTTATTGTCTTCAATTTTAAAAATCTTCAAATTAACTATTCGTGGACCGGAAGAGTTATGTTGAATGGAATACTATATGCCGTTATGCAAATTCTTAAAACCATAGACTTAAATGGCTGTATTAAACAGAAAATGCAAATAAAAAAATGTATTCGCGCTTCATAGAATGGTATATGGCATAAATTAAATATGCGTTATAGTTTTTAACGCCAAATTTTTTTTTAAATGCAGTGATTTTATGCAAAATTCATTAGCTTTGTATCACTGTGATATCTTAACAAGTTATTAGCTCGTAGGACAAAATTAAGCTAATAACTTGTTAAGATAAAATTTCAAATTTCATATTTGAAAAAAAAAATACTTAAAAGCTGAAGACTGCTTAAAATTACCATAAAATGTAGGCAAAGTTTATATGTATACAAAACTTTTGCAGCACAACAATAGCAAACAACAGCTTCAAAACGTTGATAAACTTTCGCTTTCACTGGCTTGATTCTGTGCTAGCCCGTTTGGCTTATTCATGCAAGCGGTTGGTTGGTCAAAATCGTTGAACCCGCTCTTTGTGGGTTTTTTTGGGTGATTCCCAACAGTGACGTCTGAGCTATTAATTTGTTTACAAACTATTTTTTTTTTTTTTTCTTTCATCAGTTTCTTTCAACAGTTCCAAAAACTTGTCTGAATCATATCAATTTACAACTACTTAATTAGCATTTTATGGTTAAAATTTTAGCATTTGAAAAAATATTAATTTTGTCGTGAGCACGTTTTTAGTGCCAAGTATTTAATGATGTTTTTTTTTAGTCTGTTGCAAACCAGATTTAATTTTATGAGTTAAATCATTTTAAGTTTTTTGTTTTGATATAAGTTTTTTGTTTTCTCTGGCTTAACCGCAAAAAAATGTTTAATTGTTTCTTAAAATTACATTTATTAGGTATTAAAACAAAAGGATTATGTTTAAAGGGTTCAGTAAACGTTAAGATATTCTTAACTCACTAATTGAAGGGAGCATTATACAGCATTATAAAAAAAAATCGATCAAATGTTAAACCGGTAAATCGAATAAGCCGAAAATTACGATTTCTTAATAGTCGGTTTTTCAAATATTTGAAGTAAAAACCCGTTAAGCGGCTTGCAATAAAAGCGCACATGAAATAAAATAGTTACAATAAAAAATTTTAAATAATTTAATTGATTTAATTACTTATAAAATTTCATGTTTAATACATTCAAATATAAGCAATAATAATAATATTTCTTTAAACGAAAACAAAATGTAAGCAGTAAGCAATAAGAATAAAATAAAGCGTTTTTCAATAAGGACTAAGGCTATCAGTACCGTGATTTCCAATGCCAAAATCCTGGAATTCCAGTAGCTTTTTGCAGTCGCAAATCCTGGAATAAGTTCCGCTTAATTTCGGGTTTTTTACCTTAATAATTTTAAATTAAAGAACTAATTTTTCATAAATTGTTGTTTATGGCTCCAACAGGCTCTTGCAGGCGCAATTTTTTAATGAAAAATACCATAATAGATGTTGACTGATAAAGCCCAGCTAAATTCTTATGACAATTTTATAAAGACTGTCCCAGAAATAACTGTCCTTTTGTTTTTTTTTTTATTGTAAAAAAACCACTGATGCTTTTTTAAAAATTTGTTTTTTCAGTTTATTATTAAGTGAGCTAGTTCTTTCCCGTCAAAAATGACGGGCTCGGTTTTAATAAAGAAAACAACATGAAATATTGATTTTCTTAAAGCTGAATTAGAAATCAGCGAAAATTTCCACAGTCAATTTTCTTGCATAAGAACTACAAAAACTACAAACTTTTTTTTTTAAATTGCATGCAATCTTTAGACTCAAGGCTTAGACGCTCAAAATTGCATGCAAACGTCAGAAAAATTGACTGTGGAAATGCGCCTTTATGGCAAGCTATAAATGTTGCGCGTAAATAACGGTTTTTCTAGTTTTGCAATGTAATTTTCGAGTTATTCATGTAAATATATCGGCACATATTGCCTTGCCATATGGTAGTCTTGGATTATTTCGGATTTGTTACCCGTCATTGTCACATGAATTGGCTTTTATCTCATTAAGTGACTGCTGGCATCATAACTTAGTTGATGACAAGCATTATTCTGTCACAACCCCTGTTAAATGTCTTTTTGAAAAACGCATTCCTCTGCGAACAACAGTTCTGAAAAATTCATCTTGCCCTTGATTTTCATAACAATGGCCTCAATGCAATAAAAAGGGCTCCTGTCACCTTATGTCAGCTTCAGTTCAGGCGTCCGGAAAGGACTATTAACTTTTACCAACTTTGTCTTATAATGTTTTTTGTGACATGCTAAAGAAAGCTCTTGGCTAGAGTTGAAAGCGAAATCCATTGGAGCTGTAGTGAACATTTAGAAGATCTAGACTACGCTGATGACATCTGTCTCTTATCATTCAGACATTCAGATATGCAAAGCAAGATTGAAGACATTGGCTTGAAAACGCATAAGGATCAACATATCTAAGTCTAAAAGCATACAATTTTAAACCATGCAGTAATGATATCACTTTCAAATATAGCAATGACGACATTGAAAACGGCGAAAGCTTCACGTACTCAGGCAGTATTATCTTCATGGATGGTGGAGCAAAAAAGGATATCAACTCAAGAATGTCAAATCTTCCTTTTTTTTCGCTCAAACGAAAATTCGCATTTTTATTTTGAAAGTAAAATCGGGTTTCTTATATGAATGCGATGCCTTAGACGCATTCTAAAAATTTGGTGGCCCCCCACTATCTCAAGTGCCGTTTTGTACAAAAACTGCTCCAGATACCCATTGCAAACGAGTCCAAAATGAGATGGAAAGGGAATAATATCCTGAATCCTCAAGGCTGAAGAGAAAGTGGTAGATTCAAAACTCCTGGAAGAGTCGTTGGAGAGGGAAGTTCAAGAACCCGCAATATCGTAGAAAGAGATTTAAGTCATCGCTAAATAACGCGACGTTTCATTTTGGTAATTTATAGGAGTAACAGGAATACATTACAGGAATTACAGACCTAATGGATCAGAGTCTTTCATAGAATTCAACCAAGGAACGCTGTTGCTTCTCATGGACACTAATTTTCCATGAGTTGCAAAGATCCGGATCAAAATGGAGCTACCACCAACTTAGAAATGATAAAGAATCTTGCCAGCATCTTTACATGAACTCCCCAACATTATCACAAGGTCAGAATGGTCAATATAATCTTTCAAACCCTACAAGTCTACACTCAGAAAAAAGTGTCTCGGAATATGATAAAAAAGGCATCATATTTAAATAAAAATGGTATAGACTTTGCTCCAGAGAATGCTATTCTCTAATTGCGATACTTAAAATTCTCTAAAAATGATAAAAAGGTTCCATGAAATAGAAAAATATATCGTTTTTAGAGAAAAATACTTTTTTTTGAGAAAATATTTGTTTTTATTGAAGAAAATACTTCTCATAGTGAATTTTTTATCAAAATATAAGAAAAGTTTTTCATTTTCAATAAAATTTCTCTATAAATGAGAAATTTTTTGTGCGAGAAAAATACTTATCATTATTAGAGACATTGAAATATTTCCATTTCCTAGAAGTAAAGAAATATTTCTTCGAAAATGTGAAAATTTATTCTATTTGAAGAAAATTTTATTTGAAAAAGAGAAAATTGCTATTATCAAAAATAGAGAAATTTTTTACCGGAGCAAGGTATGTGTTTTTTTCTCAGTGTACGGGACCAGATGGAATTCATGCATTCAAGAAAAATAATTTCTTCGGTAAAAAATGGGGCCTGCTACCACATTTCCCCCGCTTGATGAACACAGTGATCGTCAGACCTACAGCTTTCTAGTGTAGTAGACAATTGAACCCAAAAGGAGCTACCTTGCCTCTCTAACAGAAGTGCAAATGTAAGCATGCAGGTAGGAAAATGGAGGCAACCTGCTTTTATGCTTAGCCGAGAAACCACCGTTCCGGAAGCTGGAGATGTTCATTCTTCAATAAAGCTACGAAACCTAAGCGAAGATGAGATTCCTTCAGTTGGATCTTAACAACTGCCGGGCAGCGCAAAACCTATTCGTGCAAACGGTCAAAGAAGAGAACACCGATCTTGCGATTCTTAGTGAACCGTATGATTGCAAAAGCCCAGGAATTTGGGCCACAAACAACACTGGCAAAGCTGCTATATGGTCGTGCGGTAGTGTTCCTCTCCGCATACATCTTCGTACACGTTTTGTTCGGGTTGAGGTAGAGGATTTTCTGGTTGTGAGCTGCTACCTTACCCCAAATTTGTCCGTTGAAGAGTTTGGGGATACCATAGACGCCGTAGTTGACGACATACGAGGGACTAAGCCAGTTCTAATAACTGGCGACTTTAACGCTTGGGCTATAGAATGGGGCCGTGAACGTACAAACCAAAAAAGCTTTTCGATGCGTTCGCATCACTTGACATGAAACTGCTCAAAACTAGATCGGAGCACACTTTTAGCAGTGCAGTATCTTCTTTATTGATCTGACCTTCACTAGTGGTAAACTCGGTATTCAGACTGAATGGATGGCACGAGATATCTATGCGCACAGTGACCACCATGCCATATCACACACGGTAGGTATACAAAATCATAGCCGAGGGAATAGTAGCGAAAGGAGATCTGCTTATAAAACAGATTCGCTAGACGTAAATATCTTCAGAATAATGATGGCCGACATACACCTCACCGGCACAGCAACCGACTGATATGGTAAGACAAGTCAGGAGAGCTTTCGACGCGTCCATGCTCGTTAGAAGACCAAGCAAACGACAGCGCAGTCCAGTGTACTGGTGGTCTCTAGAAATTGCAGAAGCACGCAGAGTATGCGTTCAAGCTAGAAGACACCGACTCAAGAGGTACCGACAGATTCTAATTTCTTTGCAAATCCTACCGCGTATCCAAAAAAGCTTTGAAGAAAGCTTTTAATAAAAGCAAGCGCGAGTACTTCCTGTAGTTATGTGATGAGGCAGAAGTTAGTCCATAAAGAACCGCCTACAAGCAACAAAAAGTTGCAAGGGGCTCAGACGGCCCACTCCGACGGACCTACACCTTCTTGGTATTGTAGTGAGGACTCTCTTCCTGCCACAACCAGCGACTTCAACCTACCTTGCAAACGAAGATCTCCATCAAATAATAATGGTAAGCACCGAGGAAGTGGTGACAATTGCCAAATCCGTGAAGAACGAAAAAGCACCAGGGCCAGATGGTATTACTGACCGTGCGTTTTTGGTGACTCTAAACTGTATGCTTTTGTTGTTGGTACTGTATTTTGTTGTTTTTTTTAATCAGGCGATTATCTTTCTTAATTAGGCTTTGGCGCTTTTATTAATTTCGCTGATTATGCCTGCTTTAGAGCATACCTGCATAAATTCAAGCATGAAAGTGACCCCTATTGCATTCATTGCTGTAGTAGCACAGTAGAAGACACTGCTCACGTCCGCTTCGAGTGCCTTACGGTGGCTCTAGGAGTTTTATGCGGTTCTAGAAGTTACCACGTAGAAGTCCGGCTTGAGACAATTTCGACATGGATATTGCCGGTCTCCAACAGATTGAGGCATTCAGATACGTTGCAATGTAAAGATCGCGCCCTTGACCCTCACGTATGCATCGTTGCCTTGTATGCATCGTCCCACCAATTATGAGAATTATTACTGAAAACTTATCCGAGTCCTTAATAAATTTTGTTTCATACATCCACAAACTATTTAAAAAATAAATCAACAAGTATTGCTTTAAAAATAGTTTTTGATTTTTTATTATATATATACTAATTATATTAACGAAATTACATATTGGTAATTATATCTGTTGTGTATATATATATATATATATATATCTTTAAACTACATATTAAATAATATTAAAAAACTATATGTTATTTTTTTTGTGTCACAGCGTGCTGCGCTTAGGTGTGAAACATTGTGTATTATTTTTTGTTTTTTTTTAATGAAAGATAAATTATTAATATTAAAAACTGCTTATATCGACATTGTCCCTTTTCACATGGATATATGTATAAAATTTTGTCTATATATCTAAGCTTATATTTTATATTATGATTAAAAGCAAAAAACTATAAATATTCGAAAATCTTTTTAAAATTTTTAGCACATAAAACGCTTGTTTAAAATATGTTATTTATGTACACGACGCACTTAACTCTGAATTTTTAAAATTAATAGCATCTTACTAAGCTTAACAAAGGTACTAAGCTAAGTTATTGATAACAAATTTTACATTTAGGTAGAGCTTAAGTGACAAATAATTGCATTAGGCTTTGTTTTAAAACTAATAAATACTTTTTAGATGGAAATCTTAGAAATGTTAGCTTTTTAACGATGAGTACAAAAGACGCATTTCAACTATTTTTGCTTTTCTATT
The DNA here is from genome assembly GCA_958299015.1 of Tetanocera ferruginea. Lineage (NCBI taxonomy): Eukaryota > Metazoa > Arthropoda > Insecta > Diptera > Sciomyzidae > Tetanocera > Tetanocera ferruginea. Next base: position 118,112,342 of record OY282643.1, on the reverse strand, counting down.
TTTTTTGTTTTTGTTCTTTTTTTAGTAAGTTTTTCATTTACGCACATGTTATAATTCTTTACAATTTTATGCAGATAAGTTATCATATTTTCTGCACAAACATTTTGTTTAAAATATTAATCGAAACAAGTTTTACATATAATTTAAATATAAGTGACAATTTCAACAAATCTTAACATGGATTTAACAATTATATTTGTTAGTTAATTTAAGTTGAACGAACGAACGAACGAACATTCATATATATATATATATATATTTATGTATATATATATATATATATGTATATAATTCTTATATATATATTATTTAGATTTATGGAAATTTGTTAGGATTATAATTTAAGCAAATTTTGTACTAATTCGGTTTCTTTTTTTGTATGTATTTGATTTTGATAATCAGCCGGGCTTTAGTTTCTTTTTGTGGAAGTTTTTTTGCTGCAGCTTTAGTGATTAATGCGCTTTTGCACGCGACTGCGCGTCTGCAATGTTGTGGAGGATGTTACGTTGATTGAGGTGCTGCTACGTAGCGTCGAACGCTTGCCGTACTCCAAAGTCACTGATGCAGTCTTGGGTGTTACCAACGAACGCGCACGTGTTGCGGCACAAATCAATTTTGGTGATGGTGGTGGCGCTGCCAAATTGGCTGCTGTCGACTGCAGCCGTGTGGCCTTGCTAAAGATTACGGTGCTACTACGCTCCCTGCTGTTGTGGCGACTTGTTGTTGACGACCTTGTACTAAGACTACGTAGATTGCGACGCTCACGCCGTTGCTGCAGATGATGTACCGACGTAGCACTGTTAGAAGAAACATTAGCAGCACGTGTGTCAGTTACTTCCATGGGCAGCACTTGACGAGATCGCAGATTAATAGCATGTGCCGAGGGTGTTTCGGTTGTTGCAGTGCTTTTTGAGCTACCCAACGCCATCGGAAGCTGACATGGCGTAGCTTTGTTTGGTTTTGCTGCATGGTTTGTTGTATGCAGTTGCGTTGTCTGCTGCTGTGTGGCATTGGTCGCAAGCAGTGTTGCGGCTGTGGTGCGCAGGAATTGATTAGATATTGATGTGGAACGTCGTAAATTCAGTGTCGATTTGGCTTTCATATCTTTGGATAATGAGTTTCTGGAACGCAGCGTGCGTTTGGCATAGTCCACAACGAGCGGTGGAGCCATGCTGCGCAATTGGCGCTTCTCAGAACGTTGTTGTTGCAGAGCATTGTATGGCGCAGAGTCGCAGCGCCGCAGAGATTTTGAGCAGGAAGGCATGGAGAGCCGCTGGTTTTCGTTAGGCACATTGGCATAATGCGTGCGCTTTGAGGGTGAAGGATTTATAAGAGCCTTTATTGGCTGCTTAGAAGCTATAGCAAAACTCGATTTAGCACGTGTTAGCTTCGGTCTTTGTGTTGCAGATATTTGATTAGGCAACATTGGTGCGCTGTTACTTAACGCCAGCAAGGGCTCAATGTCAAAATCGGGTTTCTCGTGAAGAATTTCGATTTTGTCAATGAGCACAATTTTACCTTTGCTGCTACTACTACAGCTCGAGTGTTGATATTCAAGCTCCAACTCAGTTTCCGAGACATCGACTTCCATTTCTTGCACTTCTTCGTATGCCGCTGGTGATTCAATACTGGATGAGATCTCGTTGATTTGTATTGTGGCATCAGCCATATCAACAGCTGCTACTTCGAAGCTGGAGTCTAGCATTATAGGATCTTCTTCTTCAAGATAGTCCGTGCCAATTGTGTCTTCAAGCTCATCCGACATTGACTGCTGCGCCTGCTGTAGCTCAGCTTGGCGTTGCAGTTCCATGCGCTCCATGGCTACTTGATGCTCCTCTTCTATTTCCTGCTGCAATAATGAGTTTAACTCTAGCTTTGGCGGTACATAGTTGCTGATGAAACGACATAATGCTGGATAGCGAGTATCCCAGATTGGATCTCTACCAGCTGAGCCACTGTTTTGTTGGTCACATGATTCAACAGCTGAGGTTTCCTCTTCTACATGTTTTTGGAATATTTTAAACGTTTGCACTTCTTTGGCACCTACTTCACTGCAACTGCCAGCCGGGTTAGAAGTTTCATTGCGCATCTGCTGCTCGCCTCGCGTCTCTAGCTTAGTCAGTGAGTAGCCCTCTTCCTGTGACATACACTGCTCTTGATACTGTTGGTGTTCTATTATAAGCTCATGCTGATGCGCTAGGTTGTGCTGAAAGACTGCGCTGTGGTAACTACTACTGCTGTTAGAAGATGATGTTGTATCGCTGCAGCGACTGTCGCTAGTCTGGGCGAGCGTATTGCTTGAGCTGGTATCCATTATGGTTTCCTCCGCATGTGCATTGAGCAATGAGTCCGTGTATGACTCAGCAAAACTATTCATATAATCCAGAGATTCTTGCTCCATTAGTTTTGCATGCAGTTGAGCGCTTTGTTCAACATGTTGTGGCTGTTGGTGGTGAAGTGACAATTCACCAACGGCGTAAGTGGCCACTGACGAAAGAGTATTCGCACGCTCAATGCTATCGTCATCTGAATCTTCCTCATTTTCTTCTTGATCTTCCTCAACATCGCTATCCTCATCTGTCTCGGCGGCTACCACCTCTTCGCGTGCTGGCTGGGGTGCTGCTAGTGGATCATAGTAATCATGACCGGAAGCTAACATAACTGGCTGATAAGCTCCATAATCGTGGCTCATATATGGCAAGTACTGTGGATCCAGTGAATCCACTAAAACTTCACTTTCTACATCGTCGTACTTGAAGTTGCGATAATCCTCAGGCGGCAGATACTTATTGGCAAGCTCTGCATACGTGGTAGCATCATCGTAAATGGGCATCTCAGCATTGACCTGTGTATATTCAAGCCCATAAGACTGAGTGTGGCAGCTAGGTGTGTTATCTTCGACATTTTTTCCAGGCGGATAAAGTATTACCGTCACAACAGAAGTATTGTCCGCACGCATTTTCTTGGCGGACCATGTCTTGAGAGCCTTTTTAACAAGTCCCTTGCTAGGATTTGTCCACATTGCACCATGAGAGCCTTCTTCATAGGATTCGCCACGCAACGCTTGAAGCTGCTCATTAACGATTTCCTTGTCGAACACGCAGTCAACAGCTTCCTGCGGCGTAACAACATTCCACAGGCCATCGGTACCAAATATGAGACATCTGTTGATTGCATAAAAATAGAATTAGTTAATGGAAATTATAAGAAAAATATAACTATTTAAGGAAGGCGCATAGTAATATGACTCAAGCTTACCTAAAGGTTTTTGGATTAATTTTAATGACTTTGACATCAGGATCGGGACTAACGACAAATTCATTAAGCTCCGAATTGTAACTCCAGAGATCGCCCAAACTTCGCGCTACAGCAAGAAAAGGAATTTCATCAATAGGCGTGCTGCGTCGAACCGGACCTCTGTGACCCGCTGAAGAAAATATATAAAAAATTGGCATGTTAAGACTACTACGTTAACGAGGAAAGCTTTATATTTTAACCTACCTAAGCGTGGTCGATTCCAAACTACTCGTGGCACTCCAGACTTTACAACGACTTTTCCGCCCGAACGCATAATGCGGTTACGTTCTTCTAGAGATTCTGGTTTGTGATCTGTTGTAAGTGGTTTCGCACGCCAAAAAGTCTCATTCTCATTCTGATAGCCCAACACTATGCCCGAATCGCCCACATGACCAATATAAAGTTTTTCGCGGCGTATAAAGGCGATTGTAGCGGTGGTGCCAGCAGTACTCAGTAGGCCTCTTGCAGTTTTGGGCCATTTTTCTGAAAGTTTAAAAAATATATGTTTAATTTTTTTAATTCAATACATTTGTTTCAAATAAGTTTTGTATTTTAAATAGTTATCAACTCTACTCGAATAAAAAAAAAACAAACAAATTTAACCCCATTTAGCAAACCATCTATTTTTGACAATACCAACGAACACGCAACAAAGAGAAACAAGTAAAACATATAAACAAGTAAATGCAATAGCAACAAGAAGAACCTCATTAAGCAAAAAACAGCAGAAAGAAAGAGGCACAAGATATATAAGTAGAGAGGCACAAGATATGTAAATATATATGCATTGTTGTCTTTGTTCGAAACTTTTCGAAATTGCGGTCAACATGAGGTGAAGTGTGGGCATCAACAAATTTGACAGCAATTTAAAACAAATAAAAAGAACAGAGAAAACCATAAAAAAATATAAAAAAGTGTTGCAGCTTGTTGAGAATAGTAAATAAAATGAAGGGGATAATTATTTTGTTTCAAGCGGAAAACTTGACTTGGTTTTAAATTTTTTGTAATTTTCAAAAAAGCAGTTATAATCTTATGTGAATAATTTAATATAAGATAAATAAACAATAGAAATCTACTTTTAGAAGGTTATTTGGGGCGCTCAGAATCAAAGTGGTCTAATCCACATAATGACGGAATGGAGCAAAATTTATTTGAAAGTCAGTCGCTCTTATGGAACATCAAAACCACCTTAAAAAATTGACAAAGTTGCTTCATATCTACGTAAAATCGAATAGTCTTTTGAATGGAATTACATTTTTTGGACAACTTTTCATTTTCATAATGCATTTTTTTAAAAATGAAAAAGTATAACTATTTACCATAATAGTTGCAATAATGCCAAAGTCTTAAGAAAGAGATGTTTATGCCAAAATGTAATCTCAGAAAGTTAGTCGGATGGCATAATACCGAAAAAACCTTTTGTGGGTTGGAACACTTTGCTACTGAGCGCCTCATTTTTACACCATATTTTGTCAAAAATAGAACAATATTAAGGTCAACGGTGTAGTCATAATTGCTGAGGATTTGAAGATCTTTCTAGAGATAGTACGGACCGCGCAAATCTCCAGGTGTATATCTCATGTTAATTTATTTTTATGACGGGGAGTCAGTTTAGAGACCTCGGTTTCTACTTTGACTACAAACATTCTTTTAATACTCATTTGAAATATATTATTGCCAAAGCCACATCTCAATTTGGTTTATTGAAAAGGAGTTGGAGGGAATTTTTTGATACTTAACACATAGGATAATATATTTTAGCATGGTAAAGAATAATCCAGACAAATCTTTAATATTATTTTTTTAGGATATAACCGTTAGTAAAATTGATTCTTCTGAATTGTTTGCTCTAATTCCATTTAATGTCCCAGCATGTAACTTGAGAGAGGTTTAAATTGATTCTTTACTCCTTACTATAGAACAAATTTTAGTTGAAACGAACCTCTTTCTCGATGTCTTGGTTCAATACCAACAAAATGTTGGAATCTATCTGGACAAGTAATAAAGAAGTAAACAACAAGCGCACCTAAAAAATTTTTGCAGAATCAATGCAGTCAATTTTTTGACCAGCAAATGAGTGGCAAAGCACTGCTTTGACAAAGTGAAAAGTTCTTGGTATTTCCATTTTGGTTTTGCTGCAGTTGCGCTTATTAGCTTTTCAAAGTAAGTAGGCTGCATAATCCACAGACACAACTGATGAGTCGAAGTAGGGACCGACGAAACCATGGTCTAGTCTGCTCAGTTGTTCTAAAAAGATCATTGTTGTTGCAGCAACCTGTTGCTTCATGAATTATTTGGCATCAAGCTCTAAATATAAATCTTAAAAATATGTTTCTGTAAGGGCCATAGCCCAATAGATGATTTTAATTTAATAAATAATTAATGAAGTTTTCGTTTTCCAATTAAATGACACAAATTTTGAAGTAATTTAGTTCTATAATGATGGTGGTTAAATGCAATACGGCAAACGAAATAATGAATTTATTTACAGATATACAGACCTGTTAGTTTCCAAGATTTTGTATTTTTTTTAGCTTTGAACCCAGGATTTCAGGTGTCAAACCTATTCAGTCAAGTCTGCCTTGGTTCGGAACCACGATAATCACTCGACTACCGAGGCCCCTAGACAAATTTGTTTCTTTGTGGTTTTTAAACCAAAACTTTATTCAGCGATGCTACTTCTTGCAAAAGATTTCATTAAACAGCTTATGTATACTTTTACAAAAATCCAAAAACAGAGACTGCCAGTTAAAATTTTAGTATTTTTACTAATATTCCAGCTCTATATTTTCCAATTTGCTTGAAATACCATACCAGTTTATTAGTGTATTTTCACGCGAATTCAGATTGAATTTAGTTTTTATCAATTTTAAGCCAAACAGCTTTGGCTGTATGAAATTGGCGAAAAGATAAAATTTGGGATATCTCAAAGAAAAACTATGATCCTGGTAGATCCGAAATTGTTTTTTGCCTATCTAAAGCTTTATCTAATAAATCTAGTTACATCTCATAAGCTTATAAACTACTTATTATGAGCTGCTTTCGATCTTTGACTGTGGTCAAATGGCCGGATCAAAAGAATTCGCACTTGGTTTTAGTGCTTTCGACAAAGAATAGTTTAATTATGAATTTCGAATTTTGCTTGTTTACGATAGGTTATTTTTATAAGCCGATTTCATTTTTGATTATTAGATGAGATCTGTTCGCAATTAAAAAAAATAACAAATTATCCATTTCAGCCCTTGAAAGGACTTTGACCGAGCTTCTTATGATCAATTGTGTTGTGTGTGTTATGAAATGTTTGCACACAATTGACCGAGAACTGGACCTACATGTTTTATGCCGAGTCCGAACGGCTAAAGTTCATGTTCTCAAGAAGCTTTACATGGCATTATTTACTCTCTGAGGTTTGCCATTGTCTGCAGAGAGGTGGTGACCGATCAGAAAAATTTTTTTATTGAAAAAAAAACTTTTCGCCGCGACTGGGGATCGAACTCGGGCTCCAAGCGTGCTAAGCCACACACTTAACCTGCACGCCACGTCACCACAGTTCGCAATTACTTGGATAAAATAAAAGCAAAATATGCATAACAACGAAATTATGATTCGACGATTCATCAGACGAGGATGAAATTCGAACATAACTGCCTTTAAGTAAAAACTATCGAGGGAGAACAATTCCTTAAAACAAGACATTAAAAAGCTGCAAAGGATTAACAGAAACAGTTGTCAGAGTTCTTAAAACATCTGACAGGTCATATTATTTTCTGATAATTATGTTCGCACTAAGAGACTTTCTATAAGATAAAAATTAAAGAAATGAAATAGTAGTTAATTCGTGCAAGTTCTTTGTTTTGCCAATTTGATTACCTCTTGTTTGTGTTTGCAATAAAAAGTACGCTATTTTGGTTTGATTTCTCTGATTGAAATAGAAACAATCCTAATGTCAAAACAAATCGTTTGCCTGGTTGTTTGATAACTCTAACAACAGATAAAAATGTGTTCACATTATCAGAGCTTCATTGTTTGACAGATCATATGAGAAGTTGTATGATTTCTCAGATAGTGTCAAGTGGCTTTTACAATTATTTCGCAGCAAAACCCGCAAAATTCTGTGCTAATAAAAATTCGATGAACAACGAATATTTAGACAGGGTTTCAAGCTCATAATATGAATTTGGCATACGATATTCGCTGCTCGATAATAAGCGCTCGATTTATTCCCGCAAAAGGGAATTTTTGCTTATAACAGACAACACCGTTTGCAACCTCACAAAGCATTTATATACTCGACACAGCTACCCATGCTACTCTGACGCATGGCAACGCCGTTTATATAAAACCACCACGCACACATGCACGTACGACTTGTGTCGACACACACGACCCTTGTGCATGTGTGTACATTTGACAGCAGCGCTGATGGTGAATGTTGGGAATATTCCACCAACGAATGAACGATAGCAACTTGGCGACACATACTGAGCGAAAGCAAACACATAACATAAAAAACTCAGCCAGAAGGTTGGGCAAGTAGATGATGTTTGTAGATAATTGAATGGGAAAAGTTGTTATAAAACTATAAAAGAATATATGAAAAAAATGCTGAAAGCTGGTAGAGTTTATGGCCAGTATTGGAAACTAAACTCATGGCCAAAAATGAGTCGTGGGTGATTATTATGAACCAACCTTGGTCGCGCCACATTGCATAGTGGGTAGCTATGTAGCCTTCACGTATAGCACGCAGCACATCCTGATCCGAATCCGACCAAAAGAGCTTCTGATTAATTATCTCCATCATCAAATGCTCCTTGGCAAAGATGGCTGCGTCGGCGCCACCGTGACCATCATATATTCCAACAAATGCATATTCCAAGTCCTTCGTATTTTCAGACTGCTGATAAGCCACAGAGAAATAGTCTTCCATATATTTGCGCCCACCTTGACTGCATTGCCCAGTGACGCGCAGATTGACGCCAATCGATGATGAAGACTGCGGCGCTGATGATATGGATGAAATACTGCTTTTTGAGGATGAAACAGAATTGTTGGAATTGTTGCTGCAGTTGGCTACATCGACATCCACATGTGAGGCTATGTTGTTGTAGGCTGTTTTGTTGTTTGTTGTTTGCACAAATGATAGCAATTCCATATTGGTGGCAGTTAGCATGTTCATGTCGCTATTGTTCCAATACTTGCTGTTGTTGTCGCTGTTGTTACTGCTGCTGTTAGGTTCCTCCATTGCATTTTGGCATTGATAGCTAAGCGCTGCCTCTAAATAGCTATCGCGCTCGCACATTTTTAATAACTAATAGAAAATTTTGTTTAATGTGCTAAACGCACATAGAATTAATTAATTTGTTTTGTTGATTGTCAAATGTTTTGATTTCACCAAGTTTTTTTTTGTTTCTTTCTTTTTCGATTTGCATTCGTCTTTTGACACTTGAATGCACCACGGTACGTTAGCTCACTCACACACAAATCTTCGAAATGTTGCACTTTTTTTTTTAATTCTTCTTTTCCTCGATACGCCGTCTGGGCTGTCGTTTTCTGACGACCTCCCACACTCGCTGCTTTGACTGACGTTTCTTAAAACAAAAAACACCACTTTTTGAACTCGCAGTAAATTGCACTCTTCTTGAAATGATATTAAAATTCAAAAATTTACATAGTTTAAAATTCGTTTAACTTTTTCTCAATGCAAATTTTTTAATACTGCTTTTATGTATATTATATTAAATTTTACTGTTTTAAAACTTCTGACGCACTGTACATTCTTGCTAACTTGATTACTACTTCTTTTAATGCAGACTTCACTCGAGCAACTGCTAAGCACAAAAATATATAAATTCCGTTTGCTCGTTCGTTTTCCCCACACAGCTGCAAACGAATGTACTAGTGTAAAGTAGCGAGTAAATGCACACTCGCTCACACTCAGTGCTTGCCTTGTTCACTGTGCTCTGCCGTCACACTTCAACGCTGCCTGCTGTTGTGTTGAAATTGTTGTTGTTTGGTGGCTTTTTTATATTTCAATAATTTGCTGTGGATTTCGTTGTGTTGTGTTGTGTACGTTGATATATACAATTTTTCTGGTATATTGTATAAACAGTTTTATTATAGAGAATTTTTCTTTATCGTTTGAGCACGTATTAAAATAGACTTGAAACAATTTAAATTAAATTAATAAAAACAGCAACACTTTGACACTTGTGCAAGATGATTTTTTGTTGTGTTTGCACTTGCTTTATTTGTCATTTATCTTCGCGCCAATCAATTTTTTTCGCTGTTTTTACGCCTTTTTCTTGAAATCTCAAATTTTGACGTCCTTCTTCTTCAACTACTGTGGAAATTTTGACATATGCAATCGTTTGTTTCTCCTTCACTCGCTATAATTTACACACTCGTGCATATATAGAGCTGTATATACACCTCTCGCTTTATATAAATTTCGAAATCATCTCGTTGCTATTTATAAAGTGGTAGAGAAACGACAAAACAGCAAAAGTATTGTACTCGTTGGTTTGTCTCATTGTTGTTGTTGTTGTTTCCGCCGATTAGTTCGTGTTGATTTCAGGGTATTCTGCTGTTGCTGATGAAGTGAAATTCCCAGCACAGTTTCGAATGCCAGACAAAAAAACAAGTATTGCACAGTGGTGAGTATTTGGCAAATTTAAATTAAAAATATTTTATTGAGAATTATAAGATTTTGTGTAACATTAAATTTTAATTGCTTGTTGTTGAAGATTTTTAAACTTTTAATGTTTTTAAAATTTAATTAAAAAATTTCATTTAAAAATTTACAAGAATTTATTTAGGGGAAAAAATGTATTGATACATTAACGGCTGTATTCATAAAAATTTATGAGCGTCTTATAAAGCCTTTACAAGAAAAATATCAAAAACATTATTCATAAAAGTCCAATAACGATAAAAACCTCTTATAAAGGCTTCATATATTAGAAACCTTCAATAAACTCTTGATAAAGCAATTTTTACTCATCTCATTTGAGCACAAATATTGTCAAAAATACTTCAAACTATTTCAAAAAATATGAAAACATTGCGAAAATATTCAAAATATTTGAAAATAAACATCGGTGACAATTTGTTCAGAGCAAACCATAGGTCTCATTTCGTCTATTTGGGTAAGGGTTTAATAAGAAATACTTTGGATAAAGAAGTAACATAACTCTCACGACTGATTTGTTCATAAAGTAAAAAATTTGTTTATAACTTATTATAACTAAAACCAGTTACAAAATATAACTTCTTCATAACGCGTTATAATTTTTTCTATTTATTCATTCAGTTTTCATTTTAGATCTGTAACGCGTTATAAACTGGTGAAATGATTTTATTACGTGTTGAAAAAGCCAAAGCATCAAATATGTATGCAATTTGTAGCGTTTACATAGAACTGGCTTTTGATTCATAGCCAGGTTATAAAACTTGTTACAAATTCAAAAAAAAATTTTGTGGCGTTTTAGCGTAACTGAATTTTTATTTATAGCATGGTTTTATAATTCAACATTATTGGATATATAACGAGTTTTAGATGTCGAACAAATTGAATAAGTCTGAAAAACAGTGAAGAAACTGTCAAAACGATTTCTAGGTGACGAGCAAACTGATTTAGTCACAAAAACATTTACTGAACAAGTTTCATATATACAACTTCGTGAAAAAACCAGCAGTCAGAGATAAGGTGACAAAAAGTAACAGCATTTTTGTTATTATCAAAATATAAATTTCAATCAAATGTTCATAAAATTTCTAAATAAAAATTTAACTTAGGCCCGTTAACTGATCTCAATTTTTAACAAAGTTTAGCTTAAACAAAGTTTAAAATTCCTTTACCTCAGTTTAAATTTTAATTCCGATACCTCATCTCAAAAAATCTAAGTTTAACTTGGTGAGGCAAGTTCAAATTTAAGCACAGAAATTCTAGGTTTAAAAAATTTAAACTTAGATTTTGTCAAAAATTATCTGAGAACATTTGAAATATTCTCAATAATAAACAAAAAATAAAAAATAAAAAAATCATACTTAAAAAAATTCAAAACAATAAACAAAAAAAACACATATTTTAAGTTTTGAAAACCAAATATTCCAATGAAACTGACAATTTGCATTATTTTATCAAAAATTTTTGGAAACGCAAAGGGCAAGTTCAAAAGAGAATTGAAAACTTGCTGGCAATAAAACTTGCCGTGTGGAAAAGGGGACTTACTGAGTTTCTGCTTGTTTATGATGATAAACTTCAAGTAACAATTGACAGTTACTAAATTTTCTGAATTGGTATTTGAGGAAATAATACAACCTCTAAGCTTATTATTATCTTCAACACTAATTTTGAACGTCAATTCGTTTCTTGAAAAGTTGCTTATTTCGTTATTTTTTAAACTTTAGCATATTTTAATAACGTAATTTTTGATCTTAAAAAATCTTAAAAAGCTTAAAAATGACTAAATTGAATAAATAATTGCTCATTACCCAGCAGAAAAAGTACGTCCAAAAGAAGGTAAAGTGGAAGGGAAAGTCGTAAGTTCCATCTCTTTTACTTTCATACCCAGAAGAACACATTCAACACATTCATTGGTAGGAATGCTTTCCATAGTATTCTCTAGAAGTGCTTCTAGAATTGTTCAATCGACGATTTCTTTGACGATTTCAATTAAACTATTCTAGTATTTTCTTATGCCATGATTAAATATTTTCTAATCCTGATGCCATGGAACCATTCTTGGAAGCTATTTAAATAGTATTTTGAAAAGTTTAAGATTATGAGAATGCCTACTGAAAGCACTTTTTGATAAGGCTAAGGAAAAGCACAATTGGATTTTTAGAATGTCTTCTGGAAGCAGTATATCTAAGAATGCATGTCAAGAGGCATAAAAACTTTCTTCATTCAGTGCTATTGAATAAAGTCGGGTAATTTTTTAAGCTTTGCAAACAAGAACTCTTTGTACATTTTTAAAATATTCTTAATCAGTCTTCCTTGGTTCGATATGGGAAGATAGCTGTGTAGAAAACTTTGATAAAAATATGCTTTAAGTTGAACTTCATACGAAGGTAATTTTTTGAGTTGCAGCGTTTATGGTTTTGAACTAAGAATATAAGCTGTAACACCTCTTAAGTATAGTATGCCTTGGCACAAAAATAGGGTATATATTAATAGGGTATATATTAATAATTAATGTTAATTTTAATTTATTAAAAATGAGTCCGAGATTTTCGAACATTGGTAGGTTTGGTGACAGGCAAGTTATTGTGTTCTTGAGCCATCAATTTATTTAAGTTATATTGTTATATAAATTGATATTATTATATATATAAATTTTATTGAATATGTTAATTTTTGAATTTTGTCTAACTTGCAGGTAAATAAGTTTTTAGTCTATTGAGAAGATGTTATTTTTAACCCTTCGTAAATTAACATGGGTGTTTAACAACCGAGCTGTATTGATTTTTTTTGTCAATTATTTAAATAATAAAAAATCAGAAATAGCTTTATATGAGGAACAGATATGCATTTTTTTCAAATTAATATATTATTAGCTCACTAAAAATCTTAACAAAAATGTTTGTAAATGGAAGGTGGCTTAACTCACTAAAGTGAGAAATGAAGAATTTTAAATGTTAAGAAACATCGGTTTTGTTCTTAAATTTCTGTATATCTCAGTTCAAACCAGAATTCATTGGTTATACCTTGGTTATACCTCAACAAATTTACACAATGTATACATCTATAGATATGTATGATATAGGTGTGAAAAATTCATCGAAATATTTTTCCTCGACTGTGACAAACTCAGTTCATTGATGTCGGATTGCAACATAGACTGGCAATTTGGCAGTATTTTCAGAGAAGATAGTGACTCATATTTTAGGCGTAAGAATTACAAGCATTTAGACAATAAAATACGAGAATATACTACTATATATTTTTCACATCTAAAACTGCAGTGCGTTCAGAATTTTGATTTTCTTTAAAATTTTAAGTATTTTAAATAATAAAGTAAGTAAATTTTATTGAGACTTTAGAACAATAAGTACTCATGAATTTTTATAGTAAATTTTTTAATTTTATTGCGACACACTTTTCTACAGGTGCTTAAAATGATAAATGCATATTTGTTGCTTTATTAAATTATCAATAAATTACGAACACGCTATTTCACTACTTGATTTAACTTCAAAACATAAAGCTTTGTATTGCAACGATTTCAGTTCGGGTGAAAATTAAATGCCGAATATATTTGTATATTATGGTTCCTACATTTAAAATTTTGTTTATATCTTTAGTTCACAGAATTGATTCAACTGTATTTGCATTGAGGAGTTAATAATTCTATAAATTTTTATCGTGTAAAAAGTGCCATAATTAAAATAATATTCTTTATTTAAGTTATAATATTCTTCTGTATTTTAGTTATAATATTTTATATTATTTTATAAATTTAATAAATAAAAACAAAGTAATATTAATAAATAATTTTTAAAATTTGAATTTATTAATTAATTAGGGGAGATTACGATTTCCGGGGCGCCGCGTTTTGACGATGGATTCGAAGAGTACTCTTAATAAAAATAAGAATAGCCAAAGGAAATGTTGTGTTATCGATTTGTTTCCGAGTTATCGATTTTTAAAAAATTTTTTTTTTCTATAAGGTCTATGAAGAAAATCGGCTGTATTATTCTTAATATATAACCGATATTAATGATTAAGGTAAAATTTAAAAGGTTATATATAAGGCTTTTAGAAAAGTTTTAAATTAATGAAATATGTTGAGTAGTTTGTATTTTATAGGTATTTTTATGCAATAAAAGAATATTTTCTTACATAAAACCGTTATTTTCTCAAAAATTACCGTTATTACTATGAATTATAAAGAGTAAATTATTAAAGCTTGAAAATTTATCTTTCATTTGGTATATAATATATATAATTTATTTGACTTTTTGTCGTGTTTTTTATGATACAATGATTTGCCCTTGTACGGAAAATTGCTTATTTCACTCATATTTACCTTAGATGTTTTGCTTTCTTACTCCATATTTACGAATATCGCCATTACAATACAATATTTATATGAATTAACGGGATTTTCGAGTCAGTTAAAAAAATTTGTATTTTTTGGTCGAGCAGTTAATAAAAAAATATAAATATTTTTATCTATCGAAAAAAAGGTAAAACTTTCAGCTTATCAAAAAGTATATATTTTTAGTTATATTTTAGTTAGTTTTTATACTGCAGAAAAAAACGGTTCTTTTTATTAAAAAATTCAAATCTGATATATATTCGCTTATAAATTAAAAAACATTTTTGAAATTTTATTTGTATTATATATTGTTGAAAAGGAATTTAATTACCTTTCGAATAGCATGTCAATCTTTAAGATCCATTGGATATTGGCAAAGATATAGAAAATTTTGTGAACAGATTTTTTAACAAAGAAAACACTTGGAAAATTTTAATTTTATGTAATATAGTGTGAAATTAAATAAAAAATGTATATTTTTATATGTCAAACAGAAGGCTGAACTGTTAGCTTTTCAAAAAAAATATATTTTTAGTAACTTAATAACGTAAATTTATTAGAAAATAACGGTTCTTTTTATTAAAAAATTCAACTTTGGAATAAATTCGCTTATAAAATTAAAAATATTGTAGCAATGATATTTATAAGATATAAATTTGCAAGGTCATTTAATGACCTTTAAAATGACATATCAATCTTAAGGATCCATTGAGTAACGGCAAAGATATAGATGTTTTTTTGAACAGATCTTTTGACAAAAAATTTAAAAAAAAAATCGATAACTCGATAACTAATAGAGTTATCGATTTTTTTGTTCGGCGAATCATGTTTTTTTGTTGTTTTCTACCAGAAAACATCTTCAAATCGCGGCGCCCCGGAAATCGTAATCGTGCCATTAATTAATTTATAATAAATTGAACATTTCAATTCTTCTTGACTTAAAATTTTTTTTTATATGTTTTCTTATTATATAAAAAAAATCAATAAATTTGTGCAAGTATTAGCAAAACCTGTGTCCACCGTGCGGCACAAATGACAGCGGTTCGTTGGTTGATTACTGGCAACAACAATAACACCAACGCTAACGACTTCAACGAACGTCGATTTCAGCCATATAGTCGTTGTTGTTGCTGCTGCTTATTCGTTTCCTTTATGTTAGTTATTCGCTATTCCGCTTCAGTTTTGTATATTTCTACATTAAATCTGTCAGTTTACTCGACGATGATTCCCCCATATCTTGTGTTGTTGAGTCAGTATGTTGGTATAAGTGCAAAAACAAGAAAGAAAAAAAAAATATAAAACTTACGAACAAAATCTTCGAGACTTTCTATTTATTTAGTTAGCAGTTGTTAATTTTTTTGTGTTCGTTAAAATGAAATCGCACGAAATTAAAAATCTTTTCCGTGTGTTATCGAAAAAATCCT
Source organism: Tetanocera ferruginea (assembly GCA_958299015.1). Classification (NCBI taxonomy): domain Eukaryota; kingdom Metazoa; phylum Arthropoda; class Insecta; order Diptera; family Sciomyzidae; genus Tetanocera; species Tetanocera ferruginea. The sequence goes on along the minus strand of OY282643.1, from coordinate 118,096,579 downwards.
TAATTAAATAAATAACAATTAAAGATGATAAAAAAACAACATTTGGCCTAACACAGGTTTTCAACACAATAAAGTTAAACTAAAAAAAAAACTTCTCAACTGCAATTTGATGCCAATTGACTTTTCAACATTTTGTTTTTGGCAACTTATTCGCATCGAATGCCAGACAAACTACACAATAAAAACAACTAACCCAAAAAAACAATACAAAAAGCGATTAAAAATAGTTGTGAGCAACACTAACATCACTCGATAATCTTTGACAGCACGAACAAAACGCATTCCATTGGTCAAGTACTGAAAACCACCATCTGCAGCAACTTTGTTCTGAATCCTCAGCGAACAATGCTGCCACCCCATTAGGATACACAAAATTCCTGTAATATTAACTTTTTATGAATTTAATATGATAATAACTTTTTATGCTCTACTTTTATGCCTAAAACTTTGAGGTGAAACCATCAGATTTTATGGTATTTGCCTTGAAGCAAATAAATTATGACCAATTTCATTTGAAACTCTGGAAAATCAATTGAAAATCAGTTTGAAATTAAGAAAAATTTAATTGCTATTCAGTTATTTCATTTGAAATGCAGAAAAGATCAATTGAAATTGAGAAAACATCAATTAAAATTCAAAAAATTTTTCCATATCCATATTTGGAAAAGAAAATTTTCATTTTTAAGATAGCAGATTTGAGCATCACATATTTTTCTTTTATTACACCCATGAATATTGAGTTTATGGACAAATTTGTTAAAAGTTTTCAAAATTTTTTTGAACTACTTAAAAACGAAAACTACCTTTTCCAATTCCGGATTAATAAATCCAATTCAAGGGCGGAATAATATAACATACATTCTATCACCATATCATTCCATACCATATTCAGCCCAATCATGAAACATTTTCTCCCGGGAGTTGTAAATGGAAGTTTCCGTTTTTAAGATGAATTTAAAATACTTTTTATAAATTTTTAATGTTATTGTGTTCATCAACCGCCAATATTCATGAGTGTAAAATAAAAAAAAATTAGATATCTTTATCTGCTATCTTAAAACCGGACATTCCCATTTACAACTCCCGGGAAAAATGTTTCATGATTAGGCTGATTATCACCATGCCATGCCATACCACTATCATACCATCACCATTCCATCACTTTGGTATGTGAAAGATCTTTTCAAATGTAAATTCAGAATTTCATAAGTGGTTAAAGGTGAAATGTCACAAAAATGTCGTTTCGAGATAATTGAGTTCCAATATCTATATTAAATCAATCAATCTCTAAATCCATATTAAATCATATAGTTAAGTTATAGTTATAGTCATGTAGTTAATTTCTAAAATAGCCACTAACACGGTTGTTTTAAGTTTTAAAGCTATTTTGAAACACCGAAAATGCGACATAATCTTCATCCACTCATGTCTTTAATTCTCTATGAAATATCCGAATTTTAATTGAAATTTATTGAATTTCTAATAGAATTTCTGAATTTCATTGACCTTTTCTGAATATTCTATAAAATTTTTTTAATTTCAATTGATTTTTTTCTGAAATACAATTGTAAATGTTCAGATGTTAAATTTAATTATATGCTTGCTTCATATTTCGTCACCTTAATATTGAAAGGACGTAACTCATTACTTTTCGAACTCGTGTATTTTGTATTTTCTGTAATACCTTCAATGAAACCAAAAAAACTGCAATATGGTTTTAAATAATGAATTTGTTGACGATTTTCATTAAAATCTGCTTTCAATAATTTTTAATTACATAACATTTTAAGAAGTTATTAATATTTTTTTGTCTCCTTGTAAAATTATGAGGATACGTCCTTTCTATATTAAGGTGATGTTAGACAGGATTTTAACTTACAATTTTCAACTTTTACATATGAAAGTAAACTTTTTGCAAACCAAATGTAACTTTTTCCATTTCAAAGACAACTTTTTAAACTTTTAATTCAACTATTCTAATTGAGTATTTTGGCTTCTAAATAGTTGAATTTTTGGAGTAAAAAGTTTGATTTGATATGTAAAAAGTTGAATTTGAGCTGTAAAACGGAATTTAGAAATTAAAAGTTTTATTGAAAAACTATGAAATAAAATATGAATAAAACTCGAATAAATAAATATTAAAACTAATTTTATTGTAATTCTTGGAATTCTAAGTTGAGCCTTTTATATTAAATATTTACGGCTGTATTCTTAAAAATTTATAAAACCCTTATAGAGTCTTTACAGGAAAAATAAAAAAAATTATTCATAAAAGTCCAATAACGACTAAATGAAATATTTTTAAAAAATGGCTTCAACCTTCAATAAACCCTTGATCAGGGGCGGATCTGGAAAAAATCTTGGGGGGGGTAAATTATCAAAGACACACATTTTCGATTTGAGAAAATTTTGCCTTTTTACAAATAGATAAATTGTTCTTTTTTGAATTGAAATTATTGAATTGTTTAAGAAGCATTTTTCCCAGACACATACACGCACATTTCTGTATTTATTTATTTCTCCCTTTTTCTGGAATAATATCTCAGCGAAAAGTAAATAAAAACTCTAAATCTAACAAGAGCAGCCCACGTAAAATTGTGAAATTTTTTCGTCTTTGAACGTCGATATTTTCGAAACTGTCGAATATATTGTTATTGAATGTGCAAAAATTGAAAGGTCTATCTAAATCGGTAGATCAATATAATAGATTTAGCAATATTATCAGAAAAAAACTGATTATCATGTTTTTGCCTAAAACTCAAAAACTCGAGCTGATGGAGAAAAATGGAGTCTATATTCGAAATCAGCAGCCAAAATTCATTCGGTATTGTTTATCGAGATCTCTGCACCTTTCATAAAGCTTAATTTTGTAACTGACAAAATCATATGACAAAATCATCGCAAAATTATCAATAACTTCGTTAATATTTATTTAAATGTCTCTAAGTATATGCAATAATGCGAGTCCATTCAATCGTTCTCAATTCGAACGGAACCATATTTTTAATCGTCGCAGTATAGAAAAACTTCGCTCAGCTGTTTCTACACTGATAGGAAGCGTGGCAAAGATAGCAAACGTTATAGAAATTAGTGGAAAAATGCCATTAGTGTCACATTAGTGTCGCTCTCCTATTTACACTGCCAAATTTTAAGTTCATGAAATAATTGAATTTGAATTAGTTCCATACTAAAAGTGGACTAAAAGTGGCAGTTTTATTTCATGAAATTAGGTTGTGGTAATTTGGTTGGTTTGTTGCAAATATAATTACTAGTACCGCGCTGGGGTCGCAAATCGCCCAATTTTTGTTTGTTTATTTATAGTTGTATAAAATAGTTGGTGCACTTCTTCTCCGCACTCTAATTCATTTAAAAACAGAATTATCAAAATCGGTTGAAAAACACGGGATAAAATGGTACTTAACTGTTTTCCCTGCTCCTATTTATATAAAAAGTAAGTTAAGGTAGGCTTGAAAAATTTCAGAATTCCAAACTATTTAGAATTTACTCAAACAAAAATAATTGTATGCAACAAATTATTTGCGCAGTTGATACAATTTTAGCAACTTTAACCTAACATTAATTCACTTCAAAACAACCCTGTTATAAAGGGTGTTTTTTTAAAAGCTTGCTGATTTGAAATTTAAATAAAACACATGCCAAATTGTGAAATAGCCAAAAAAATTTTTATTTAGTAGATAATTTCTTGGCATTTAACATTTAAATATAATTTCGGGCATATGACCACCACGACTTTTTTGCACAAAGGGCATTCTGGAGGTCCAAAGTCTTTGAGGGCGTATTTCAACATCCATATCGTGAAGATTTGGCAACAAAAATTCATTGATCATGGTTCTGTATCGATTTCTATTCACGGTAATGCGTCGTCCTTCCTCATTTTCAGAGACCAATCGATAAATTAACGTTTTCTTCGACACTGGCCTCAACGACAACAATATTTTCTTCTGTACGCACTCTTCTCATTCTTCTCGGTGGCTTGGAATCCAAAAGAGTGAATATAGACCGAAATTTGGTAATTACGTTCTTTATGGTGGTCTCAGACGGACGATTATGTGCACCATAAAATTCGCGAAGTGCTCCATAAACATTTTTAATTGAACACTGTTTTTGAAAAGAAATTTTCACGATTTTGAAGCGTTGTTCTGGAGTTAACCTATTCATGATGATTTGATAAATAATACTGAGTAGAGACGTCACTTTCAACTTTCAAAACAACTGTCAGACAATAGAGTAATCCATATTGAAAAAAAAACCTCAGAAAAAAACACCCTTTATATCATATATGACAAAAAGTATTACAGATGTATATAATATTTTCATAAGGACTGAATATAGCTGAAATATTTCTAAGAAGTAATTTAACTGATGATGAAATAATTGAAGTAAAAAATCTATTGGATTTTACATTGTTTGTAATTTTTTTTTTGAAAATTTATAAAGTGAAAACTGAAAGTACAATGCACGTATTGTTTTTTTATGGTAAAATTCGTTGGCACATAGGTTGCAAAAAAGTTTGGCAGGTTTTCAGTTAAAATTTAGAAGAATAAAATATTTTAAGTGGCAACTTTGGTTTGCATAGCCAAAATCTTAATTGCGCTCATAACAAATCAAAATCAATGTTGCTTGCTCAATGATTTCTTATAAATGCCATATTTAAACTAATCGTAAATGTCTTGCAAAAATATAATTATTATAAAGCAAACACTTACGCTAAGGTAGTGACTTCAAGTTTTTTATTTGTAAGAAAATAAAGCGTCTTTAAATTTGATTGTTTAAAAAATGGCTGTTAATTTGAGAACATAACGATCTGTTACTTTATTTTCAATCTCATTTTTTAAAAAAATCGAATTTACTACCTTGACGTAAGTGTTTGCTTTACATATAATTATATTTTGGTTTTTGCAGATGACTACAGATCATGTGATTCTACAAGCAAAATGGTCATACTCTTCTCGCATCGCTTCATAAAAACGTCATCTACACGCAAATGACCTCACGAAACAAAAATAAACAAAATTTTTTTTTATATACTTTAATAATTGTTGAAATCAATAAAAAAACTAGAGTTTAACAATGTCTCTGACCATTTTTTTTAGTATTCTTTCAAAACACGCCTTCAGAATCGCTGATGTATACATAAAAGTACCCTTAAGCTGTGGGCATAACTATTTTTTCCAAATAATGTATTAAAAAAAAAGTATTTGCGAGTTCTTGGGGGGGGTAATTACCCCCTTTACCCCCCCCCCCTTGTATCCGCGCCTGCCCTTGATAAAGCAATTTTAATATTTTTACTCTCATTTGAGCACCAATATTGTCAAAAATTCTTCAAACTTTTTCAAAAAAATTTGAAAACATATCAAAACATTTCAAAATATTAAAAATTTAAATAATAAGTGACAATTTTTTCAGAGCATAAAATTTATACTAAAAAATAGTTGACTGTTTGATTGTCAAAATATTGGTAAAATTGTGACATATAAACAAAAAATTATTGAATTTATCAAATACACAAACCATTATTGATACTGTTTCCACTTCCAATTGAAAGTGTTCCTATTTTAACAAAAAAACTGAGACAACATTTGTATGAATATTAAATTTTAGAAAGAATTTTAATTCGAAATGCAAAGCGTATATTAAAAAATTATTGACTCTTTCTAAAATTATCATAAAGTTGTGACATATACACAAAAAATCATTGAATTTATCAAATTCACAAACCATTATTGACACTTACTCTTGAAACTGAAAGTGTTCCTATTTTAACAAAAAATCTGAGACAACATTTTTATAAACATTAAATTTTTAAAAAGCATTTTAACTCTTAAAACCTTTTTAACTATTGAACATTTTAAAGCTTTTTTAAAATATTTGAGGAATAAGACCGAAATATACAATTTTAGAATAGAGTTGTTTTGAATGGGAATAATTGGAATACAGTATAAATTCGATAATCCGAATATTCGATTATCCGGACTCATTTTTCACAGACAAAAATACGCAAAATTTTAAATGACATAGTTATTATGTTAATCAAAATCTCCGTAATTTTGAAGCTTTTGTAATGAAATTCGATATTTAAGCTTTTTTTTTAAAAAAACTAAGGTCAAGTTCGAGAATGGGCTAAATCGGATGAAAACCACGTCTACCTCCCATACAACCCCAAAATTGAAAACTCTACAAAGAAGCTAATATTAAAGCTACAATACTGAAATTTGGTATATGTGTATTCTATATCAAAACTGAGAAGTCTTAGAAAAATGGGCGTCATCCACCCACTAACACGCCCACCTCCCATACAACCCCAAAATTTAAAAATCTATAAACAGGCTAATATTAAAGTTACAAAACTGAAACTCGGTATTTGTGTATTTAATACCAAAACTGAGGTGTGTTTTAAAAATGGGCGTCATCCACACATTAACACACCCACCTGCCATACAACCCCAAAATTGAAAAATCTATAAAGAGGCTAATATTAAAGTTACAAGATGGAAACTCGGTATTTGTGTATTTAATGTCAAAACTGAGGTGTGTTATAAAAATGGGCGTCATCCACACATTAACACGCCTACCTCCCATACAACCCCAAAATTTAAAAATCTATACAGCGGCTAATATTAAAGTTACAAGACAGAAACTCGGTATTTGTGTATTCTATGTCGAAACTAAGGTATGTTAGAAAAATGGGCGTCATACACAATCTAACACGCCCACCTCCCATACAACCCCAAAATTTAAAACTTTATAAAAAAGCTTATATTTAAGCTGCAGGAAAACAATTTGATATGTATGTATTTTAGACACATAAAAATAATAAAATCTCTCAGAATCTCATACAAAAAGCCCTCCAATTTAAGATTCTTCCACCCTTAAGAATGGGCCGTGGGGGTATTTTAACTTCGGCCAAGTCGAAGATATACCTTACTAGTTTTGCTTCAACTGGTCAGAAAGTTGAAATAAAATAGTGATAAGGTGGAACTCCAGCGTATGCATATGAGTGACATTTGCATGCTAAGACAGACATTTTTTTTTCAAAAGAAGTACATTTTCCTGTTTTCTGATCGGCCGTCATCTTTCTGCAGGTATTGGCTAACCTCAGAAAGTAAATAATTTTAATAAAGTAAAGTATAAAAGCTTCTTGATACATGAAAATTAGCTGTTCGAAGTCAACATAAACTTGTAGGTTCATCTCTAGACCAATTGTGTATAATAGAAGCTCGGTCAAAGTCCTTTTAAAGGCGGAAATGGCCAATTCGTTTTTGTATAGCGAAGTGGCCACGAACAAAGTGAATGGTTTCGTTCTTTTTTTAAAAAATTTGGCAGATAGTGAAGTCAAGTTATGGACTAAAAGGGATAACTTGAAAAACTTCAACTTTTCTAAGGATAAGGATAATATAATTTTATAAAATATGAAAAATTTGAACCGATGGACGTATGCGAGTTTGATATGTATTGACCCAACTTTACATGTTTACTTTATTATTTAAAAATTGTACAGAGAAACAAAAATATCTAAGTTCTCGAACTTCAAATATTGTTTTCGAAAAACATTATTCGGTGTAATTGGATAAAAATATGAAACTATTTTTTTTTAATCAAAATCATGTTAAAAGTCCAAATAGCACAAAATTTCTTTGAAACGTTGATCCGGGGATTTAGATGATGTTTAACCAATCAGCTACTGCAACTTTCAACGGAAGCAGACCAAGTGTACTGAGTTCTTTTTGGCAAAAAAAAAAAGTGTCTCTTACATAAGACCCGGGATTCTTAATTAAAAATCCCGAAATTTGTATTCAGTCCTGGGATTGGAAGCCCTATATGACAACCTTGTAGTCCTACCAAACACACAGCATCACCTTTCTTTTCGTCACTCTCGAATTTGACAACGTTCTTGGAACTACGCCTTTTTTCGAACAAGATCGTTTTTTAACAATGTTTCGTTTCACTAGCGAATGACAGGTGGAAATACGGTCAATTGCATTTTGTGCACTTAATTCATGAGACAGTCAATTTGATTTGAAACTGCTTTGTGGCCAATCTTCAATTCCTAAGTTATGTTGTGACTGCTCACATGGAGGTTTTCTTGAACCTTATCCATCGACTTTTTCGGCGTTAGATCAACCAGAGTTTGATCATCGTCCACTTCAAAATTTTCAGAACGGAACAGAGTATGTAAACCATAAACAGTACAAATTTTTTTACACTCCTGTGACAGATTGTTTCTTTTGTCAAAGTAAAATTGTAAAATTTAACCATTTGCACTGAAATTTAACTTATCTTTCAATAAAATAAGTGAAAAATCAATAAAATTATTACGAGTAAACTGTTACGCAGAAAAAAATAGTTGTTCTTTTAAGAATTTTAGCTTAACAGCCTTATTCTGTTGGCTGACAATTTTAAGTTTATTGACAGGGTAATCTTTTATGCACCTTTTTCTGCATGGTATGTAAAATTATATAATATTTTATATAATTTTTTTAATACCATTTTCATTTAATGTTCATAGTTTTAAAATTTTTGCCAAATTTTATTCAATTTCATAACAATCATTTTTACGCTTGTCAGTAAATTTTTGAATAAATATTTCTAAATTTCCTTTAATGTGGCCACTTTTGTTAAAAGTTAGTCTCTGCTGAAACTTCGCTTTGTGTGATATTTATCAATTTAGTTCGAAAAATCTTCACAGATTACGCGCTAGAATTAGCGACCACTTGTCCTCGTTGTTGATGTTTCGTTCGTATTGTCGATATTCGAAAGACAATCGCACACACAAAAGCGAATAAGCTAATTTGACATTTTGTTAAATTTGCCAAAGTGTGGACTATAAGTTAGAGGATGGGAAGTCAGAGGGCGAGATTATTTTTATGGCACACTGCTGTTAAGCTGTTTGTTATTGTTTATTTTTACTTTTCTTTTTGACTATTTATATTTTCCGTTTCGTTTAGTTTCTTTCGTTCGCCACAGGCTTTTAATAAATGACTGCATATTTACACAGCACAAATGTTATGAATCCCGCTCAATGCGAGTGTAACAGTGTTGGCAGCACGATTTTGCATTTAAATGATTTTTGAACAAACATTGTTATTTCTATGAACCGTTACAAGGTGCAAAATTCTTGTCATTGATGTAAAGTTATATCTTTTTAGATTTTTGAATTGATTTAGGACAAATACGTATTATGCTTGCAAAGTTTGGGCTTTGTTCTTAATCTGATTTCAAATAAATGTCAAATTTCGTCGTAAATTATATAAATAAAAAGCCGAATCCAAAATATTCGGCTAATTTTAAAATTTGAATTAAAACAAGCTTGTTTGATCAAAAAAACTTAAATTACGTTAAGCATAATTATAGCCCGTTTCAAAAGAGAAGAACATTTTTTAGTTTCATTTTTTTAATTAATAACCGAAAGCATTCGCTCTTCCTAGTACTAAAAAAAATATCTCTACTTTTGATATTTTAGATGTATGAGCATTTTTTTTTTATTAAAAATAAGGGTTTCACTTTTTTGCTTTTTATGAATTTTTTGATATAACTTAAAAAATTCTGTCGAATTATTAGGCCAGTAAAATTAGGTCAAAAAAGTGGTATGCTTAGAAATAATTGACGGAAAACTGGAAATTGGTTTCAATTGCTTTATGTGGTCTTAACTCTTTCAGCCTTGGTGGCTAGTGTCACTAACCACCTCTTCGCAAATTTTTTCCCGAATCCACGCCATCTAGCGACAATCGGTTGAATTATCATGAAACTTCGAACCATGCTTGACAAGATGCGACCAATTGGCTCAAAAATACTCAAAATATTCTTAATATAAAATATTCTTAATTTGAGTATGTCCCGTTCTATCTAATGAGCTTCGGTGGCACGTCCACTTTCAAATTTAATTTTGAATTTTTCATAAATTACTACAAGATCGATCATCTTACAGAAAAAATGTTGAAAAGAGATAAATTAAAGACAACAAAATTCTACGTCAGTTAAGTTATAGTTCGCCGTGGCACTGAAGCTCAACAGGTAGAATGGGACAAACTTCAAATCCCTTCATTTAAGACTTAATAAATCGATAAAGATGATTTCCAGCTTTCAGCTCTACACCAATTGTTGCCATGAAAAATTCAACAAGCTAAATTTTACTGGCCTGTATTATAAAATTAGAACTTTTCTTTTTGCCACAAAATTACTGTAAAAATTCTTTATTTTATGGTAAAAATTCAACATTACCATATTTTTATATAAAATTACGGTTTGACGGTACAAGGTTCTGTACTGTAAAGTACAGTAATTACTGTGCCTGTAACATCACTGATATCAGCTTCCTTTAGGAGCACAACGTCAGCACTTATTTTTGTTGTTGTGCAAGCGTGCAGTATATGAAGAGCCCTCAGAAAGAGAAAAAAAAAAAAACTAAAGAAACTCTAAAGTCGGTCTAGCCCGACTGTGGAATACCCTTAACCAACTATATTATTAAAAAATGCTAAAATTACTTAAAAATAACTACTTATTTGAGGAGTATGTGAGGTGGGCGTGTTCGTGGGCAGATGAGGTCCATTCTTTGTGTACGTCTTAGCTTTGATATAAAAATACCTACATACACAAAATTTGATGTCTGTAGCTTTAATACAATCCTCTGTATAGTGATTTCAATTTTGTAGTTATATGGAAGGAAGGTGTGTATGTTATATGGAAGGAAGGAGATTCTTGGCTCCATGTGCACATGTGTCCCAAGTTTCAATTATGCACTTATCTCAACTCCTTCTTAACCTATATTTAAGAACAACACACAGACGGACAGACGGACATAGATAAATCGCCTCAAGAGGTGGCGCTGATCAAGAATATACGGTTTGTAACATAATTGAGCAAGTAATCATAGTTTACTAAAAAATTTTTTTGTAATTTTTATATGCAGCCTGTTTGAAAAATTCTTTTAATTTTGTTAAGTGTATACTTTCTTCTCCGTGTAACTATTGTTTAACGGTTATATTTTACCATTATCATTCATATCTGTGACATCTTGGAAATATTTACTGCTCAATACTGGCAAGATAAAATTTAATTGCAATACAGTCTGTTAAGTAAGAGGGTGTACCTGCGGCATTATCCGCAGTCGGTAAATAGTGCAAACCTGAAATTTTGTCAAAAAGTAGACATAACCTCTACTCTAAACGCACTTGTAACAAAGTTATATTAGAAGTCGAAACTTTGTCAGAAAATTGTGTTAGGCATAATAAGTGCTGCATACTAGACATGGGTAACGCAGTAAAAATTGCGGCGCTGACACACTAACTTAAGCGCAGTTAACTGTATCAGCGAAATGCGTTAACGCAATTGCGTCATGCCGCTCTTTAAAATGTTATGTTATCTGTATCATCAAGACGCGTATCAGCACAGATAGTCTCACAGTAAAACATTGCATAGTGCGTTGTGTCATGTGGTAAAGAGCTCACACATATAAAGTAAAAAAAACATCAAAATTGTTTTACAATGTTTAATGTTATGGCTATATTTATTAATAAGAATATAATAAATAGTAGCTAGTATAAAATTTAACTAAATTAAGTGCAGATATCAGCATCCACCGAAAATTAAAAAACCCGAAATTCAAGGAAGTGAGCAGATGGTTGTGTTTTTTTATCATTAAATCGAGCTTTCAAACAGATACGTACACATTTCTGGGTTGCAAAACAGGTTTGAAGTTGGCTTTAAGTTTGCTTATCCTTTTTAAATCGAACATGTTCAATTTGAAATAAACTGACACATGTGTGCTCAAGCATCATCCAATCAAACATGCTCCAAGAGTTCATGCTTAACAGCATCTTCCCCGCAACCTCTTTTCTATCTAATACAAGCCTATTTTATTTTGTTTGATTCAACTTTGTCTTTTCCAACTGTGCTCGATGAACCGTGCAACTTTTACATTTGATTCCAATGTTTTTCTTGGTGTTTGCTTTGCTTTGAGTGTTGCATTTGTTTTAATGCGCTATTGCGTTACTTTTTTTAAGAGAAGTGTATTAACGCAGTAGCCCATTTAAATGCTTCAACTCAATAACGCAACGCAACGCTGCGTTACCCATGTCTACTGCATACGCCCTGAACACTTCGAGTCAGTTCTTCTCTGCACCCATCCAAAGGACCAAAAATGTCCTATGTCCCCTTTTACACTAGTCAAGAAATGGAAGCAATTTTTCGAGTTCGAAAAACTTGCCAGTACACTTGACTGTGTACCGTCAACTTTTTCCTCTTTCGTCGCTTCCTATTTGCGGCGAATTGGCCTACAAGCTCAGAAAATTGACTTCAATTCTTGACTAATGTAAAAGGGGTATATGCAGCGGCGGCAAAGCATTTGAAAAAGTCAAAGACTTTAGTCCAGAAATGGGTGCAACGCTCCATGATCTTCCCGATAGTGGCTCAACATGGAACGTGACCAAGAAGGATGAAAAAATGATCGTCAGTTTTTTACCGCGGAATCCAGGCTTAAGCTTAAGTCCAAAAAGGTCAACATCAGGAAAGGACACAATTGCAATTCCCAAACACACCTGAAAGCCGTGTGGCTTTCGATCGTGTGAATTCGGCTGTTGCTTTGTTGTAATTTTGACAGCAAAACAAGTCAGTTGCTGTTCAGCATTTGTTGACATAACATCTCTATGTGTGTGCCCATCACTGGCATACATATATTGCAAGTAGCTATTTTCGTGAAAAATGGCACAGCACAATGAACAAACTACTGCTTTCCGAAAAAACGTTACTAAAAGACTGGCTTAGGCAACAGAAAACATTGATCGCGATTGAAGTAACGTACTATTCTCCGACAAATCTTCTTTTTGGGACTTGAGACTCGGGGGCTTGGTCTTCGCCCTCAGGTAATTTCGCCCAGCGCACCATTAAACACCCAATAAAGATTAATTTTTGATACTTTGCACCTGTTTTCCTAGAACCTTAATGCTGCCAGAATGGTTAAAATTTATGAGAATTGGTGATCGCTTCCTGTCGAATATGCCGAAAATTTAATAGAAAGTACGCCGCGGAGATGTCAGTCGAATTATTAACGCTGGTGGTGATTGAACATCTTATTGATATGATTGTGTCGTGCTCCGGAACATGGAAAATGAATGTACAGTGCCGGTAAAAATATAGCACTGGACATAACAGTTCAGCTTTTAATAAAAAAAGCCTCAACTGAAGCAATTTGTTTAGCCACTACTGTGATATAATATTACACAGATTATTGACTCTCTGAAATTAAGATCATTGGTATTAAAATGGTAACTGTTATTTTTATGTTAAGCAATTTTAAGAGAAGAGTACGAATTGGTGCGGTAAAAATAATAGCACTGCGTTTACGTTTCTGTTGAAAAAGGCCATTTTGTGTTCAACTTCTCAAAAGGTAGCATCAAAGTTTTTCAGTTATTTCTAGTTGATGTGGTTGTAACAAAAAAAAATAATTTAATTCTCAAATTATTTGCGAAGGAATGATTGCAGAGGGTAAAACTTATGCAGAAGTTAGACATGCAGTTGGCTGTCCTAAGAAAATGGTTCATAATGCCACAATAAAGTTGTAAAATGCCTCTCTGGCTATTGGCTATATATGGCGAAAATGAAGCAGCATCATCCGTAAACACTATTAAGAGCCGTTTACATGAAGCCGGACTTTTTTTGAAGGATTTTACGGATTTTACCATTATCTGAATACAACCGTAAGAAGAGGCTTGAGTTCGCTAAAAAGTATCGTCATTGGGGAACAAAAGATTGGATTGGGAGTATTGTTTTCAGACGAAACTTAAATAAATAGAGTGCCACCCGACGGAAAAAAATATGTCCGCCGCCCAAGGTCAAAAGATTTCGACCCAAAATATACACACAAGCTACACTAAAGCATGGAGGAGGAAACATTATACTTTGGGTTGCTAGATCATGGCGTGGTGTCGGCCCACTGCAAATAATTGAGGGTCTTATAAACCGGTTCCAATATATTGAAATTATGGAAAAGTGATGCTGCCTTATTCGCTCGGCTGGTCAGTGGAAAGCAGTGGTTTTCAAATAATCAAGTAACTGTTTTGGACTGGTCATCTTACAATCCTCACCTGAATCCAATTGAGAACTTATGGCAGGTTGCAAAAAAAAACGTGAGCTTGCTCAAGATAGGATAACTTTGATAAGCTGTACGATAAAACAAGAAAGTTTGGTGGGAAGCGTTTCTTAACAGTGTTTGTGAAAATTAAGTGGAGTCCTTGCGTCGCAGATGTCAAGCAGTAATAATTGACAACAATGGTTTTGCTACAAAATATTGACAAAATAATTATACTATACTTATGTACTGCATAAAATATTAAATACTGAGTTGTCCTTAATTATATGCACGACTTATTTAATTATATATTTATGATTTTTGTTCTAGATTTCCAAAAATATTTTTGAATAATTAAAAAACAGGCTTTTCAATAAAGGTAATAACCTATTCAGTATAAATTAGACCAAAACTCAGTGTTTTTCATAAACAAAATAACGAATTTCCCTAAAGTTTATGTAGTGTCCATAATTAGTTGAACGGAAGTGTACTGTAAGGCTGCGATTATAGTGAGCGCCGAGTCAGACAGGCAGGCAGGCAGGCAGGCTGAAATCTGTGTGGAAAAACGAGATGCAGATAGCTATCTATCTCGCTTGTTCACATTGCCTGCCTGCCTGCCTGTCTGACTCGGCGCTCACTATAATCGCAGCCTAAGAAGGAAACATTTTATTCTGGGTTGGTTTTACTAGAAATGGTGTCGGAAAATTCATTTTTATTGGAGGCAAAATGACAGTAAATGTCTAGATCAGAGGTGCACATAAGAGCTTCGGGGAGCCCTCGGCTTTCACAGACAAGTCGTGTGTGCGAAGCTGCCGAACTTCTTAGACGATAGCATTGAATCAGTTTGCGTTTGATTTTCACGGAGTAAGCATCTTATGCGCAAATTGTTATGTTAAATTTTTGTCTTGTACACACATACTTAGACAAAAATGTTGCGTTTGTGTTGGAAGCTCTGCCAACGCTGTGCATCACTGGTCTAGATCAATATAGGTATTAAAGTATGAATATTTCCCTTCTCTCGAAAAATTGGGATTAAATGCTTAAAATCATAGGCACAGTACTGACTACTAGGTATAATAAAAATAAATTTTAAATTGTTTCTTAAAATTTTTAAGGAATAAACAAAATAATTTAAAAAATCTTTTGATTGCTTTTTAAGAAAATTTGAAAGTTTTAAGTATTTATAATGTACCCATATATTTTTTAATTTCATCAAACAAAATTATAGTTAAAAAGTGTGCACTTCTATAAATTTCGTTTTTATTTTTTATTTCTGTTCAATTTTGCTATTTTTATTTCCCCAACATAACGGAACAAATATGAACAGATGTTTTTAAATTCTATACAAAGTTTTCGACTGCATAAATAACACAGCTTATACGAAGTGATAAACCGGATATTTGCAACATTAATGTAGCTAAAGAAGGGAATTGTCGTCATCAGCCACCACAACCGGATGGCATAAGAAATGACATTCACCTCTTGAAGGCAAAATCCACCAACAAGCATCAAAATTAGAGTTTTATGTACAGGAAGTTGCAACAAAAGCAATGCAGGATCATGAATCAAATCAAAACAAAAACAATATATGATTCTCCTGCCAGCATTGCCAGCTACCAAAAAAAAAATACTTTAACTTAATTTAAGCAAACGTTTAAAATTAATGCAAAACTTGCAAATTGAATTTCAGCGCATGATGCAATACAATCCACCAGACGTTAAAACAAAAACAAACACGTACCAACATGTTCCACACACTAATGAACATAAAACAAGCCGTGGCAACGAGATATTGATTGCCCTCAAGAGACCGTAAAAGCCTTGAGCAACCAAACAACACTGCTAGTGTGTGTGTGTACAAACAACACCAACAATAATAACAACAACAACAGCAACAAGAATTAGTGAAGACCTTTACAACACTTGCGAGCAATTCTCACCACCAACCATTCTCATATATCTGCTACATACTTGCTGTTGGGTTTTTGTACACGATTAGATTTTAAAACAGAGCAGCTTAAATAATTCTCAAAACTTTAGCACCACATTTAAATCAACCATACAAAGCAAATGCATATTACAATAACAAAACTCACTAAAAAGCAACAAATTTTCTACCTCGTCATCGTTATCGATTTGCGAACACGACAAAAAAAAAAACCCCAGCATATTCA
Organism: Tetanocera ferruginea; assembly: GCA_958299015.1. Lineage (NCBI taxonomy): Eukaryota > Metazoa > Arthropoda > Insecta > Diptera > Sciomyzidae > Tetanocera > Tetanocera ferruginea. The sequence goes on along the minus strand of OY282643.1, from coordinate 118,080,322 downwards.
GGCAGCAAACCAGTCGTCAGCTAGTCATAAAACAACCAAGCAATCTCGACCTCAACCAACAGCAGCAGCAACTTTTCTATACTCACGAACACGCAACGAAAAAAAAATCGGTATATAGAAAAATTAAATACCAAAAACAAAAAATACGAGATTATTTTATAATCATGCAAACAACGAACAACACAGAAACTGACGACGACGTTCGAGCAAGCAAGCAAGCACACTCACACAAAACGGGCTAGTAGTACTTGGAATCAAGGTATTAGCAATCAACAGCAACATGACGCTGAAAAGAGAAACGACGAATACATATGACCAGAAACAAGTATACAGAAAAATATACATGGTAGCAAAAATACGAACAACAAAGCATATCAACTGACTGAATGACTGAACCAGCAACGTTGAAGTCTCAAATCTATAAATCGACCGACCGTACCAGCAATGAACAAACGAACGAAAGCACTATACGAACGAACGAACGAACAGCACACCAACCCAAAAATTCCTAATTTTTTCCACAATCGAGTCTACACTGTAATATGATTTCGTTGGAAATATATATGAATCGTACGATATTTAATTTTATATATAGTATACAATGCCTATCTGACTACAAACATGAGCGCTATATCATATCCATGCCACACCATAGCAGACAGCACAGAGCCAACATAGCGGAAACGAAAACTTTGCTGGCAACAAACAAACTAGTTGAAATCCATATAAAATCCCCCACCAACAATAGCACAATGGAAAAAATGGATGGCCAAAGAAAACTTTTTTTTGTAAGTGTGTTTGTCACCAAAGTTGCACGCAGTTGATTTATCGTAAAGGGGGTGGTGAAGTCACAGAAGACAAAGAGCACTTTGAGAAAATATGATGCCATGTTATGAGGAATAGTATTACACTATGGAACAAATTCTGGTTAGCAAAAGTGAGATCGATTCTGAGAGTGAGGGGTGAAAATAGTGACTAAATTAGAAGACCCGTATCGCGGCGTTTGTTTTTGTTAGTTTGAGTTCTTTTTTAATCGACCTTCGAACTTTGCAGTCAAATGCAAAATTTAAAATTTTCGATAAAAATGCCAAAACGATTAAATATATAGCGATTTAGGTAGAAGTAATTCAAGAGGGAAGTTCCAAGAATTAGGAATTAGTAAAACATTTTTGGATGTGTAAACATCTTTACGCTAGGGGGTAAAAATCTTTTTCACAATACGATCGCAATCTTTTTCACAATGTTCGCTGTTGTGAATAGAGACACGTACAGCTGCGGTCAAAATAATAGTAGTGCACACAACGTTTCTACAAAAATTTTAAATAAAACAAGTAAAGAAAGTCTAAAGTCGGTCTAGGCCGACTATGAAATACCCTAATACTATGTTCACACTGAGATCAAATTAGGTAATTTCGTAAGATAATTTCGAAATTGTACAAAAGTGTTCACACTGGGCTTAGATAATTTCGTTTGACGTTTGATTTATTTTTTTGTCAATTCATTATTGGTCACATTCAGCATATTCAACAGTTGCCAACTTAAATGTTCAATTAAAAATAGAAAATTCTTACTCAAAGTAAGTTTTCAAAATTATTTCGCACAAAACCGTACATCTTATCATTTGTACAACTTTAATTCATTAAAAACATTGCTAACCCAAGTTTCACTGAATGGGTTGCTACCCGAAGGGTCAAAAAGTAAAGTATCTGAACGTGGCCATTATCATGTGCCATGTATAATTTTGACGGTTTAGCTGGAATGGATAGCAAGATCATTAATACGTCAAAAAAAGGGTGTGCTTAATTCAACCATATTCAGATTTCAGGGTTGCAGTGCATTTTTGCCTAATTTTGTGAGTAATTTTACGAAATTACCTTGTTTGAGGTAATTTCCAAATCAACAAATTGTATGGGAAATTACCATAGTTCTTAGATCATTTCAGTCGAAATAACACAAAAGCTCGAAATTACCTAATTTGATCTCAGTGTGAACATAGTATTAACCTATTTTTCAAAAAAAAATAATAATATTATTGAGAATAGGTGTGCCCGTGGGATGAAGCCTATATTTTATATGCATTTAAGTGTTGATGAAAAATTTACACATACCAAATTGTATTCCTGTAGCTCACAGTTAATGCTTTTATTGTGCTTTCGCTATGGGAGGTGGGTGTGTTCATGGACGGATAACTCCCAATTTTTTAAAACACCTTAGTTTTGAAATAAAATATATACATACCAAATTGCATCTCTCTATGACAAACGTAACCTTAATTATTGAGTATTAAACTTTTTGGGTGTATGGGAGGTAGGCGTGTCCGTGGGCGGATGACGTCCATTTTTCAAAACCATATTTTGTTTGTTATAAAAATCATACGTGCCAAATATTATTTCTGAAGGTTAAACCGAGGCTTATTTATTCCGTTTTCAGTGTTTGGTTTGTATGGGAGGTGGGCGTGTCCGTGAGCGGAGAACACCCATTTTTCGAAGACATCTTTGTGTTGATATAAAACACATACAAACTAAATTTTATTGTTGTAGGTTAATTATTAGTTTATATATCTAGTTTTCAATTTTTGCGTTGTATGGGAGGTAGGCGTGTCCGCTTGCGAATGATCTTAATTTTTCAAAATCATTTTTGTTTTGTTAAAAACAACACACGTGCTAAATTTTATCTCTGTGAGTTAAGCAGACGCTTATTAATTGTGTTTTCAATTTTTGGGTTGTATGGGAGGTGTGCGTGTGCGTGAGCGGATGATCTCTATTTTGCGCAGACATATTTGATTTGATATAAAATACATATATATCAAATTTTGTTGTTGTAGGCTAATTATAAGCTGAGTTATGAATTTTTAAATTTTTGCGTTGTATGGGAGGTAGGCGTGTCCGTGGGCGGATTCCAAAAACATTCAATAGTGCAGAACCTTGGGTCTATGGGATCATGTGTATGTGGTCTATGGGTTTATGGGTCTATTTGGTCTATGGGATCATGGGATCAACTCCTTCTTCTTATCCTGTGTTTCCGGACAACACACAGACGGACGGACAGACGGACATAAATAGCTCGTGTCACGAGGTGACGATAATCAAGAATATATATACTTTTCTATACCGCACTCGCTTCGTTCTATGCGTTACAAACGTTTGCACAAAGTTAATATACTCTCACCTTTCAGGTTTAGGGTATAACTAGCACGTTCTTGGATTTAATATTTTTTTTTAAGAATTAGTATTCTCCACTTGTTATAATTTATTTAACAAAAACTTTGAACTAAAACAAGCTAGTAGCTTAAAATAACTTTAAATATCTGCCACTTGCGTCATATTACAGAGGTCAAAAAAATAGTAGTGACTATGAAAAGTTCAACAAACATAGAAAAATAACAAAATTTGGTAATTAACTTCACAGTTCAGATAAATTGTAATTCTTTCTTGTAATTAATACTTAGTTGTATGACCTTTGTAAGCCAATGCTGCTCTTCAACGACGAAGCATTGAATTCACAAGCTTCTGACATGTCTTGATAGGTATGGAGTACTAATTCGCAAAAACCTCTTCCCAAAGCTGATGTTTGTTTGAAGGTTTAGAGTCAGCAATGCCCTTTTTAACATCACACCACAAATTTTCAATCGGACTCAAATCCGGTGACAGAGCAGGCCACATCAAGAACTCGATCCGATTGTCCCAGAACTACTTCTTCAAAAGTTTTCTCGATTGTTTCGTGTCGTTATCTTATTTATAAAGATGTTAATCTATTTATACTTCTATACAATAAATTGGACCAATACCATAAAAGGAAGCATGCCCAATCCATAATTTTAAAACCACTTAATGCTTAATGGTTTATGTGGTATATTTCGGGTTGATCTGACTTTTTTTGGGTCGTCGAACATTTTGACGAGACCCTTTATCACCGTACATTACAATTTTAGACTCGTCCGACCATCAACTGTTCCTTCATTTTTCATTTGGCTATGAAGAATGAAATCTGAATGATCTGGTTAAAAGTGGCCCTTTACGAGAACCATGCCTGCTCAAAATTGTTCCTTAAGAAATCTACGTAAAGTACGAATACTTAAAGTACCGTACCACTCGTTTTATCAATTTCACCGTCATAACTTTATTGCGTCCACCTGTCTCTGGTTTTTTATTATAGTTTATGACATTGAAAATCGTGGTTGGTGAACATTTGAGCAGATTTTCAACCTTTTTGTATGTTTTGCTCTCATAAATTAATTTTATTATCAATTCCCGCTTTTCAACAGAACAATGTTTTCCTCGTCCCATTTCTGGAAAAATACGGCACAACTAAATTTTTTTTCAGTTTTTATATAAACTGAGGGAAAATAGCACAATACTTACTTTTTTATGTATTTATAATATAATTTAGCGAAATTATTAAATTATTAATTTTTTATTTATTTATATTTTTATTTAATTTTTTTATTAATTTATTAAATTATTAAATTATTAGTATTAATAAAACATTACTATTTTTTGACCGCACAAATTTGCATCAATTCTCAATAAAAGTGAATCTACAAAAATAACAAAAAGTTGTTGTTTACAAGATCAGGTCACCAGATTGTATACTCACCACATGACGGTATAAAACAGCCGTGGTGAGAAAAAAGGCTTGTTTACAAAGTAATGTGTTAAACACTTTTCATATTTGGCACTACTATTATTTTGACCGCAACTGTAGTTTGTGTGTTTGGCTATTGTGATAGTGAAAGAACCGGTTTGTAGTTACATATGGAGTTTGTGTGTTTGTTCTGTGATTGGACTCACATACGTTTTTTTGTTTTCAACCAAAATTTCAAAAATAAAGATTCAGTCAAGACTCGAAACTCAGCCGAAGCTGATGTCTTTTAATTTTCGCTCGGTCGTGATAAAATTCGCTATTAATATTTTTGGAACTTATTTCCTATTGTGAGTGATTTAAATTATGTGCATCGGTTTCATAAAAGTAACAAAAAAAAATTTTTATGATATATATTGTACAAGCAATACCCGGCGCGCGTTGCTACGCCTTAGACAAACACATGTACTTCATCTGTGACTTCAAAACCTATTCGATCAAAAATGTAGCTTGTATGGGGAGCTACACCCACTTTTCAAAATCCCGGCCTAGTTTTCCATTAGAAAGACATTACCAAGTGGTAACTCCATTCTGAATTTCAATGCTCAGCGACTTTGACTTCCAAAGCTATTTAATATATAAAAAGTTTGACTTGTATGAGTGGAGCCACAACCCTTTGTCTATTGACCGTCTCAGTTTTCAAGAAGAAGACCCCCCCCCGGTTTCCAAAAATTAACTTTATTCTGAGTTTAAATGTTATGAGACATTTTGTACCAAAGCTATTCGATATTTAATATTTGAATTGTATGATTGGTGACACGCTCCATTATACAATGTTTGCTGAATTTTTCCAGTCGAAGGATACGACTAAATTTTGTATTCGTTCCGAGTTTCATAAATGTGTGACTTATATTTCGAAAGTTATACTGAAAAGTTTGAATGCTTAAAAAGTGTTACGCCCCTTTTGTAACGCCTTTTAAATGTTACCAATACAACAGAACGTGAAAATTGAGCTTGAATACCGAATTTTGGAGCTGTGCAACATGTAATTCTAAAGCTATTCGATATCGAAAATTATGGTTGTTTGGGAGTTGCCACGCCCCCATGTTCTATCGGTACCAAACTTCTCGGTACCAAACATCTCGGACTCAAGTAATGTGTGTGCCGACTTTGAGATAAATCCGTCCAGCCGTTAAGATTTGTTGGCTATTTAAGGCAGTTAGAAGTGGCAGTTCCCATACAAAAGTACCAATTTCTATTTTTCGATTTTTTTCGCAGTTCCTTCGAATTTTCCGTCATTTTCTTTTTTCTAAACCACATCCGTATAAAGGCGAAGAGCACAAAAAAAAATTATTAAAATCGGTCGTGCCGTTTCCGAGCCTTAGCAAGACTAACGCACACGAAATTGATTTTTATACACTCAGGGAAATAATGCTGTTTTATCAAACAAATCATGGGTTGAAATAACAGATTTTACTGTTAAATACCATCCAACAAATTAAACTTTCAAATCAACAGTCGGTTGACTGTTGGTCTATGGAACACGAAACCCGTATAAAAACTTATTTATTGAAATTTGATCACCGGTTTGAAAGTTCATGTATGGCCGAGTGTGCTAACGTGTGCGTCTAGTTCTAGAGTGTCCACGGTTCAAATCCGGCAAGGCCAATAAAATATTTTTATACCCTAAACCTGAAAGGTCAGGGTATATTAACTTTGTGCAAACGTTTGTAACGCATAGAACGAAGCGAGTCCGGTATAGAAAAGTATATATATTCTTGATCAGCGTCACCACGTGAGTCGAGCTATCCATGTCCGTCCGTCCGTCCGTCCGTCCGTCCGTCCGTCCGTCCGTCCGTCCGTCCGTCCGTCCGTCTGTCCGTCTGTGTGTTGTCCGTATACACAGGATAAGAAGAAGGAGTTGAGATAATTAGATGAAACTTGGTACACATAGTCACATGGACCCAAGGATCTGCACTATTGAATATTTTTGGAATCCGCCCACAGACACGCCTACCTCCCGTACAACGCGAAAATCGAAAACTGCATAACTCAGCTCATAATTAGCCCACAACAATTAAATTTGGTATGTATGTGTTTTATATCAACACAAAGATGTCTTTGAAAAATGGACGTCATCCGCTTACGGACACGCCCACCTCCCATACAACCCAAAAATTGAAAACGCCATAAATAAGCCTCTGTTTAACCTACAGAGCTAAAATTTAGCACATATGTTTTTTGTAACAAAACAAAGGTGGTTTTGAAAAGTGGACATCATCCGCCCACGGACACGCCTACCTCCCATACAACACGAAAATTGAAAACTGCATAACTCAGCTCATAATTCGCCTACAACAATAAAATTTTATATGTATGTGTTTTATACAAACACAAAGATGTTTTCGAAAAATTGATGTCATCCGCTCACGGACACGCCCACCTCCCATACAACCCAAAAATTTAAAACGCAATAAATAAGCCTCTGTTTAACCTACAGAGCTAAAATTTGGCACGTATGTTTTTTATGACAAGACAAAGATGGTTTTGAAAAATGGACGTCATCCGCCTACGGACACGCCTACCTCCCATACAACCCAAAAAGTTTTAAACTCAATAAATACGGTTATGTTTGTCATAGAGAAATTAAATTTGGTATTCATGTATTTTATACCAAAACTAAGTTGTGTCGAAAATTGGAAGTAATCCGTCCATGAACACGCCCACCTCCCATAGGGAAAGCACAATAAAGGCATTAACTGTGAGCTACAGGAATAAAACTTGGTTTGTGCAAAATTTTCGTCAATATTTAAATGCAAATAAAATATAGGCTTCATCCGCCCTTGGAGACGCTCATTTACAATAACAATTTTTTGTTTTTGAAAAATGGGTTTAGGGTATTTCATAGTCGGCCTAGACCGACTTTAGACTTTCTTTACTTGTTTTTTTATTTATAATATTTTTTTTTAAATAAAATATGAAATTTGCAATTTTTTTTTTTTTTTTGCAGATTGTAAGCATTTTATTTTGAAGGTTATTTTTGAACAAACAATTAATGAAACAGAATTATTATTATTTCAATTATTAAATTACAATTTTTGATACTTACACATCTAGGGTTCGAACCCACGTCTCCCGCATGACAGTCTAGTGCACAACGATTAAAACTATTGCTTAGAAAAAATTGACAATTCAATATAAGCACAAAAATATTTCAACAGATGATTTTAACAGCACAAAAATACTTTGAAACGTTCATTCAACAAAGAAAATTGTTTACTTAAACGCAAATCATTCAATCGAACAGTGTTTAGAAATAACAGCGGCCGACTGTTAATATAACAGTTGATATTTTTCTGAGTGTATATATAGATTAAAAATGTCGGAACCAAAATGCAAAATGGACCATTTTTGCAATGTTTGTGGACGTTTCATAGCAAGCGATGAAAAATGTGGCAATGCGAGTGATTTTTTTTTTGAAGCTTATAAACAATATTTCTCGCAAGAGTTTATCACTGACGTAAACTATGCCCCTAAAAAAGTTTGCTTTGATTGCCATTCAACTCTTATGCAATGGAAAAGTGGAAAGAAGAAGGCTATGCCTTTTGGTATACCAATGATGTGGTTAGACAACAGCCCGCATCAAGAAGAAAATTGTTATGGATGTATCAACTATCTTAAAACTTTGAAAAGAAGGAAAACAAAGAATAAAACTTATGTAGCGGTGCCAAGTGCCCAATTACCAATACAGCACTCAGCATTCGTTCCAGTACCAACATACGGAAGTATTGATCTTCGAACAGATATCACTTCTACAACCACCGCTGCTACCACCATGGATTTCTTCTCAAAATGCGACCCTGGTGAAGGTGCACTCTATAAAACATCAAAGGACCCAATCCTAGTCACACAAAACCACTTGGATGGAACTGTTGCGAATTTGTGTTTGACTCGGAAAAAATCAGAACTACTGGCTTCATTTTTGAAAGGAAATAATTTGCTGGCGAAAGGTACCAAAGTAACAGCATATCGAAAACGCCAAAAAGAGTTACAAAAGTTCTTCAATGTGAATGATGCAAAAAATTTCGCTTATTGCAACAATATTGAAAAGTTAATGGAGGCTATAGGGTTAACCTATAAAAAAGATGATTGGCGTTTATTCATCGATAGTTCACAAATCAGCTTACAAGTTGTGCTTTTGCACAAGACAAATAGAATGCCTTCTGTTCCGATTGCGTATAGCACTGACACTAGTGAAAATTTCGATAATTTGAAACACATTCTGGAAGTAGTCAAATATAACGAACACCAGTGGCGCATTTGCTGCGACCTCAAAATAGTTTCATTGATTACAGGCTTAACAGCATCTGGCCGCCCAAAATATCCGTGTTTTTTGTGCGATTGGGATTCACGATACGGAGAAGGTATTAAAGGAAGAAACCAGTACAAACAGCATTACTGGAATAGTCGCATTGGACGGAAATGGCCTAAAGACAATAGGCTGCACGAAAGTCTTGTTCCTGAAATGAAAATTTTGTTGCCGTTGCTCCGCATTAAACTTGGCATTGCTAAAAATTTTTTAAAATGTATCGCAAAAAGGCCAGCAGTATTCAATCGCTTAAAAGACATTTTCCCAAGACTGAGTAACGCCAAAATTCAGGAAGGGCTTTTTAATGGTCCACACATACGGAAACTAATGAGTCGTCAAGATTTTGACCAAGTTCTGACAGACCGAGAATTAAATGCATGGCTCGCATTGAAAGCAGTCATTAAAGGACTTTTGGGTAAAGAACGCAAAGAGAACTACAAGCAATCTGTTGCAAAAATGTTGTCAGCTTTTAAAGAAATTAAGGTTAATATGTCGTACAAAATTCATCTCTTGCATCAGCATCTTGATCGACTCGCTCAACAGTTGCCAACTGAATCTGATGAGCAAGGCGAACGTTATCACCAAACTGCGCTTCCATTTGAAATAAGGTAACTATATAGTGTGCATGTTTTGAATTCCTAGATTTTTCTAATATCACAATTTCAGAGTGCATAATTTAAACATGTTAACGATTGAAAACTATTTTCGTTTCAGTTACAGAGGAAAGAAATCTCCAGATGAAATACTCGCAGAAATTTGCTGGTGGTATATAAAGACCTTTGAAGAAGAGGAAGACGAGGAAAAAGAGGAAGAAGGCGAAGACAAAGATGAAATTCCAGAATATCTGTTGGACGAAATTATCGATCTTTCTGATGATGATGACGATGACCCAGATATTAGAGAGAGCAGTGATGTTGATTCACATCCGCCTGCTAAACGGCAACGGCAACTGGCCAAATCATTAATTTAATGTTTTTTTACTTAAAACTTTTCATAACTAACATTTCAAAATTATATTTTTATAATTTCTTTTTCAATGTTTCTTCAAAACCAAGACTGAACAAAATTGGTACATAAAAACTGAGAAGTAAATTAATATTCCACCATAAAAATTTTCTAAATCAATTTTTGAAAAAATTGTAATTGTTGCACAGGTCTCTAGCAATAATTTGGCTTTTACAGATTAAAAAAATATTAATTAGTTGACGAGTTATAAGCAAAAAACCATATAAACAATATGCTGAAAATCGGCATTTGACTGCAAAGTTCGAAGGTCGATTAAAAAAACAACCCAAACTAACATAATTCAAACAAATCCAATACATAATTCATAACAAATTCAATCCTCACTCTCAGAATCGACCTAACTTTTGCTAACCAGAATTTGTTCCATAGTGTTATTGTAAACAGGTAAGCAATGAATATGTACAGTAACGTATGGCTATTTGCATGTGTGCAGAAAAGAAAACATATGAAAAACCCAATCTTTGGAAAGACTCAAATACAACAAAGTATTAATTCGCTCAAATGCTCCAATATAACTGTGGCTGATATTTATACTTTTAGTAATTTATCCTCCTATACACTAGTCAGAAAAAGTGTGCGTACGGAATAATAACTGTCTCTACATGATACACAAATGTATGATTTTTCTTATAAAAGGTGTTTTTTTTTTAAGGCATAGAACTTTGAAATGATATAAAACAAGGATGAATTTTTAAAATTGACATGAAATTGACTTTATTCATATTATTATTTTGGCATTATAGTTTTAATATGATTTGTGGTATATGACCGCCACGGCTGGCTTGATCGTAATCTAGTGTGGATGGAATTGCAATATGGTGGCCAGCCTTGAGCAAGATGACCTATTTTAATCAACTCCAAAACGTTCAAAGAATGACACCTATAGGCATCAGCGGTGCTCTGAGAACGACAACGACTGCAGCTATGGACACCGTGTTTCACTTGCTTCTGCTTGACCTGGTTGCTAATCAAATGGCAGTCTGTTCAGCAATTAGGCTAAGAGAACTCGGGGTATGGGGAAATGTCAAAAAACAGGCCATGCATCCATACTGAATAAAGTTATACATTCCAATAAGGACTGAGTACTGCAAACCCTTGCTATCCTTTGACGGGAGATATGGTACGCTTATCCCTACCAGATCATACTGTAAACGCGGTGGACAATGGAAACGATGTTGTAGTGATAATTGAGCTACTGCTGCAGCCATTGAAATGTGTGTTGATTAGTACTCCAGCGATCTTCAGTAGATTCTATTCACGTTCCACTCTCTTCTAATGAAGGAGGAACTGGGGTGTTCCTTGGATTGCTGATTCCTCTAGACTGTCGATTGAATCAGTGTAGTCTTTCCCAGATTGCTTTTTAAAGTCGTGTAACCCTATAGTTCTGGGGGGCCCATTCGCTTCACAGTGACGAGAAATTCCATGATTCGGGAATTTTGACGCAAAAAGTCAAAATTGAGGTGAGTTGTGTGTGGTGTAGTGCCGTCCTACTGAAACCACATATCGTCCAGACCCTGAGATTCAGCCTCCGGCACAAAATAGTCCTCCAACATAGTGTGGTATCGCTCATAGTTAACATTGTTGGTATTACCGTCTTCTTGTGGAAGTCATAGGCATATCCATGGCTCATGCTTATGGCCCATGGCCCATGGTTTCGATTTTGAATAATGGTATGGAAAAGCTGGCCGCAAGATGGGTGCCGCTTTTGCTGACAATTGGCCACGATCGCAATCGTAGTAGTGTTTGTGGTTGTTCAACAGCAATATGGGCGAATTTTAGCGCCGTTTCGTTACCGTAGGCGAAACATGGATTTACCACAACACCAGAGCTCACCAGAGACCAAGCAACAGTCTAAACAACGGGGCTAAGTCCCGAGAAGCACTTTTCAAAGCATATGTGTGTTTTTCAGTAATTCACCGATTCACCAAAACTACACAATAATAATAATAAGAATCCAATTGCGCAGTTTTGGTGAATCTACGAATTCTTGAAAACGATGGCATCATTCGTCACATGCCGCAAACTTTAAGCTTAAGTGGAAGTCAACTTAGATTCCCGATCTGAATCCATTAGAAAACCTTTGGAATGATGTAAAGATTACTATCGGTAAGAAGAAAAAAAAAATGCAGACAAACTTCGGAGAGGTATCCGGGAAGGCTGGTATTCAATTTTCCAGAACAGATAAAAAAGTTAGTAGAAATTTACTCTGAAGATATCAGGAAATCATAAAAACTCTTGGTCACACGACCAAATACTAAAATTTTAAGTGGTACATTACGAAATATGATTTTTCTATCATTTTGGCGTGACATTTCTGTGGCTAGACCTTATAGTGCGTCCTAGGATTAAGCAGTTACAACAATAAAATAAACTGAAAAATTCTTTTAAGTTAACAATTTTTCAAAACTGTAATCGAAATAGTTTTGTATGAAAACTTGGCACACAAAAAAAAAACAAATTGGCCATTTTCAGCCCTTGAAAGGACTTTGACCGAGCTTCTTAGGATCGATTGTGTTGTGTGTGTTATTAAATTTTTGCACACAATTGACCGAGAACTGGACCTACATGTTTTATGCCGACTCCGAACGGCTGAAGTTCATGTTCTCAAGAAGCTTTACATGGCATTATTTACTCTCTGAGGTTTGCCATTGTCTGCAGAGGTGGTGACCGATCAGAAAAATTTTTTATTGAAAAAACTTTTCGCCACGGCTGGGGATCGAACCCGGGCTCCGAGCATGCTAAGCCACACACTAAGCCACGGTCACCACTGCAAACTTGGCACACAGTCAAGCAAAAATAAAATAAATCCAATTTTCTTAATCTTAAAGAGTAGTGTTTCATTTTTGCTTTACGACGTCATTTCATGGAACCCTAATATTCAATATAAATTCATCGTTGCATACTTTAGTATAGTACATAAAATTTAATGGTTTTTTATTATTTGTCAACATATTTGTTATAAAACCTTATTTCCGCAGTGTTTTTCTTGCGCGAGAAAAGTTGGAAGCCTACCAATTTCGATTATTGCGAGCAATATAAGGTTGAAGCGTTTAAAATTGCATGCAAACGTCAAAAAATTGGCAGTAAAAATGCACCTTAAATATATAATACAAGGTCCAATTGCATACACCACATCGTGAATACCATATTATATTTATCAAATGCCAACGGTGTGTTGAAATATAACCAAATCAAATTCACAATATTTGCTATAATGCTATCGTGACCACCCCTTGTATGGCGACAAAAGACATGCGCGAATTTAAATCTCACAGACTGTAGTTGTCTTTTGCTTTCATTCTCACTCCAAAGTACATAAAAAAAGAAGACCACCACTATATTAATTTCTCTTCTGGCACCGCACACTTTGACAGTTGTAACAACTAACTTATCGATTTGTAAACATTTTAGAACTTTCGTAAGCGTGTTTTATACGCTTTGCGGTAAAAACCGATAATTTTTATGTGGATTTATTGCGTAAAGTGCTAAAACATATATTGTAACAAGTGACCCATTTAAGGAATTTTCGGAAAATTTTTAACAGAGTGTAAATTTGTTATATTGTAAGCTGACAGCCAAGTTTTGAGCTCGGTGAACACTGCAGGTAAAATAAATATTGAAGATTTTCAAGCAGCATATTTTTTTAAACGTTAAAAGAATTCATACCGCATTAAAAGAGAAAAAACTATTGCATAAGACTAAAATTTGTTAAAAATGTTGAAAAGAATTATGTTATCAATGTTCGACTGTGTCAAAGTATTAGATAAATGTTGATATAGCGGAATTTTCTATTCCACTGTGCAAAAGAAAGGTTGGAAATGACTGCAGTGTAAAAATATTCTTCCCTTGTGGTTAATGTCTGTGCTTAGCACTATTGTGAATGTCTTATGCGACAGCTGTATTTTAAGCCATTAACACGAGGTTTTGAGTATAAAGGTGTTCGCATGTCAATATTTGAATAAATATTTGTTCTCACATACTATCTCTGATACGTTCAGACGTGATTCTACGATGAAACATTCATTCTGAATGAAGCAAACATTCATTTTCTCTTCTACATATTTTTCCTTTTATAGAAGTGATTTTATGATGAATTTGTCATCACAAATTAATTATTTGCTACTCCAAACCGAGTGAAGACAAAAAATTTTCTTATATGTATGCAATGTTCTTGCCCAAAATTCTTCCCGAAACGGTTTGATATGATGCTTTGTTGCCTAAGAACCAAACATTGAGCATCGCATCTTGTCAGCTGTGTAAAGTATTTTTACATCAAGTTTTGTTGCATTTTCAGTAATGAGTGCAAGTGAATATATTTTTATGATTTACTTGGTTCTGTAAGGGATGAGCTTTAAATGCATTTAAGGAGACGTGACACCTTCAAACATTTTTTTATTTTAATGTTTTAAAATGCGTATAAGTTCAATAGAAAATAAGATAACATTTTTAAAAATTAAATATATATTTATTTTTTAGTAAAAAACGCAAAAAAATTTTTTATTATTTTAATCACATATATTGCTACAAGAATTTTTTTAAAAAATCATTAAAAAAATCTTGGTGGGCGTAATAAAACAAAAATTACCCGACCGATCGTACTGAAATTTAAATATGTTGTTTTACACTTGTCGATGCATGAAATGAACTACGGATAGAAAAATCGGTTCTATAATTTTTGAGTTTTTGGAATTTTCAAAAAACAACGCTTTCTTTGTTATTTTTTTTCGATGTTCTAGTGAGTTGTAATCACGCCCGCCATGGCTTCTTGATGTTTTTTTAAAATAATTCCAGTAGATAAAAAATATATGTAAATAAAAAAATCAAAAAATTTTTTTTTGTGTAATTTTTTCACTAAAAAATATATATATCATTTTTCAAAATGATATCTTGTTTTTATTCAAATTATAGGCATTTTAAAACATTAAAAGAAACTTTTTTGAAGGTGTCACGACCCCTTAATTCATTTGTTAGTTGACCAGTAAGCATATTTTTCATCAAATTTCATTATTTTGTTGCAAACCGCAGCAAAAATATCATGATAACAAAGCAATTTGTGTTAATATCCCTTCATTGTATAAATCAGAAAAGGCTAAAATAATTCCCTTCTATTTTCATATATACGCAATGTCATCATGTCATCATGTTGAATTATTTTTGGAACTGACAAATATCCTTCTAGATAATTTAACGAGTGTCAAACTAGCAGCAGAAGAAATCAAATTATTTTGATGTTCATCAAATAATTTGACAAAAAATTTAATGAGTGTTCACATTGATCAAATTGACATAAAGTTCGTATAATTTGCTGTTCGTCAAATCTTGAATTTGTATTTATTAATTCATTTGAATGTCGTGTGAACACATCAACAAAATTTGATGAATTCATACACATATGATTTACAATCATACATAAATTAAAGCATTTGTCGTTGTATACCTAAGGCTGATATTAGAGTGAACGAGGTGATGCTATGTAGCTACTCGAAGCTGCAAACCTTGGCATGTTTTTTCTACGTGATATCACAAAAATCTGATACCTAAAAGCTATGTTATAAACTAAATGAAGCTATTTTCAAAACTTCAAGCGTTAAATCGATATTTGAAATGATTTCTATGAAATTGTAAGTATAATGCCGCGTTTCCATGTTATCTTCTATGATCTACTATCCCATATCACAAGCTTTTGCTATAATGAGCGGAATGGATACAAGTCATTTTTGCTATAAAAGTTTGACATTTGATTAAACAAGCGTATACATATCATATATTAATTCATATTTCAAAACTTTAAAACATGGTCTAAGTAAATAAAAAATAGCTTCTTTGGAGTCAGCAAGCCTTTTTATTCTTTAAGAGGAGATACTTGAATGAGGCAATACTTTTTAAAAACTTTAATAGACTGTTCTTGCGGTCTGCTTTTGTAGGGACAATTAGCGTCATAGAAACGCTGCCGTTACAAATGTAGCAGTGCTTGTAATGACCGCTTTTCTGCCACGTTTATGAGATTCAATTTCAATATTATTTTTGGGCTGCTATCTGTGTCACCGGAAACGCTCAATCTTCGGAAGCACCGGAATCTTCAACATTAGCAGCAATAACTGCGCTATTTATCTTCATAATTCAATATTTATATTTGAACTGCCAAAATTTGACAGTAGACAAACAACAGCTATTCAAACGGCAGCTAGATTTATAGCAAGTGATAGACTTTTAAAGCAAAAGGTCAAAAATCTGAAATTTTTCGATCTCCTCCAATCACATGAAATCACAAAGGATATAACTTACTATAAAAATAGAAAATGCATGGAAACGCGGCATAAAACTGAATGATCAGGCATCTATAGTTATAAAAAACGCTTCCACTATGACAAATAATAAGATTGATTATAGCAAAGTTTCAACTATCGCTTAAACATTTATCCAAACAAACTTTTAAAGGCTATTCACGATTCAGTGCAGTTTCCAGTACAGTTGAGAATACTTCAATAATAACACATAATTTAAAATCAATGGTAATCAATATTAATCATATATACTGAATATTAATAAAATATTTTGGTTGTTCAAGCGTTTAGTATTAAAAATCTTTTGAGTATGGGATTTATTTTAACAACCGAGTTTTAAGTATTTTATAGCGTTTTCTTTTCTGAAAAAAATTTTTAATGTTTTCTGACTTTTTTGATTTTTTTTGCATTTTTTGTTCTTTTCTCAAATAAAATTCTGGCCCCTGAAATTGAATCGTGTTCATTTCTCGAAAATTTTGAATTTAAAAGTAGAAAAAATGCAGAATTTTTGCCCTCTCTACTTCGACGGTTCGAAAAATTCTGACCTCAAATGCTACCAACTAAAAAACAAAATAAATAACATATGTGAAAAATATGTCAGAAAAGATTGAGTTCTTCTAAGGAAAACGTCAAAATTCTTCTATGGAACAAAATACAGTTTTCTTAGGCCCGTTAACTGATCTCCGAAGTTTAAATTCCTTAATCTCAGATTTCGTAAACAGAGTTTAAATTTTAAACTCAGTTAAAATTATTTTCGTAACTTATCTCATTTTTATCGGCAGTTTTCTTAAACTCTGTTTAAAAATTTAAACTGAGATTAAAAAACATATTTGAGCGGCACTGTAGTAAAAATTCTACAACTTTGACGTAGAACATCAAAAATTTTTGATAAAATAATGCAAATTGTCAGTTTCATTGAAATATTTTTTTTTCAAAACTTAAAATATGTTTGTTTTTTGTTTATTGTTTTGATTTTTTTGAAGTATGATTTTTTTATTTTTTATTTTTTGTTTATGATTGAGAATATTTCCAATGTTCTCAGAGAATTTTTGACAAAATCTAAGTTTAAATTTTTTAAACCTAGAATTTCTGTGTTTAAATTTAAACTTGCCTCACCAAGTTAAACTTAGATTTTTTGAGATGAGGTATCGGCGTTAAAATTTAAACTGAGGTTAAGGCATTTTAAACTTTGTTTAAGCTAACCTTTGTTTAAAATTGAGATCAGTTAACGAGCCTTAGCGGGAAAAAAATTTTTGAATTTGAGGTTTAAAAGTTTTTTTATCTCTAATTCTTTTGAAGTTTTTTAAACAGATAGCCAGCTCGAAAATGTTAAAAAATGTTTGCTTTTTTGTGATCTATCCTCAGCTAAAAACAGGTCAGAATTCTGTGGGTTCAGGTCAAAATGGAAAATATTCTGCATCTTCAGAAGGCAGAATTTTTCGTTGAGAAAAGACAATGCTATTAATTTCGAAAATTTGAGCAGCACTATCTATCAGAGATTTGAAATGGAAATTACATTGTCAAAAATTTAAGAAAAATATATGAAATAAGATTCATTAGCGAACTAGCAGATAGATGAAATAAAACATTTAAAAAAAACCATCACAAGTCATTGTTAATTTTGTTTCACATCTTGTTGTTCTCGTTGTATTCTTCTCATCATAAGTTCATCGGTTTTTGCTGTTAAGCAACTTGTTTACTTAAATACCTATTTTCTCAGAATTGCTTTTGAATACTTTTTTAACATTTAAAAAAATGCTTCCAAGTTTTAAGAAAACATTCTTAAGCGACTTTGTCGTTTTTTGAGAACTCGCTTGGTTAAAAACACAGCTAATAATCTCAGTTAAAAGTACTAGTTCTCAACTACACTGGCAAGTGCACTGAATCGTGAATATTACTATGGATCAAAATTGATGTTTGTTCTGAGTGCATCCCACTCATGTTGTATCATTTCAGTATAACTGTGTTCAGGCAAAAGCAACAAGTGTTCAGGGAATTTTCTTAGCATGTACAATCACCGTTTGAGGAATTCACAATAGTACTAAACTTGTATTCACGCTAATCATATTTTTTTATTTCGTTTAATATTTATAAATAAACTAATAAACTACTTTGTAATAAAATATTTGTAAGAATATGTTGCTTAAAAAGATGACACAATTGAAAAATAATTTAATGCAAAATTATAACTGTCCTTCATTCTCACTGAACCCCTACCAAAAAAAAAAATTGCTAAAATTTCCCTAGTCTCTGTTTCCCAGGGTTGCGCACAATAAAATCTACTCCTTTATTGTATTATGGTTTTTTCTTGTGTGTGAAGCGTTTTTTAACGATTTACGCTAAATTTTCAAATTTATATTGATTTTGACATAAAATCATTTTTCAATCCATCAAAAACACAAATACATAGCAAATTCGCCAACCAGTGTAAATAACTAGGTATCTAAACTTTGGCTTTTGCTTTCCTTGCATTTATTTATTTACAAACTTCAATTTAACGTTCAACTAATGAACAACAAACTTACAACTAACAATTATTAGTAGCAACATTCGATTGGTTTGTTAGGGTAGAATTTTTTCTAATTGCAGTTTTGAAGTATAAAAATAAACGGTTATAATTTGCACTTTTGCGTTTTCACGTAAAAGGTCTCTTTCCAGCTCTTAAGAAATTACTCATGAAAAAGTTTCTTATATTTCTTTAGTGTGTAAAAGTATAAATTCACAGTGTCGACGCTATAATTTTTTAATGAAAAAAGTAGCAAAACAGAACAAATTTTTCTTACGAGCTGGATCTTTAAAGTAATTTTGACAAAAAAAAATACTTTTTGATTACTTTTTAGTTTTTTGTATGAAAATATGCTTTACTTGGGAAATGGAAACAGGCCTTAATATTGAAAACTTGAGAAGTAGTGTTCCTTGAGTAGTAGTGTATGTTCCAATTATTTTTTTAACATATAGTTTCTCACACCATTCAAGACGAAAATTGATGATGTTATGTAACAAAACCCTCTTAACTGGCTTTGATAGGTTTTTATATCTACAAATGGCATTACTTTAACCTCGGTCCACACTGGAAATAAATTATTTTACTTCATCTGTCAAATTCAATTTCTTACCATAAATATTGCAACCAACATTTTTACTTCGGCAAGCTATGGTATACTATATCATTTTTAAAATAAATAAAATAAAAAAATATGAATAAATTTGGACCACTGACAAATACATCACAAGTAAAGCACAATGACACAAATTCTTCAACTAAAATTTCGCGGCAAAGTTTCCTGTTTATGTTGGTGATGTTAAATAATGACAAAAATGACAGCTCATTGCTTGCCATAAATGGCAAGAAATATTGCATAACATATATTGCATACCATGAGCATTAAGTGGTCTATATGAGCAATATCTATGGTAAGCAATACTTTATACCATAATTTATTGACAATGTGGACCATGTGGACAATGTTATGATCATCACACGTTTTGCATGCCATGTAAACATAACTACTTTTCTACTCCTGTTTTATTGCAGAAATTTTTCTCAGGTTTTGATCAGTTTGTGTTTATTTGCAACAGTCAAACCAAAATAAGCGTGGAAGCGTTTTTATCTGTCAAAAGTTTCTCATTCCCATATGATTTATATGAAGCTAACCATAAATCCAATTTTGACAGCGTTAAGAGGTGAAGTTGGCGTCAAGAAACGAATAATTTGTAATTTCTGTGAACAACTTGTTAAGATGAAGTCATGTCACATACTTTTTGACAATAACTGATATAAAGCCACTGTTCTTAACTAGTGATAACAGTTCAGCGTTAATGCAAAGCGCCTAGTATCGCACCGCTCAACGCTTTTATTTAAGGATAACAGTTACTGTTAGTAATTTCGATTAAATTTCTATAACCTGCCATTGCATGTCAGTATCTTATGACTGCAAAGCTTGACTTAATTTTAGTCATATGCTTAGAATTTCAGTATATATGTGGTCATAACCGATAATCGCCTAACTCCGATTTCATCGTTTCGAGAAATCTTTATTCAAAGTTTTTATTAGCCACATACAATTTTTGAAGAGTTCTTTGACTTGTATATCATAACTTTTCCTAGACTACCGCTTAAAGCTCCAGATTTTTCGCGTAGATCAATAGCTGTGGAACAGAGCTGCACCAGTTAGTAAATTTTTTCTTAAGACTACTTCGGTGGTTGTCAGTTATGACCATATCTATATATATTACGTAAAAACTGAAATAAGTGTCTAATAATTTAGTCTGCACAACGGTTTAATAAGATACTGCCCAATGACTTTAAAAAACACTAAACAACATTAATAATTTTAAGATTTCAAAACTATTTTTTAAGTATTAGATATGTGGCTTATCACTGAAATTTTTTAAAAATGTTACTCTTGTCATGTTAACTTTAAATATGAATATCTTATATCAGAGCTTTAATTCTGATTTTGTCTTAAAGTTCATCTTATCAAGTGAACAAAATTTCCTTTATTACAGTTTTATATAAAACGAATAAAATAACACAAAACCGACACAAATCTTGAGTCCCAAGTGCAAATATAAAAAAAAAACCTTATTATCGGTGTTTTCATATTGGGACTCTTTTTCACAAGGTTATTTTCAGAGGGTTATTATTTTGTTCAAACATTAAAACAATATTTTAATTGCATATGATGAAAAATACAATTGCCAAATTGCAAAATTTAAAAAAAATATTAAAAATATGTATTTTTTAAACTAGCATTCAATGAAGTATAAACCTTAATTTTATGCTCCATAGAAAAGTACTCTTTTGAAAATATAGTGTTTATAAAATTGCAGTGTCTTGCAACACTGGTATCCAATGTAGACCTTCAGTTGTGTGCGTGTTGTTAGAAGTCGCCTGTTGGAAGCCACCTGACTGCAGCCAATCACAAGCTCCGGCAAACACACACATTCAATACGTGTGACACGCACACCAGCAGACAACAAGGGAAATTTTGTGCCGAAGAGCTTTTTGGCAGAATTTGCAGCCGCTAGCAGCACAAAATTCACACGTTCACCGTGCGACGTTGACGTACAACAACAACAATACAAGTTGAAAAGCAGAAGAACGACAAAAAAACGAATGTGAAGTAAAGTTATTTCATATTTATTGAAATAAAAAATCCTAGAAAATCCACAAAAGTGCATTGGAAAACGATTTTAATAAAGGTTTTCAACTAAAGAAAATTTGAAATATATTCTGTGCATACATATTGAATAAAATTAAATAAGTTTTCATTGAGAAATTTGTCGGAATCGTGAAAGAAACTCTAAAATATTTGAAAAAAAAGATATACTATATATCTTTATGATCAGAAAAGAAAAAGAGTAAAATAAACACGGAAACGGAGCATTAAAAAAAGAAATAGTGAAGAAAAATTTTCGTTGTCGGTGAGTGCAAAATTTTCAAAATTATAATGTTCATAAAAAATGCTAAAAGAAGGTATAAATTGGCAAGAAAGAAAATGAAACAAAAATAAACCGTATTCAAGGACGCGTGGTTGCATCCCGGGTGCTAACATGCTGGGGGTAGCTGGTGGAATCTGAGAACATGTACAATTGTGCTGAAGAAAGGAAGGGCAATCGTCCGGTAGGCGCCTTCGCCGCCTGCTGTGTGACATCCAAAACTACAGCAATCTTTTAATTTCTTTGACTAAGTTTTGAGTAGCCCAAGAAATTTGTGTGTGTCATCATGGCCAGCGTGCTTGAGACGGCAAGCGGCGTTCAAGTGGAGCAAGCAGCATTTGCTCTATTTCAACATTTTTGAGTGGTTTACCAAACGTCACACCTGCACTATTAATGCGTGGTCTTCCGACGCCCACAACCAAAAGAATTTAACCTAAACAAAACTAAATTCTTTGGTATTGCCTTCTTTATTGGTATTCGCAATTTGTGCTTCTTCAATATTGCTGATTGTCTGCGGAAGCATGCTGACGTAATTTTATGTTAATAAAATTGCAAACCTAACTTTGTTGTCCAATGAAGACTATATAAGTTTTCCTGTCATGGTTTTCTGTGTTGTTGTTTTTTATTTTACCTGTTGGCGCGCAAACTATAGAGGATCGTATTCAGCGTTGCCAACCACATTTTCCTGTGCAGCCGAGAGTTTGAGCAGTTTATGTTGTGGCATGTTTTTCGACTTGGTTGATTTGGCGTAGGAATTTGTTTAACCACTACAAAGTTTACACTTTTAAGCTTATTTATTTATTTATTTCGATTTGAAGGTTGGTGTAAGTTGTGGTTGATGTTGTATACACCATGGTTTTTGGTTTCAGTAAAATAGATTTTGTTGTAAGCGGCAAAATACAAATTCTTGCTATGTCGAAATGCAGACTTCAACTCAAACCTATATCAAAAGAGAAATTTTATTTCGGCTTAGATTAGCACCTTGGATCTTATGCAGGCTTTCACGTTTTGTAATACATAACATGATTAACTATATGAATTGTAGTGGTGATGCGAGTTGGAAATTAAGTTGACTATAATAATGTTCAAGAGCCCAAAACACATCTTAAAAAGAAAAAATTAAGAACCCTGCAAACATTTTCAATCGCCTGAGAATCTCCAGCGAATTGCTTGGAAGATGAAATAATCGCCGGCAAGCTCTTCTGAGAGTCTTCCGGGAATCTCCGAATGTAAGCAGCTGAGGCCATAAAAGCGATGCGCCAGGAAGATCCGCCGACGAATCACCGAGAAGAGTCTTGTGCGAATCTTTTTTAATTTTAAGATTTTTCAGAGCCTGCTTCATATTCCAATGATAAATTTAAAAAATGGGTATAAAAAAAACCATCTTCCAACGATCGACGGAAGGAGCAAAAGATTTTGAAATTTTTTGAATCGCGCATTAAATTCTTGCGCGATCCATATTCCAACGATCGCCAGAATGAGCGAAGGTAGATTTTGAAAAATTTTTCGTCAATCGGCAATCATCGCTGGGGCGATCAAAAAGCGATCCATCTTCCAACAATCGCCGGAATGATCGAAGGAAGGTTTTGATATTTTTCGAAAATCACGCATTCATCGTTTCGGCGATCGAAAAGCGATCCATCTTTCAAAAAACTCTTGGTCGAATCGCGAGGGAGTCGCCAAATCACTTATCGTCTTCCAAATGTTTGCATGGGATATTCATAAAATATACATTCATTAAAAAAAATTATTAAAAAATTAAAAACAATTAAAAACAATTAAAAACAATTAAAAACAAAATAAAGAAACTATTAAGAAAACAACTTAAAAAACAAATAAACATGAATTACAGATAAAAAAAAGCACACATTTTTTAAAAATTAAATAAACCAAGAAAAAAAGAAATAAACAAAAAATAAAATAAAAAGCAATAAAATAAAAAAAAGCAATAAAATAAAATAAAAAGCAATAAAATAAAACAAAAAGCAATAAAATAAAAAAACGATAAAATAAAAAACAATAAAATAAAAAAACAATAAAATAAAAAAACAATAAAATAAAAAAAACAATAAAATAAAAAAAAAACAATAAAATAAAAAAAATAAAATAAAAAAAAAACAATAAAATAAAAAACACAAAATAAAATTAAAAAACAAATAAAAAACAAAAAAAAAATAAAAAATACAAATTAAAATAAAAAACACAAATTAAAATAAAAAACACAAAACAAAATAAAAAACAACAAAATAAAAAACAAAAAATTAAAAATAAAATAAAATAAAAAAATTAAAACAAATAACAAAAAAAATAAAAAAATTAAAATAAAAACGAAACAACATAAAAACGAAACAAAATAAAATAATATAAAAAAATTTTCAAAATGTAAATACAGTGGAATTCACTTATAACGACCTCGGTTATAACAACATTTCGGTTATAACGTAGTATTCTTGAAGTCCGCACATTTTAATTGATTATTCCTTAGAAACTGAGTTCGCTTTTAACGTCGTCGGATATAACGACGAGTTCGCATAAAGCGACGCAGTTTTCATAAAATATGGTAAAATATTTTCACATATAGCGACGACGAATGCATGTCAAAAGCAAAATGTAACTAGATATTTGAAATTCTCGCTTTATGAAACCAAAATAACCATTATAAAATAAATTCACACTTAGATTGCATTAGAGGATCAAATTCCTCCATCCAGAGCGGCATTTAATGCTTTATTTTCTTTTAAAAGGTTTGTATTTATTACAGTATGTGGCGCCCGTGGCATGCAGGTTTAGTGTTAGCATACTCGGAGCCCGTATTCGATCCCAAGTCGCGGCGAAAAGTTGTTTCAATAAAAAAATTTTTCTGATCGGTCACCACCTCTCTGCAGACAATGGCAAACCTCAGAGAGTAACTAATGCCATGTAAAGCTTATTGAGAATATGAACATTAGCCTATCGGAGTCAGCATAAGAGATGTAGGACCAGTTCTTGGTCAATTGTGTGAAAACATTTAATAATTCGCACAACACATTTGATCATAAGAAGCTGGGTCAAAGTCCTTTTAAGGGCTGAAATGGCCCTTGTTTGTGTGGTTTGTTTTTATTTATTACAGACAAGGTATACATTAGTTTTAAAGTTTTTGAAGGTTTGCTTTATTCGGTTAAGGTGCTGAAAATTTGTCTCTTGAATACCTTTTTTGAACTTGAACGGAAGTCAGAGCGGATTTACACTGCAAAGAGCAACTTACGCCAAGTCAATAATACAGATTATTTAAAGCAAATATAAGTTTATTACATATTGATATGTTATTATATTATTCATAAACATACTTCAATAACGTATATCGTCTCTGTATGTATTTCCACTAAATTTTATGTTTAAGCTTTTAATATTTATAATTGGAATTAATTTTCTTTATAATAAATTAATTAAATTAATAAAAAACAACAAAAAAAATTATGTTCGCATATAACGACATTCGGTTATAACGACGAAATAATCCGGTCCCTTCAGGGTCGCTATAACCGAATTCCACTGTAATTAGAAATAAAAGATTTAACAAACGTAAACTAAAATATATTAAAAATTTCATAATACATAAAAAATAATTAAAAAATCACAAAAATTAAAAAAGTAAAAAATAAAATAATAAAATTATTTAAGAATTAATATTATAAAGTAATAAAAATTGAATAAAAAAATAAAAAATATAATAAAATAATATAAATAAATAGTTTCACAAAAATAAAAACAATTTGAATTTAAAAATAAAATAAATTATTAATGCCAACAATTACAAAAAATAGGACATTTTTTAAATTAAAACAAATTTTAAAAAATTTAATAACAAAAAAAATTTTTAAAAAATTTTAAAACCAAAAAAAAATTTTAAAAAATTTTAAAACTAAAAAAAATTTTTAAATTTAAAAACTAAAAAAAAATTTTTAGTTTAAAAACTAAAAATACATTTTAAATTTAAAAACTAAAAATACATTTTAAATTTAAAAACTAAAAAAATTTTAAAAAATTAAAAAAACTAAAAAATTTAAAAAAACTTTAAAATATTTAAAAAATTTAAAAAATAAAAATTACAAAAATTATAATTAAAAAATAAAAATTACAAAAATTATAATTAAAAAATAAAAATTACAAAAATTAAAAAAATTAAAAAAAATAATAAAAGTTATAAAATTATAAAATAATAAAAATTATGAAGTAATAAAATTATAAAATAATAAAATAATAAAAATTGAGTAAAAAAAATAAAAAATAGAAAAAAAATAAATAAAATCACAAAAAATTTAAATTATAAAAAAATTTTTAAAATTAAAAAAATTTTTAACATTAAAAAAATTTTAAAAAATAAAAATTACAAAAATATAAAAATTTAATTCTTATAATATAAAAAAATTTTAAAATAAAAATTTTATTGATAAAAACAAAACAAAATAATATTAACTTAAACTCATGAGTGGCTACTGGCTGCTGACAAAAACAAAATTAAATAAATATAAATTAAAAACCAAGTTAAGAATGTATGAAGTCGGAAAAAACTTTTCGCCGCGGCTGGGGATCGAACCCGGGCTCCGAGTATACTAAGCCACACACTTAACCTGCATGCCACGGTCACCACCCATATTATATATCCATTTCAATTTTGATGAAAACTTTACACATACCAAGTTTTATTCCTATAGCTTACATGTTAATGCCTTGTGGGTTGTATAGTAGGTGGATGTTTTTATAACCGGATTACGCCCAATTTTTTAACACATCTTAGATTTGGTATAAAATACATACATACATACACACCAAATTTTATCTCTTAGGTTAAACATAGCTTATTTATTGAGTTTTCAATTTAGATTGAATCGGAGGTAGGCGTGTTCGTGTTTGCAATTTTTTGAAGGCATCTTTGTTTTGATATATAATACATACGTATCAAATTTTATTGTTAAAGGTTTATTATTGGCATATTTATGCAGTATTCAATGTTTGCGTTGTATCAGAGATAGGCGTGTTCGTGGGTGGATGATCATGTGTACCGAATTTCATCCAATTATCTCAAATTCTTATTCTGTGTTTACGGATAAAACACAGACGGACTGATGGACTGACGGACATGGATAGCTCGACTCATGACCTTACGCTAATCAAGAATATATACATATACTTTTCTATACCGCAATTGCTTATTTCTATGCTTTACAGACGTTTGCACCAAGAATATATCCTGCGCTTTCGGGTATAAAAACATGTTCGTATTTTGAGCGTTTAATTAAACAAAAAATTGATGTATTTTTTTGAAAGATTGAAGTATTCAACTGAAACGTCACTACTCAAGTATCCAACAGCGGTCAATAACAAGGATCCAGGTTGTCTTTTTTTATTTTTCCCTTTTTATTTTATTATTTTATTCCGTGAGAGGTCTCTGTACTTTTTATGGTGGTATGGCGTTCAGACATAGTGTTGCGTCGCGTAAGTCGTTGCGTTTGTTTAAAAAAGTCATTTTCATGGTTTTAAAAAAACACGGATTTTCAGATTCAGAGGCTTGTACGTTAGAGTTTCTTTGAATTATTATCCATTGTTTTTGCTGTTTCATATCAGTAGCGTTCTTTATAGAGCCACTTTGAAGTAGTATAATTTCCAAGATGTGGCTCCGGAACTCACGGGGATTTCCTGAACTCCCAAAGCAATGGACTTTTAATACGAGCAAAGCTTTTCGTCCATAACTGTTTGAGTGCTTTCTCCGACGCCACAGCTCTTAACTCCGGTCATAAAGTGTTTTGAGCTTATATTTTCAACGCCCAAACCGTTGTATTGATGGAAAATAAAACAGCGGTGGATTAATGAAAAAGTTATGCCATGTAGAGCTTATTTTGATTAACACTTTACAATGATGTTTATTATGAAAACACTTCTGGCTACAATTTCTACTCAGAGGATTTCATTAGGGCTGAGCCTTTACTGAAGGGGGGCTGTCTATTACAAGAAAAAAAATATCCTAATTTAGCGTTAGGTTCTTTGTTTAAATAATCGGTGAAACCGTGAATATTTCCTAACATAATTATTGCATATAAAATAAACAGCGGATAGATTTAGATAATTTTAATATATTTCATTATATTTTAAATATTTTATCGATATAAAATATTTCTGGTGTTGTCACTATTAAAGAACCTGAAGGTTTGTCATTTTGGCAATTTTATATCTCAAATGTTTTGGTTGATATACCGAAGAATTGAAAAGTAATAGAAACAAAAAAAAAAAATTAATAGCTTAGTTAAAAAAAAACAAAATTGGCTTTGGTTTGTGTTTTCTTTTTTTTTTTTTTAAGTTCACATAAAAGTTGTTTGCCACATTTGCGGTTACTTTCCTCAACACTAAAATAACCCTTCACTGTTGCCCTCTTGGTAATAGAAAATTTACTGTTTTCTCTCTCTCAGCTGATGCACAAATGAATGTGCATTTTATGCTTGACTTCACTTCACTTGTTTGTTTGCACTGCAACATCATCAGCAGTTGCCGGACCCAGCAATTATATTCTTGACTGCATTTCACAAACTTCACAAATGAAGCTGTTGAAATTTATTTTGAATAATATATATATAGAAAATAGATAAACTTAAACAAATACCCCATAACATTTCATTGATGCTCTGTTGTTGTTGTTGGTAGTCGTTATTCATTCGCTGTAGATGTAGCAAAATTTGGCTACAACTACTCACAACTAAAAAAAAAAGTTTGCTGGTGATAACGTAAAACTTTGTCACTTTGGTAGACTTTAACTATCGGCGTTGTCTTGCTGCTCACCTTAAGTTAAAAATGTTAAGAGAATTTGTGCTGGCGCATAACTTTTCATAGCAGCATTTAAGAAGATTAAAGAGTTTTTTAAACTAAAATAATATTAAGTCAAAATTTACTAGCTATAAGATATGAGGCCATAAATTGCTGGACTTTCATTATGAACAAACTTTTAAATTATTACTTTAGGAAAATTATTTTAAATGCTCTTTCTTCCTTTCATATTTTTTGCTAGTTGGCACTAATTATATTTTTAATACTTTTTTGCAATGCTGCCTATTATAAAGCAGCAAATTGTACCAGTAAAAAAAGCAAAAATGGCGTGCTTATAAACTAGTAAATCGATTATAGTTACATACTTAGTTATTTCACAACTTCAAAGTGAGTCAGTCAGTCAGACAATAATAAAGATACGCGAGGGAGGGCTCCAAATATAATTTGTTAGCTAGAGCTTTGCTATAATACAAACTTGCTATAATTTGTGTAGCTTTATTATTTATAAGAAACACGAATTCTAGTTTCAATGAACTAATTAAAATTAAATATATTTTTTTTTAACACTTATTTAAAATCTTTTAGTTAAATACTTTTTGTATTTATTTTAAACATTGATTAAATTTATTTTTGCATCACTTTGTATTTGTGCCTTTGGCGCTTGCTGCAAAAACTAAACAATAATTTAAATATTTCACTTTCATTTACTATTAAAATACTATAATAAATAAACAAGCTGCATTTGTTGTTGTTGTTTTGTTGCCATTTCATTGACTTCCATAAATATTATGTTGATTATATTGACTTAATACAATCATTTATCATTAAACTCACAAGTCGTGTTAGTTAGTTAGTAGTTCCATAGGCAAGACATTCAACTTGATTCCAATTACAATAAAGTGAATTGCTGCGACCAGAACAATAACAACAACAACAACAACAACAACAACAACAACAACCAGCAATAATATATGCTTGTAAATTAGAAGTAATTTATTTAAATTAAATTGTGCAAGCAAAATACTTTGTGTAAGAAATAAGTTTAACAATTTCTTTTTCTTGCTTGCTTTGCTCTTTTTTTTAATACATTTGATATCTAGTTTTTTAGAATTTTCTTTTGAATTTGAACAATTTAATGATTATGAAGATGAGATTTAGCGAATTGTAGGATTCGAAACAGAATGTTTAACTTGAAATGAGCTGCTTCTTTGAAGAACTTTAGGAATGTTTATTTCTTCTCTTCCTATGACATAATAAAATCGTTCAATATATCAAATCGGTTGGTTAATATTAAATATTTCATTCATTTGAATGTTGAATTGATTTTAACGTCTTTTAATCATTCACACACTGCTTGAAAAATCGAGAGTTGTTCTCTTGAAAACTAAGAATTCCGCACAACTTGCAATTATTCTTGTTTTTGAGTCATTGGTTGACTAAAAGGAGAAAGAGTATTAGTGGATTTAAGTCAAAGAAGAACTTCCACTCAAACACGTTTGTGTACCGTTCACATAGCGAATGAATGCACAAGAATAATATGTGTGCTGATATGAATCGATGCATTGCTCAGCTCTCTCATTGAGCCAATGGATTTATTGTGATTTACCGTAATGACTCACAACACCAATAAACACCAAGAGTACAGTGGAATGACTTAAGTACTTAGAGTAATTTTTAGTTCTGGTTCTTCTTGTCTTTTCATCCAAATTTAATTGGAAATGTTCGGCAACACGTGTCAAAATAAACTTTAACATTCACACAAAAAGTAAACAAAACACCGAAAATCATCAGCAGCTCAGCAAAATCTTCGCTTACATAAAATCGAAAAAGTAATCCAGAAAATGTCATTCATCGCCTACCCTCTCACTTACAGAACCCATTATTTTTATTCAGGCATGTCATTGGAGGTATTCGAAGGCGCTGTCACTTCAAACGATTAAGACCTAATAACGGTTGGTTAATAACTGCTTTCACGATATTAATACTTGAATGACAACTTACAACAACAAATAGTTGTGGCTCATGACTTAGTATACAAATTTTATTAGTACTCATTGCAGATCTCTGATCTTTCCAGAACTGTATTGCTGATGATCTATCTACTTGTCTTGATGGAAGGTAATTCTCGTGCTGAGCTTGAAACAAAGGCGAGTGAGGTTATTGCTGCTGTGAGTGCGTGGGGTGCATTAACAAGTAGGTGTTAGCGTGGGAAAGGATAAGACGATTATGATGTTGTTCAAGGAAACATTTTCACATGTTCGACCTACTTTTATCGGTTTGGAGGGCGAGGCCTAAGCGTAAAATACCTGGTGACTATCATAAGACAGATAATTAAATCCTTTGTGCACCTGGAAAAGTTAAGAAAGTTAGAGTGGTAGGGCGAGTACGCAGAACTGTTTAGAGTGAATGGGGACTCAGTAGGCGGGCCAGTGTGCTGTACGGTATCTACAGATGTCCTTTAGGTTTTGATAGGAGTGCTTCCCTCTAGGATTTGATCGTAATGCAAACTAGCGTTGCACATCCAATTCAGAGGGGGAGTCCTTGTTGGTGCCTTTTTGGACTCCGGACGTTTTACATAGGGATTAATCATTCGAGATTTAGGTTACATGGGCATTATTCAGTTAGCAAATGGAGAGTTTAATATTAAGTTTGATAATGCGCTTGCGTCTAGTGAGCACATTTGTTTGATGGATCTTTTTGAGGTGTTGTTTGGGCGTAACAATAATTCTTTTGATCACCAGTTCGGAGTGGGGATGAGCTCATCTGGTAGTTGCTTGCTACGAGGTCCGGTCAAAGACTTGAAAATGAGTACCACGGGAAGTCAGCGGCCCCTAGCTTATGTCAGACGGACTTGTTGGGCTGGCTGTCGGGAAACTTCGTGGAAGTTGTGGTTTGTAACCAAATCGCGGGTAAAGATTTGCTCGAACAGTGATGCTAAAAGAGATTTTCAAAATGTACCTTTTTAATTGAGAAAAACGTACTTTTTTAACCGAAAACGTACTTTTTTGAAAATTAATTCTAAAAAGAAAATAAAGCGCTATATCAGCTTATAATCGTTCAAAAACTTGTTTGGTGTTTTTAATATAATTAACTACGTTAGTTCGAAAATTTGATTTAATGAGCTTAAATTCAGAGCATACGCGCTCTTTTATGGCATGCATATAAGAAAATAATGGACTTATAGGAATATCAAATAGAAAATTTCCAAATCGAAAAATGTACCTTTTGAAAAAAGGCGTAATTTCGTACTGACAGCACTGAAAGAGTACCCCAAAAGGTACAATTGTGCCGCTTGTAGCATCACTGTGCTCGAATGTGTTTTTTTAGTACTGCGATCATTCTTTACAGTCAGTCTTTTGAACCATTATATTTTAAAAATTAAGTTTAAAGTCGGTGAAACATAATCTCTAGTCTTTGCTAATCAATCACTTTAGCGGTTTTTCTTAGTTTAGCTTTTGATATCTGAAATTAGGTCCATTATTTCTGTATATTGCTATTAGATCAGCACGACGAGCGATCACATTTAAACGATCATTACATGAA
Organism: Tetanocera ferruginea; assembly: GCA_958299015.1. Lineage (NCBI taxonomy): Eukaryota > Metazoa > Arthropoda > Insecta > Diptera > Sciomyzidae > Tetanocera > Tetanocera ferruginea. The sequence goes on along the minus strand of OY282643.1, from coordinate 118,048,282 downwards.
CATGTGTTATTTTGATTTGGGTTTAAAAAAATATGGCATTTGTTACTTTAACTTAACAATGGCTTAATGTCCTCTTCAATGTCAAAATTTATAAGGTTCGCGGTGAAACTTCGAAAATACTCTTGATTTTTCTCCGAAATCGGAATCTGATATTGATCACGGGATTGAAGAAAGGACATTTAAAACTACACTCAGAAAAAATTTTCTCGAAACATGATAAAAAGGAATCATATTTAAAGAATCCAGAGAATGCTTTTATCTAAAAGTGATCCTAAAATTCTCTTAAAATTAAAAAAGCTTCTAAAGAGAAATATATAAAAATTTATCGTTTTAAGAGAAAAATACTTTTTATTTTTGAGAAAAGATTTGTTTTATTGAAGAAAATACTTCTGATAGTAAATTTTTTATGAAAATATAGGAAAAATTTCTCATTTTCAATAAATTTTTTCTATATAAATGAGAATTTTTTTGTGCGAGAAAATACTTATCATTATTAAGACATTAAGGCCCGTTAACTGATCTCAATTTTAAACAAAGTTAAGCTTAAACAAAGTTTAAAATTCCTTAACCTCAGTTTAAATTTTAACGCCGATACCTCATCTCAAAAAATCTAAGTTTAACTTGGTGAGGCAAGTTTAAATTTAAACACAGAAATTCTAGGTTTAAAAAATTTAAACTTAGATTCTGTCAAAAATTCTCTGAGAACATTGGAAATATTCTCAATCATAAACAAAAAATAAAAAATAAAAAAATCATACTTCAAAAATTCAAAACAATAAACAAAAAACAAACATGTTTTAAGTTTTGAAAAAAAAAATATTCCAATGAAACTGACAATTTGCATTATTTTATCAAAAAATTTTGAAATATTTTGATGTGCTACGTCAAAGTTGTAGAATTTTTACTACAGTGCCGCTCAAATATGTTTTTTAATCTCAGTTTAAATTTTTAAACAGAGTTTAAGAAAACTGCCGATAAAAATGAGATAAGTTACGAAAATAATTTTAACTGAGTTTAAAATTTAAACTCTGTTTACGAAATCTGAGATTAAGGAAAATTAAACTTCGGAGATCAGTTAACGGGCCTAAGAAATATTTCTTCGAAAATGTGAAAATTTTTTCTAATTGAAGAAAATTTTATTAAAAAAAAGAGATAATTGCGATTATCGAAAACAGAGATTTTTTTATCGGAGAAAGATATGTGTTTTTTTCTGAGTGTATTGATCTTGGCTTATATAATTTTTCACCAACGACTTTTGAATGAATAGTTACAGCACTACAGAAAATTGTGTCCAAATTATTGATTTTCAGGCTTTTCGCCTTGTGAATGAAATATGTTTTACACATTTTTAGCAAATCTTTTTGCCGAGGTGGGGTTTGAACTCGGGATTCAGGCTCGCACGCTTACAAAAATTGGTACTTGTGGAAAATTGGTACAATGAATTATATTAAAAGTTTTGTTATCGCTAGCCAGTACTTTTTCCCCATCTCTCTGGCAGTTTACGGATTCCGTTTGAAAAAAAAGAACTTGTGAGGCTATACACGATTGCAGCACATAAATAATACCTTGTTGATCCCACCAAATACAGAGAATGAGTTAAGAACCATGGATACTTTGCAGTTGATGTTAACGTTTGGCGGGGCTAATCATAGGATTTTTCACGCTTTTGATTGTCGTAATCGAATAATTTTTCATCGCCAGTGACAATACGATGCAAAACAATTTTGTGATTTTGCCTATGGAGCAGCTATTCACATTGTGTTTCGACGTCTCTCGTTACCCAGATAGTACTGTACCCCATTCCGTTGCTTTAGGATCATTCCCAATGCTTTCAGATCATTCCCAATGCTTTCAGACGTCTATAAATGCTTGCTTGTTCAACTCCCACCGATTTTTGTTTTTTCACTTGTCGTTTTCTTATGTTCGTGAAAATCGAAATGTGTATTGCATGCCGAAGTGCAATATTTAAACCCTAGTAGTTAGAAATAATACAAAATAGTACAATACCAGGAGAATTTTCTTTTTAATACAAAAATTTTATTAACTTAGTATTAAACTATAAAAAAAAGCGACATGCTTCGCACCTAATATTGCTCAAACTGTAATTCTTGCTATTACAGTGCTTCTCAAACAAACTTTTAACTTATGCTATAAGAAAAATTTCAGCATGAAAGTATGCACAACAAATTTATGTGATATAAATAAAGATGTGTATTAATCGAATACATTTTTTGTAGTTTTTTTTATTAGTTCCATCGCATCGTAGGACGAGCATTTTTTATGCTAGAATATAAAATACGCTAAACGAAGTATTTACTTAACGCTAAAATTTTGTGCAATTTTTTTATGCCACAAACTTTTTTGCAGTGTGCAAAAATAAAATACAAAATAAGAATACAATTTTTGCTTTTCGAAAAATTCTGTAAAATTTTACTATAAAAAACACACTTTTTACACTCACATGCTTCAAATACCTGCTCAGCTTTATCACTGGTACAAAATTCTATTAAAAACAACACTGTTACATGCGGTTTCACTTTTAAGGCTAAAAGGGGAAAAAAACTGTCAAATCACCTTTTTGAATAAAGCTTTTGTTGCCAAAAAAGTAACTTCCTTAACTTATTGAAAATCGATTAAAAGTTAATTTCGTCTGCAATCTTTTATTGCATGACAACAAGACGACAAACAACCAACCGGCAATTCAGAAAATCGGCCTTCCTGCCTTTGCCTGCCAGTTGGCCTTTCAGTGAGGGTTCACTGCGTTGACGAGTCATAATAAAATATTCAACATCATTATATTGAGTTTGTTTCCAAGCTTTTTTTATGCATACAAAGAGTAACAAAAAAAGAAAAAAACAGTCAGAAATTTTTTCAAGCAGTTGGTTGTTTTGCATCTTTCAGCGCCCTTTTTTTGGGCTCCTACTAGTTTCGGTACTTGTTTACCTCTAATAAAAAAGGTTTAAATTATTGTTAAAATACGCAAAAAATTGTTTAAACATTAAGTTTTTGTCGTTCTTTTCATTTGTGGCGTTTGCACACGCGAGTTTATGGTAAACTTTTTTTATTTTCTACCAAGTTGGGTAATAAATGCATTATTTTGTTGCCATGGTTTCAACTAAAGTCAATAAAATTATTATAAAAAGCTTCGTGGCGGCAGCGTTTGCATAAAAAAAATCTTTGTCAAAAGCTTTGTAGTTAGTTTAAAACTTTTAGCTGCATATTTTTTTTTTGCTTTTTTAAAATGTGCATATTTTACTATTTTTGTTTTAATTTATTATTTTGCACCTGTACAAAAATTAAAACAAAAATCATTGTGCTTTTGACTACCTTTGTTTTTTTTTATTTTCCTTAATCCTCCATGGGAAAATCACCGGAAACGCGCTGAACTGTTAAAGTTATATTTTTTATTGCTGCGTACGTGTGTGTTTTGCTTGCTTTTTCCGCTTAGTTCCTTTTACTCTTGGCTGCTCTGGTTGTATAAAACACACCCACTTCTCTGTTTTTCTGTCTGTTGTTATTACCATTATCTGTCTACAACTGTTCCCACCTATTGTAAATAAAAAAAAAATATATCATGATTTGTGTGTATGTGTACAATATTTTAAGCTTTATTTAAACGCGGTGGATACGCTTGAAACAAACATACACATTTTCCCACGTGGCTAAACAGGCGTTCAGTCAGCTCAAGTAAATCATTATTCCACAGCAGGTTGCTCCATTTGCCTTTCCGGTGTCTGTTATGCATATATACTTGTGTGTGTGCGTACACGTATCTGTGCGTTTATGCGTTGGCAATTTTTCATCTTGTATATTTATGTTGACAACAACCTGCTTTAAACGAAAGCCTAAAAGTATATTTTTATTTCTGCTCTTCTCTTCCACTTCTTGTTGTCATGAGATGTACACAATGATGCTGTTGTTTTTATAGTAAAGCTGTTAGCTATAAAAGCACTACCTTTTGGGCTGTTCCATGTAAGCATTATTAGATTTTTACTTGTTATTGTTTTTAACTTCTGTGCAAAACTTCTTCTATAAAAAGGTCAATTTAAATTAAATGGTCTTTGGTCGTAAATAAAGCAAATTTTGAACGAAGCAAGTGTGTTGATGAAGAAGAGAGCTAAAATTATCGTTATATGTTTAATTGTGATGTTTTAAATGACCATTAAACTAATAAATTAAATGGGAGTAAATTCAAAGCGAAGGATTATGAAAGAGAATGAGTATGAATTTGGGTAAATTAATGTGAAAAGGAATGAATATAGAAAGGAAATAATATGACAAACAAATATGAAAGGAAATAAATATGATGAGGAAGGAATATGAAAGGTAATGAATATGAAAGGAATTGAATATGAAATGGAATTGAATATGAAATGGAATTTTTTTATTCATTGATTAAATTGGAATTGAAAATGAAATGGAATTTATATGATAAGGAATGACAATGAAAATTAATGAAAATTAAAGAGAATAAATATGAACGAGGATGAATATGAAAGAGAATGAATATAAAAGAGAATGAATATGAAACAGAATTAATCACTCCAAAGTGATTATTAGAGTGACCGCAAAAAATCAATGTCGGAATCTTGTTCGTCTTAACCCCACAAAACGAATCCCCTTTCCAGATATTGGGATAGCCAAAATTTGAGCGCGATTAAACGACGGTAACACGTGCCGCTCGTCGCTCAAAATTTGAAAAAAACGAATTTTTTGGCCAAAAAGTTGACGTATTTGAGAAATAACTCGAGAACGGTAAATAATAAAAACACGCACGATATCACAAAAGATAGCTTATTTTGTTCTTCAAAATTTATGTTATGAACAAAATTGTTGTAACTCTGAGTCAAACCGAGTTACGGCAGCCTTTAGCTCCGAAAACGTGACCTTTTTGAGTGAATATTTTTGAGTTTAAAGTAGAAATGTAATAAAAAACACAAGTAATACAGTTAAATTCAAGAACATTTTTATTTTAATATATAAAAATCAGGGAATCAAATTTTGAGCGACGAGCGGCACGTGTTACCGTCGTTTAATCGGGCTCAAATTTTGGCTATCCTAATATCTGGAAAGGGGATTCGTTTTGTGGGGTTAAGACGAACAAGATTCCGACTTTTTTTTTTGCCCCATATAAGTTGCGGTCACTCTAGTGATTATCGACCATGCTGTTAAGTCGAGTTTAAGAAACGATCATCCATTACTTTTTATATTAAAGCATCGTTCACTTCAAATCTGTACTTGTAGCTTGTATGGCCGCTAAATAGATGTATCGTTATGAGTTCGAAATAGATGTTTGAATGTCTTGCTCAAATCGATCGGGGTTCAGTCCACGATGGAACTTGAAACGCATACAAATATTTAGTGCACATTAGAGCGTATCACCAAAACTAACCTATTTTTGACCCCGCCTCAATCGTTAGATATTTGAAAGACATTTTCGAAAAAAATATTTATTTTTTTTTAAAGTGGTCCCTATGGTGCTATTTTGGTTTTTTTCCTTATATCTTCGGTGTTTCTTGTTCGAACCGGAAGATTTTATATCTGTGTATTTGTTGGTGTTATCCAAATATTTTCTTATGTTTTTTTATCTTAAATGTAATTTTCGACTGATTACACAATCTATCTTCGTTCCTTCCATATTATCCTGCACCAAAAAGTCCAACAAATTAAAGCTTTCAGAAAATCATTATAACCATGGGAAGAAGTGAAATCGAAAAAATGGATTTTAGAAGCACTCTCGACCTATTTTGCAAAGAATCATAATATCACTTTGGATCATAATAAAAATTTTTTTGAATTTTCGAAATCTTTTCGGGATTCAAGGTGGCTGTAATGCTCGCAACTGTCAAGTTTCGCGAAAATGTGCCCCAATCGATTTTCGTCAGTGACTGCTGTGGCCGACTTATGTACTATTTGAACGAAACGCTCCGTGTTTTGCGAGTGGCAAAGATAATCTGTCGAAAATAAAACGTGATACAAACGGATTAAATTATACGTCAACGTTACATCATTCAATTATTTAACTAATGTTTTCTGTGGTGCTCACCTGGAATTTTAATGATTTCGTCTGAATACTGTAGATCAGACAGTTGGTCTTGCTTGTAAAACTGGAGACATGGTTGCTCAGTGATCTGAACTCTTTACCAGTCGATCATTTCAGTGTAAGTTGTGCTGCTATAGTTGATGTGGGGTTGGTGGTTCGGAGCACGAAATTGCCGAATTTGACTTCGATTGTGGGTTCTCGACACTATTGGCATTTTTGCGCCATGCCACAATCTTGAAACTTCTTTTGACTTTTTAATTATGCTGAAGAAACACCACGTATTCCACCACATTTCGTTTTGTTGGTAATTTTGTTCTGTCTAAGTCGCGCTTACGGCAATGTATTTTGTTTAAATTAAGTATTTTTGCACATTTCATCCGAACTAAAGCTCGATTTTATTGATCACTGAAAAAGACCGATTGACTTTTTGATATGAAGTGACCGCTACAGCCACCTTAAATCCGAAATCCTAAATCTTAAATCCAGATCACTGAAAAAGACCGATTGACTTTTTGATATGAAGTGACCGCTACAGCCACCTTAAATCCGAAATCCTAAATCTTAAATCCGAATTTCCGATTTCGTAAATTAAAAAAAAAATTATGATCCGAAGTACTATTCTTTGCAAAATAGGTCGGAAGTGCTCCTAAAATCCATTTTTTCGATTTCACTTCTTCCCATGGTTATAATAATTTTTTTAAAGCTATAATTTGTTGGACTTTTTGGAGCAGGATAATATGGTAGGAACGAAGATCGATTGTGTAATCAGTCGAAAAAAAAACATTTGAGGTAAAAAAACATCAGAAAAAATTTGGAAAGCACCAACAAACACACAGATATAAAATCTTCCGGATCGAACAAGAAACACCGAAGATATAACGAAAAAACCAAAATAGCACCATAGGGACCACTTAAAAAAAAAAAAAATTTTTTTTTCGAAAATTTCTTTCAAATATCTACCGATTGAGGCGGGGTCAAAATAGATTTATTTTTCTCCCATACAAGGTGATACGGTCTAGTGTACATACAGTCAGGGTTCAAAAATGGCAAACAAAAATGAAATTAGCAAAAATCACTGTGTTTGGTTTTTTTAAACGATGCAAAAAACAAATGACGAAAGAGAAAACTAGTTGCAAAAAGTAAACCTCGGCTTAACCTTTTTTACAAAAAACATTTATTGAAGTTCGTTGAGAATAATCCGGGACTCTCAGATGCTGATGACTTAAAACGATTTGAAACATTACGAGCACGAAAAGACGCATTCGTATCGGGCAGGATAAAAATCGTTTCGTAAAATAAAGTATTCAAATCGAGCAAGCTCTATCAAATAAAAGACTTTATGAGTGGTACAAAATGTTGAGAAATGTTGAAATGACAAGAGTGTCGAGAAAGCGTTGAAAACGAGGCATGATCAGGACGACTATCAACATCAACTCATGAGCTACACGTCAACAAAATCAAATAATTGGTGCTCCAACATCGTCGATTAACAGTCCGAGACCTTACTGATCTTGTTGGAATCATAAAATCTGGTTTTTGTACCTGCGTATCCGTAGCAAATGATACATAACATACTGTTAGTACGGGGATAGTCAAGAAACCTGGTTTAGCAACTATTAATTACTGGCATGAATAAAATCTGATATTCTCTATGGGTATACGAGTATAAGTGATGATAAATAAATTTCCAACGATAGGGTTGTTCTGCCGGATAAATTGGTCAAGGAGTATTGTCAAGGAGTATGATCAAGCAGCAAGATATGACTCTGTGTTGGAGCATGCTAACATTCTGGTAATGTATACTCGCTGACCAAGTTTTCTCATTTGATTGAGATAATGTTGTCAGTTTTGGAATACCCAAAACAAGTTTTCAACAGTGCAGTCTTTACTGGTAATGTCTGAGGCGTTCAACAGGACTGGCTGTACTGGTAGCACTTTATGTTTCGAAATGGTTTAATTTTAGATTAGACATCTTTGAAATCATAGCAAATACCCGACGAGTGTCTATCGGTATTTTATACCAGGATACTAAGATAAGCTTGCTTATCAAGTCATGTGTGCTTAAAACTATCAATTCATATCCGGTTTTTGTTAGAAGCTCATTCTAAGGCACTTTTGCCGGGCGATTATCGTGGGCTGGCCTTTCGGGTAGCATCGTGCTGGTTGTGGTAAGCTTAATGTCGCAAGCTAGACAACGAGTCGGCGTAGCGTTGCGTCTCAGTACAACCAAGCTGGCATATCCTAATGCATGAGATTTTAGGTCGGTCTCGCTCCTCACCAATCGGTGGATGATTAAAGTGTTTATAACAGAACTGGCAAACGGCGTCTTGTCCTAGTAAGCTGTTAATACTTGAAAACGCGAAACCCTAGGGCACTTGTCATGTCCGGAAAATAATTAATTTTATAAGGCGATTGAATTCTGCATGAAATGATTGAAAAGAAGGGTTGCTCAGTAGAATCTTTGGTGCTGAGTGCCTGGAAACTGGTCGATAAATTAAATTATATTAAAAAAACCATTGGATTTGAGAAAGTAACACGTAATAGACATGTTGGCCCAATGATCCTGCACTGCCGGCGGTTCGAAGGATGTCAGTATAATTTTATCGTGGCACTGAGTGCTGAGAACACGTCTGTTGAGAGTTGATTTCGAAAGTTCATGACTCCTCGCCATGGGGCAAGTAGTACTAAAGCCGAAAGGTAGGTGTCTACTATATAGATGTTACTAATGTAATGACCTTGTTTAAATTTCGGAAAAATCAGTGAAAACCATTTTGAGTAACCATTTGCCAAATGGCATTTGGGCCTTAGAAAAGTGAAATCTCGATTGCTGTCAAAAAAGCTGAATTTCATGCAAAAACTCTTCGATCAGTTCGCGAAAAACTCGATTAAAAAAAGGTCTCTTTTCTCTGCCGCGAATTTTGTGTACCACCTTAACGTCAGAGTCTAATGTAAGAAAGACGCAAATATTAAAGCATACTTGCTCTACTGAGAGGAGCCATTCTTCTATCTATCTTGTAGAGCGAACCGGCCGGGTGCGGTTGTGAATATAAAAGTGGCATCCAAATAATTAAAAAGAAAAAACTTCTATAGTTGTCAAAATCTTAAATCTGCCAAAAGATATAGTTAAAGTTATTCGATTTTCGTAATACTTAACCATCAATTTAGACTGTCAAACATGAGCATGTTAGGATGAACATTTCTTGAAATGATGTGGTGTTATCAATTTAAATTTTTTCGAGTTTCTTTTATTTTTGGTCACGCTTCAATATCTTTGACATCCCTTCCCCCTTATCGTTACTCATCGTAGTACATTTAAAAACCCCTTCCCCCACCACTAAATAGGTAACCTAGTTTATGAACGACCGACCCCTAAGTTACGTTATGATTTCTTGAAAAGTTGAGACAAAATAGCGTACATTTCTGCGAACGCTTACTCCTCAGCAGTTTTGTTGAGCGGTACCAAAATTTGATTTTTGCTCAAGAGTCTGTGACGCTGATGTTTGTTGATGCGCACTCTCTTCATTTTTATATTTTTTGACAGATTGGGTCAAGTCGCAGTCTACGGAAAAGTCAATACTACCTGGTTTATAGTATCATGATGTGTACAGTACAATAAACTCTCAATCTCTGTTCAATAATTTCCTATGAATTAGATTCCAACCAAGAGTTTTTTATATCTTTTTTTGCATTAAAAAGAAAACACTTTATATCTTTAATGTTTGTGCACTCAAGCATTTTGTCAACATTAATTAATATTGAATCTTGTTTTGTGCCATTCTTCACTTAAAACAAAAAGTTCTATATATATTTCTTAAGACTTTGTCGAAAACCTTTTTTGTTTTTCTTGCTTTTTTCATTAATAAATATTTTTTGGGGCGAACATTTTTTTCATTGTTCAGGCTTTGATTTTTGTTTCAACGAATCATCAACTGTTTATAAATATTTTTTTCTGACATTATTTCTGTTTTCTTAGTTTATTTGCAGATTGTATAATATTGTAATTGTAAAAAACTAGAAACTAGTTAACAAAAATGTCGGACCGTAAAGCAGTTATTAAAAATGCTGATATGAGCGAAGAGATGCAACAGGATGCTGTTGACTGTGCGACACAAGCTCTGGAAAAGTACAACATTGAGAAGGTAAGTTGGAAGAAAACTGTTTTAGATGTGAGCATAACAAATTATGTTAAGTTTGCATCAGTTTGTTTTGTTACTGTACAAAAAAGCATACTAAAGACATGCGTTCATGTGGTAGTTGTGTAATTTTGGTTATTTTTTAATTTTATGCGTATTATAAAGAATTATTTTTAAAACCTTGATGCATTAATTTAAGTATAAAATTAATTAATTTTATTAAACAAGCTGCGTATTATGCCTATTTCGTTGCAAAAGTTCATATTTAATATACATATGTATTGCTGGAATTAAAACATTTAAAACAAACGTCATTGATTTGTTTTTGTTGTATCTACCAATGCTAAATTTTAGTCAAAACAAATAAAAATAACAGTATAATATGCTTTGTTAAATATGTTTTCATAAATTAAAACAACCCTTTGGTTTATATTTTTTACGAAATGGCTATCAGCGTTTTAATTGTAAAACTGTGCATGATAGCTATATAGGTCAAAGTTCATTGTTTGATGACATTCTCTGTTTAAGCGCCGCGTAGTGCGATATAACAACAAAAACAACAGGTATTGCTACGGCTATTTATATTGCAAAGCGGCTAAGCCTGAGGTAAAACAAAAATAATGACAACATAGTGTGCTGCATTTGATATACAAATATAATAATTCAAATGATAGTGTAGAATTAACAGTTTTGTTATATTTTGCACAAGTATTTACCAGTCTACTAAATGGAAAAATTGTAATTTAAATTTAATTAAAATTTTTCTGAATTGCGATTTTTAAGGAATTGTCAAATCAAAGCGATGTTGTTAGTGTTGATTTTTAAGCTTTAGTTTTTGATCAAAACTATCATTATGAGACTCAGATATCCCTGCAAACTTTGCCCTAATTTTTTAAATAATTGTTTTAATCAATATTTTCCGAATTTTTCTTAGCATTAGCTGAACGGGAGTAGCTGTTCAATTTTCAGATTAGCAACATTTTGCTATATGACACAGTTTTTATTTATTACTGCAGATTTTTCAGTGTTACAATTTTTGTTTATTCTCTTATCTTTTGCTTTGAAAAGGTAAATAAGTAAAAAAAAAAATGAAAACACGATACGTATTGAAATTTCATTTTTTATTCCAGATAAGCTGCAGTCTTAACTTAAACAAACAACTAAACGTAAACAGTTTAATGAACTGTCGTAAATAAAATCAATTCACTTATGAAAAGCTTGACTGACTGCCTGACGTCTCATAGTGTGCAAATAAAAACAGAAAGACGTTATCTTAAATAACGAGACAGAGACAATATTTACTGAACAGTTTTGATTTTATTGCATATTCATTGTATTGTATCTCGTTTGTTTCTTCAACACTACACGTTCTGCAGAGTTAAACTCTCCGTTAGAGAATTTCTGAGTAAAATTACCATAATTTGTGGTTGCTTCCACGACAATAAATGCTGATTCACTGACCAACTTCAGCTTGTTTTTTATATGAAGTAGTGTTGCCAGTTTTAGGGAAATTTTCCTTTTTGAGAAATTTTCTATTGTCTGTTGATGTTGGTCTAAAAGGGGAAAACAAAAACATTTTGCAGAAAAATTAAGTGTCGTAGGCGTATTTAAATCAACAATTTTTGGGAAGAATAGCACGTAAAAAGTAAAATGAAAAAAAAAAATCAATCGATCAAATAAAGAAAACTTTTTATTAAAAACGGTTGACAACTGTTCAACTGACAAGAGTGCTCTTGCAAATTAACGATTCCAATAAAGAGAGGATTCAATCAAGGCTTTATGCACGTCATGAGGAACCACTGCTTTATGTGGAAAAACTGAAATTTGTTGATACCGTTGAACCTTCACCAATCTTGTCACTGTGTGGTCAATAAGAGATTGGAGCGGAATTGCCCCATATACTTCCGTAATTTCTAACCCAGATGGATAACAAATTTGCTTAGCCTTTCTTACCTTATAATAAGCTGGATATCAGTTATTTCCACGGGCCTTCCCTCTATTGCGAATGGTCACAAATGATCGGTCACATTTGATAATTCTTTTAATATCATTGCAGTCTTTTTTTCCCTCCCTCAAGTCTTAATACCTCTTCAGCAGCAAACTTTAATTGTTCGCCGCTACTTCCGTCAAAAAGTGTCTGAACTTTCCTCTTTTTAGACTTAAAGCTTTCATTAGAGCAGTCATTAAAAGACTATGGACGTCTTTCGGGTCCACTAAGTTGATGTAAAACTATATTGGGGAATTGAAAGATGTCCTGAAGCCATAAAATGTTTTCAGACATAAAACGGTCTTTCAAATCTTTCAGACCGATTCCACTTAGTCTTCAACTTATAGCAAAATCTTCTAGACTATTTTCTTTGGGGATATGTAAAGTCGCTAGTCTACGCCGATAAGCCCGAAACGATCGACTAGTTGGAATGTTGGAAAAAGTGATTGACAATTGGACCTCCAGATTAGATTACATCCGAGCCAGCCGTGGGGTCATATGCAACAAATCACATTTAAATTACTATGCCAAAAGATTTATCTTTTGAATAAAGTCAATTTAATGCCAAATTTAAAAATTCATCCTTTTTTTATATCATTTCAAATTTCTAACCTCTGAAAAAAACACCCTTTAGTTAGATAATAAATTTTAAATATGCTTAAAAATATTGTTTTGTTACTTTTTGTTTTGGCAAGGATTGAGTTTATTTTTGATTGAAAGCTAGCTAGTTAGTTTATTTAAAATAATTTTATTAAAAAAAAAATACAACTTTAAAACGCAAACCAGCATAGTCATAGGCTCAGCACAAAAACAACATGTCCTTTTGAAAATTATGCCAACATCCGGCTGTGTAGCAACTTTGGTGTAAAACTAAAGCTAAAAGTAAAGTAAAACTAAAAATAACTACAAACTACAGCTATAATAAACTACAAACTATAATAAACTACAAACTTAAAAATAACTACAAACTACAGCTTGCTTTGTTATGAACGCAAAACAAGCATAAACAAAGGAAATACAAATTTTCCGGCAGGATATGACAAATTATTGTTGTTGCCTTTGCATATTGCTCTGCCATACATACCTACATATTATATGTAAATAAATATAACATATTTAAATATATAATTTTCTGTTGAGCTTTGTTTTTTTGTTTTGCTGTTTGCATAGTTTTGCTTTGTATTGATTTAACGGAAACTTGGTTCAGATTTTTGCAGCACTGAGCATTAGTGAAATTTTGGTTTAAACCAGGCATGCGCAAAAGGCCGCCCATGGGCGGATAGCTTTCACATGCATACGACAGCTTTCAGCCAAAAAAGCTTTGCAGTCGAGACTCGCACTGTTACACTGAATATTTATTCACATTCGTGTTATCACAGCACACGATCAGTAGCTGTGCGAACTTCATGCTGTGAGGTTGCGGTCGCTTGCTCCTGCGTTGCCTTATTGAAATCAACAAACTACCATTCATACGCATGAATATGCGTTTGTTTATTGTATTTGTTTGTCTGTAATAGTTTTTTGTTTTTAAATAATAGGGATTTAATTAATTCGTATAATTTTACTTAATTTTTAAACGAAGCTTGTAGTATTGAATATGTCAACGCAGTAGCAAGCGACCGCAACCTTCAAGCATGAAGTTCAAACAGCTACTGAACATATGTTGTGATTGTAACAATAGCTGTGTTTTTTACCAAGCGAGTAGTCAAAAAACCATGGTGAAATAAATAAAAGGTGTTCTCATCCGCAATATCAGAAAAAAATAGGCTGCCTTATTTTGACAATTTCTTTTCAAACCGGAGTAGGGTTGCAAATTTTTGTACTTACCTGATACTAGTACTTTTTTGTGATGCTACTTGAAGATGGTACTATTATATATGTAACATCTTTCATTAGCTCTAACCAAAAATATTGTTTAAAAATACAACAGTACAATTCCATATCATGATGAAAAATTTACATTAAGAGATACTTATTTGATGATACATATTTTGATGGCTGTTAATTATATTTTTTCATTATAATTTTGAAGGATACTTTCGAGAATTGCTTTTATATGAAAAGTGTATTTGGATTTAGAAGAGAACCGCGTGACACTTGGTCAACACAAGCCCGCGTTTAGTGTGTGGCTTAGCATGCTCTGAGCCCGAGTTCGATCTCCAGTCACGGCGAAAAGTTTCTTCAATAAAAATATTTCTGATAGGTCACCACCTCTCTGCAAACAATGGCAAACTTCAGAGAGTAAATAATGCTATGTAAAGCTTCTTGAGAACATGAACTTTAGCCGTTCGGAGCTTTATAAAAGCTATAAGAGCTTTTTTTTTGGCTATATAAAAATGTTTTTATATGAACACACGACATAAAATATAGATTTAAAATAAAAACATTTAACTTGTGCGTCTTCATATATTTCCAATTAGTTAACGTACCAAAAATAAAAAGTACTTATTTTGAGTACTTAACAGACTCAAAACAGCACCCTTAAAACACATGTATCTGAAACCCTTATAATTGTCAAAATAAGGCAGCATGTCAAAAAAAATAATGAAAAATGTCATGGGATGAGAACACCTTTAAATAATTTCACCATGTCAAAAAACGACTGCTTACTCGCTTAAGAATTTTTTGAAAACTTGGAAGCATTTTCTGAAAAGTCAAAAACGTTGTTTATGTTCTGATCAAATTTTAGTAAACAATTTTTGACAAATTTATTTTATATATCAAAGTTTTGACAATTAGTGATGCATAAATGTTCAGATTCAAAGCATTGGAGACTCGGTTCTGAAAACAAACCCGATACTCAAAAGATTTTCAGTGCTAAAAGTTTAAGCAAGCAACATAGTTTTACATAATGAGTATATTTGATAAATTTTGTTTATCTTACCTGTTAAATTATTATGTATTTTTATTGAAATATTGATCTAAAGCAAATTATGAGTATTTCGTGAAAGTATTTGGTACAAAAAATTTTCATTTCTTACATCACTATTGACTATCAATCAGATATAGTTGCCACCTTTGTAGGAAATTTATACAATTATTGAAACATAACTTGGAAGCATTTTTTTTCGTTTGGTCGGCAAACTTTTAAGCGAGTAACAGTTTCCTGTGTTATTTTAGCGAGTATACATATGATAAGCGGTCGTTTTTTAACTACTCGCTTGGTAAAAAACACAGCTAATGAACTAACTCGTGCTTTTCGTTCAGTGTTAACTTGAAAAACAAAAGCTTTGCAATACAAGCACAAAACTTTGTATGTATTAGTTTGCGCACCCATGGTTTAAACCAGGGGTGCGCAAACTAATACATACAAAGTTTTATGTTTGTATTGCAAAGCTTTTGTTTTTCAAGTTAACACTGAACGAAAAGCACGAGTTTGTTCATTGTTATAATCACAACATATGTTCAGTCGCTGTTTGAACTTCATGCTTACAGGTTGCGGTCGCTTCCTACTGCGTTGACATATTCAATACTACAAGCTTCGTTTAAAAATTAAGTAAAATTCTACGAATTAATAAAATCCCTATTATTTAAAAACAAAAAATTATTACAGACAAACAAATACAATAAACAAACGCATATTCATGCGTATGAATGGTAGTTTGTCGATTTTAATAAGGCAACGGAGGAGCAAGCGACCGCAACATTACAGCATGAAGTTCGCACGGCGACTGATCGTGTGCTGTGATAGCATGAATGTGAATAAATATTCAGTGTAACAGTGCGAGTCTCGACTGCAAAGCTTTTTTGACTGAAAGCTGTCGTATGCATGTGAAAGCTATCCGCCCATGGGCGGCCTTTTGCGCATGCCTGGTTTAAACAAACGTTGTTAGCTTATAATCTATCTGAAATGTTTTTTTGCATACTTTTAGGCAATATTGGAATGTTTGTTAAATCCGTCTAAAAGACGCTATCACCAATGTTATTGCATACTTTTAGACAACGTTGATATATTCATGGAATTTTTTTTGGGAAAAAGTGCGCTCAGTATTAATGACATTGGAAATGAAGTCGTCAACTAAATTAAACAAAACTGTATTTTTGATTTTTTTTTTTCGACATTTTGCGGACCTAACCTTAGTTTCAAGAGCAGTCCCATCGGTAAATAGGACACTTACATTAGAAAGCTCTTTACTCCAATAGCCAAAAGCTTTTCTTCTACAAAAATTTTATGTATCCATTTCCTCCCATCTAGCAATGCAATAGAAATTTACACCGATCAATCAAAATTGGATGGCAAAGTTGGGGGGAAGAGTTTTCTCCCAATCACTCAACTTGCCTTTAGGCTCCCTGACCACTGCAGTGTCTTCCAAGCGGATGTTACTGCTATCAGCTATAAAAGAACCAACATAAGATGGTCGGCGTGTCAGGCTTGGGCAACTCTATAACTGAAACGCTTAAGGGCCATTTTATTCACTTTTTCTAACTTGAGCTAACTTGGGAAGTTACTATAACTTTTGTCATCTTGACTTTTTGTATAACTTGCAAAGTTTTAAATTTGAATTTCTCAAGTTAAAATTTGATTTTATTCAGTGTAGTTAAATTTAAGCTGAAGTTTTCGAAGTTGGAGTTGAGGCGAGTTATAAATGTTCAAGTTATGAAAATATCCCAGGGAATTTATTGATATTTGACATAAAGTTGACGTACATAACTTATGAAATCGGAATTCGTTGAACAAAATTATTAGGATGCCAAATCCATTGGCATTAGAAATATGTATGCGGGATTTACCGATCAAGACAAACTTTATAAAAAATTCTGTTCTGCAAAAAAGAATAGACAGTGGACGTGATTAAAATGCACTTGAACTCTGTTGCATCTGTTGCAACCAAGTTGCATACTTTAAATGCAGTTTAATGAAAAATGTACAGTAAGGTCAATTGAGACAAAACTGTATGAGTTGCATAAAATAAATTTGAAAATATTTACAAATTGACCTGAGTCACTCTGGGGATTTATGTGGTTAATTTTGCTTCTACCACTTAAAATGCATACCAATCAAGTATACTGTTTTTGGCTTAAGACATATTTTATTAATATATTATAATGAAAGGAAGCTCATGAAATCCATCTCCATATAATGTTAGGTACATAGAAATAAAATATTTCGCATAATTATTTTTTCTTCTGTTGCGACTGTTTTTCATCTCGCTAATCCACGTGTGATAGGGCTTCCACGAAGTTTGTCTTGTATCGGCGGATATATGATTCCAGAATGAAGTCGCTTTTATTAAGACTCAGTTAATTTTTTTTTAAAATGAAAGGTCTTGAACTCAAAAAGTCAGTATTCAGCTGTTTTTGTTTCGATTTTGCACACAATATAACACTGTCTGACAAACTTTGCGCCACTCCATTGTTGGCTTGTTCCACATTATTTGATATGATCGAAGCTGCTATAATGAAAACTATTTGTCCTACTGCGGTGATCACCTAGATTAAGACTGAAAAGGATTTTCCTCGACAATAATTTGATAAAAATAGGGAACTCCAAAACAATAAAATCAAATCCCGATACAAAATTAATGTGAAAAACAAATTTTCTTCAAAAAAATTTGGCAAAAAAATATTTTAAAACTCTGATTCTGATTCATTTAAAAAAATTTATTAAAATCAGTTGAGAAACATGTGAAAAAATGGTTCTTAACTGTTTTCCCTACGCCTATTCATATATAGATTAACCGAATCAATTCAGCCAATCAATTCCTTTGAAAAAAACGACTCCATTGAGCCTATAGTTTAAATTGAGCTAATTGATTCAATGATTTGATAATTGATTCAAATGTGCCCCTTGTATCATCTTAAATTCGAAACGAATCATTTGAGTCAATCGTATAAATTAATGCAATTGAAACAATTGATCCAAATGAATCGCTTAAGTGATCGAATGGAATCAGCTGATCCATTTAAATATATTGGGCTTAAAGAACCAATCGAATGAATTGAGTCAATCAATTGAGCCAACTGAATCAATTGAGTTGAACAAGTCATATGAAATACCCGAATCAATTGAGGCAATAGATTCAATTGAGACAATAAAAAAAATTGGTAGTTTTTATTGTCTAAAAAAAATTTGATAGTATCAGTTGTGCCAATTGCATTTATTGTGCCAATCGAGTCATTCGAATCAATTTAGCCAACCGATTTAATTAAGCAAATCGATTCAAACGAGCCAATTGTATCATTCAAATTGGAATTGAACTAATAGAATTGAGTCGATAGAATCAATTAGTCTATAAAATCAATTGAGTCAATAAAATCAATAAAATTAATTTATCAACTGAATCAATTGAGATCAATTGAACCAATTAAGGCAATTGAATCAATTGAGCCATTTGATTTTAACGAATCAATAAAACTAATTGAGTCAATAGAATAAATTAAATCAATAGAATCAATTGAGCCAATAGAATCAATTGAATCAATAAAATTAAGTGAGTCATTTGAATCCATTGAGCCAATCGAATCAATTGAGGCAATTGAACAATTAAGGCAATTGAATCAATTGACCCAATCACGAGAAAACTAAATCTATCGAGTCACTCGATTGAACCAGTCGAATCAATTGAGTCATCAATCTTATTGAATCAACTGGGTCGCTAGCTGGACATCGTTGCTTTAGGTTGTGTTGAAAATTAATTAAATTGAAATAGCACATTAAATTTTGTTTTACTTCAAAGCAATAGCTTTCAGTCACGATGTATAAATTTTAAAATAAACTTAAATTTTTGTTCGGTTTTTTCTTCCAAGTTTTTACCAAATGCAATAATACCCATTATCAGGATTATTATGAAAAAATTTAAAATGTTTAAGTAATCTTCCTACATGCATAAAAATAAATAGTATGTGATAACTTAAACTATTAAATAGCAACAACCTTCGACAAAAAAAACCTCGCTTGCTGGCGTTGAAAACGAGGTCAAACCTCATTTGCTGCCTCTGGGGTTTTATCTCTCTGCTATTGGTATTATTTTCACATAGAATGTTTTGTTTTTCATAACAGCCTAAAGCTATGCAATGACATTTTTATCTACCTGTCTGAATAAACATAACCACAACAAACGAGGACACTAACGAGCGCCGCGTCTAATAAAGCGAACAACAAAATTACTCAATAACTTGGCATAGAAAAAAAAAAAAAAAATCAAAATAAAATAAAAAAAAAATAAAAAAAAAAAACAAACGTTAAGGCAAAACAAGGTTTATTATTAGCCTACCTCTGGGCCGTTTAAAAAGGTTGCCTTAAGCACGCGCTTGTGTTGGGATTTTAAAAAATGGCACGCTCTTAACCTGCAGCTGCTGAGCACAGACAGCAGCACGTTCTTTAAAGTCGCACGACCTTTAAATATATGCCTACTTTTTTTTTGCCTATTTTCATTTTATTTTTATTTATTTTTTTATTTTTATTTTTGTTTGTTTATTTAAAACCTACGCTGAACTTGGTTGCTGGCGGTTTTACTAACTAATCACACACACGTACGCACAATCACTGCAAACAGTTTCAGACACACACAAACACATTGATATTAAAAACATATACGCAGCAAGCGGAAGTACTCACTTGGCCATGACAATGGCGGCTGGCTGCTTTTGCCTTGTTGCTATTTTTCTATTTTCCCATTCATCTATGCTGCTTAGCTGCTGCCAAGCTAAACAAAAGGGATGCAGAAAGAAAAAAAGTAAAATTTATTGATTTAATTCGAGGTTTGCTTGCTAACACACAGTAAGTGTGAGTGACTAAGTGCTCTGCTTGGCAGTTTTCTCTCTTTTACGCTCTTGCCAAACGCCTTTATTTGTGTGTGGAAATATCAAATAAATTTAGAATTTTTATTTATTTTATATACATGCCTTTATTTTAGTCCACTTGACTGACTTGACTTGACTAGCTTGCTTGTTTTGCTCTTTATTTTTGCCGTTTTTGCTTTTGGCAAAAGCCAAAACAGACGCGAATGGACAAAACTGTTATTTGCACATATTTTATGTCGATTTTCATTTCTAGTTTAACATTATTTCGCCCTTTGATTAAATTTAAATATTTGCTTTGCTAGTTTCTATTTCACTCAATTTGTTTGCATAGTTTTAGGTGCTTCGATTTTAACGTTTAACGGTTTTTTGTCAAAATATTATTATTTTTTGTTGCAATATAAACGCACCTGCGATGCTTCAGCGGAACAGTTTAGGAAAAATGTTAAATGTTCGTTGAAAATCGCTAAAATTCGCAAAAATATATTTTTTTCACACGAAACAAGTTGTTTGCGGAAGTGTCAAAATGTTAAGCATATAAAATTTGAGGTGTGAACACCTCTGCAAACATTTTATGATGACTCATTAAAAGGACTCATGAGAGAGTCTTTAATATGGTTGTCAAATGATTGTCAAAAAAAGACTCACTAAAGAGGCTATTTAATAAGTCCTTTAGAAGCGCATTAAAAGAGTATTAAAGCCTAGTACTATGCTCGATTGCGTGAAATTTCACTGGAAACAGCCATTAATTGTTGCGTGAAAATTTTGACAGATATTTTGTTGCGAACGAACAGCTGTAATCAGCTTACAAATTTCGACAAGATGTAAATAAACAGCCACAATTTATTAGAGGAAAAGCAGAAAATCATTTAAGTTCTTTAATTTTCATATTTGTGATTATATAAATACAAAATAAATATTTATACAAGTATGAATGTCCTTTGTTGTGAAGTAGAACAAGTCATTAGTTTATGGCAGTCTGCAAGTTGCGAAGTTTTGCGACCGCCAAAACCGCGGAAAGGTGCATCCGTATTTACAATTTCAAACAACTGCAATTATTAATTGCAAAACTTTAGAAATAGTACAAAAATATCATTTCAATTATAAACATTGTTCTTTTGCTTGCACTTATTTCTTAAATGAAATGGCAATTGTCACTTTTCACGGCAAAATAAATGGTCGGTTCAATTAAATTGCCGTGAAAATAATGTTGCTAGATGCATGATGCAGAGTATAGTACTAGATTTTCACAAGCGAAGCATAGTACAGCTTTGACGAAAAAGTTGTGAAATGTTCACGGTTGTTTCACAGCTGTCATTTTTTGTATGGAGATTTGAGTGGAATTTCACGTGAAGCCGAACATAGTACTATGCTTAAATATGAGTTTCAAAACCGTCGTTATTATGAGTCCAAAAAACAGTCATTATTATGAATCATATTTTGGAGCCCATAACCTACAAAAATGTACTCATAAGAGTTTTCATTTTTTTAGCGCATTATGACGATAAAACATCATTTATTTGAGTCTTGAAAAAGTATTTTATGAGTCTTTGCATTGCATGAATATATAACGATTGGTTATTCAAACTTCTTT
Source organism: Tetanocera ferruginea (assembly GCA_958299015.1). NCBI lineage: Eukaryota > Metazoa > Arthropoda > Insecta > Diptera > Sciomyzidae > Tetanocera > Tetanocera ferruginea. The sequence goes on along the minus strand of OY282643.1, from coordinate 118,026,785 downwards.
GATTCTCGCTTAAGTTTCATTAATGTTTTATTTTATTTTATATCAATATCTTTTTCTCTTAAAATTTTTATTTTCTGTTTAACTGTGAAACTGGTTTTGAGTTCTTCATATGTATTGTTTACAATTTCAACATTTTTTTCATTAACCCTTGCGACAACATTCCATTTATCCATTCATATATTTAATCAGAATTAAATTTGTTGAATGCTCATTTCAATTACGTAGAATTTTTTGTTTGCTAATAAAATTGTTTCTGCAATACACATCCACTAACAAGAACAAATACCCATCTGTTTGTTCAATAAAAACATCAATATCCCAGTATACCGTACGGATCTGTTTCGAAACCGAAATGGAACTTTTGTTCTGAAACTGATACTTTTTTCATATAAATTTCCTCTTAAATAACACGAATCGCTAATTCCAATTTTTCGTATTCATGAAATTCATGTATTTTTTCAATAATGTTATGAACTTTTCATGTTCTCCTCGTATTTGTTCATGAATTTTATGAATTTATTAACAAAAACTATGAATGATTCCTCTTCCCCTTGTGTTTGTTCATGGCATTTATGAACCATAAACACTAGCATTATGAAATATTCATGTACATGAAATTCATGTATTTTTGTCACTCATCTCATGAACTGTTCTTGTTCCCCTCGTATTTGTTCATGGATTTTATGAATTTTATTCAAAAAAACTGTGAATGATTCCTGTTCCGTTTTTATTTTTTTCATAGCATTTACGAAATTTTGTGTTGGTTCATGAGTCTTGTACACAAACTTTATGAACTAGAAGCACTAGCCTTATGAAATATTCATGTTCTCGTGTTTCTCTTTTTTGTATTTGGAATGAAAGTACATGGAAATAATGTACTTTCAGTTCGTTGATGTGACTCATGTAATTAATTACTAGGCCAAAATTCAGGAATGCGATTCAGGGAGATCGAATTTGTCTCAAACTTGGGGCGGACTTCACATAAGAATACGTTATGTACTCTTTTTTTTAAACGAAGTTTTTGTATGTATTTTTTCACTCATCTCATGTACTTTTCTTGTTCTCCTCGTATTGATTCATGAATTTTATTCACAAAAACTATGAATGATTTCTCCTCCCTTTGTGTTTTATTACGGCATATGCGAAATTTTTTATAAGTTTACTTTATAAACTATAAACACCAGCCTTATGAAATATTCATGTTCATGAAATTCATGTATTTTTTCACTTATACCATGAACTTTTCATGTTCTACATGTATTTGTTCATGAATATTATGAACTTTATTCACAAAAACTTTGCATGATTCCTGTTTATTCCCTGACCCCATGTGTTTTTTTTTTTTTTTTCATGAATGAAATATTTTATTAGTTCATGCATCTTGTTCACACACTTTATGAACAATAAACACTAGCCTTATGAAATATTCATGTTCTCGTATTTTTTGTTTTGTGTATTTTGTACATGGATATCATGAAGAGTTCGTTCATGTGACTCATTTTATTGATTACTGGACCAAAATTCAGAAATGCGATTTATGGAGATCTGATTCGTCTCGAACTTAGGGCGGACTTCATATAAGTATCCGTTATGGACTCTTTTCGAAGCTTAGCTTTTTACTTCTCGTTCTATTATTTGTTCGAGCGAAATCTCAAAAACCGACACTTTCCGTCACCTTCTTCTTAGAATTGATGTTGTAGTTCACGTTTCCCTTGTATATGTACATAAAATTAATGCATTTTTTCACTTATTTCATGAACTTTTGAAATTCATGAATTTTATTCACAAAAACTATGAATGATTCCTGTGATGAAAGAACCTGTTGGTTCTAACAGACTGAATTCAAATAAAGCAGTTGTCTTATCCCCCGATTGTGGATAAGATTGTGTGCTTTACTAAAAAAATCCTCTCAAAACATGCTTTTTAAATATTTACAAATTCATTTGTGCTGTGCTTTTGCCATATAAATCTTCTTAATATTAAGGTGGCAAAATTTATTTGATTTAGTGCATTCTTATTCTAACGAGTGTTTTCCCATTAAACATTAATTTAAATATCTAATCATGCAACATGTTACACAACAGCTAGCTAGTAAAGAAACAAAAAACACCTGTGCGTGTTCCCCTCATCTCAACACAACTTGTGTTCTGCCACGCTTGCTCACTCTTTGCATTAATTATCATATTAAGTACTTTTAAGAGCAAAGCAAAGCGCTGCGAACTTCACTGCGTCAAGAGCGGTGCGTGCCAGAACGACCAACAACCAACACTCACACTCTTTGTTTTGAGGTTATAATATGATGTTTATTTTCTTTTTTTTCTTGCTTTGCCGCAAATGTGCCCTTGTTTTTATTTCTCTAAACGTTTTTCACATTTAGGTTAGTGGGTTAAAGTTGGCATCTATTTTTTTTTCCATATTGTTTTTGTTTTTTTGCCGCCATCTAATTTTGTCTGGAAATTTAAGCAGCAATTAAGTTTGTAAGAAATAATAATAAGGAAATAATACAAATAAAAGTTTCTGCTGTTGTTGTGATTTAGAATAAGAAAAAAAAACAGTTTGTTTTTCGATTTATTGGATAATGAAGAGTTACGTCTTTGAAGAATGTTGATGGAGAAAGAATTATTGTTTATAGGCACGCTTGATTCGCTGAACGTTTGCTTGCTCAGCAAATACAAAATCTACAAAAATTCCTATAAAAGGAATAAGAATTTATAAAAGTAGAATTTCGATGCGGAAAATAATAAAATAAAAATAAAAAATAAATAAACTAGGTCGTAGCAATCGCTTAGCAAGTACCTAAGCTGGCCACATAAATAGATACGTTGAAGATACAAATTAGTTGGGTCGCTCGCTTTAAAAAATTTTTTCTTAAATCTGTAAAAAAAGAGATATTATCTCTTTCGAATATCTTAAACGAAAAAAATTAAAATTTTTTAATTTATTCTAGTTTTCTTCCATTTTTATGTTCCAAAGTCACGTGTGAGGTCATTAATATATATAAAACAAACATTACTATATATAAACCTCTAAAACGGCAAACAGTCTAAAATAACAAAAAAAAAAACTAAAATTCACTTTTTGAGATAAAACCAAATTAAAGTTTTTCAGACAGTTGGTAACTCTAGCATAAAAATTCCAAAAATATTTAATTTTTTTAAATCGCTTTTCTATAGTTTTCTAATGATAGGAATGTTACCATTTACAAAAATTAAGGTAACATAAGATAAGATATGATTTATTAGAAATGACTTAATTTTTAAGATTGTTGCTTTTATAAAAAAATTGGTATCTCCATAATATTTTTCAAAATTATGCCGATAAAAAAACAAATAACTGATATTCTTATAAGTAGAAAAGGAAACTACTAAGAGCATGTAATAAATTTTTGGAAAAAATTTGCCATATATTTTTTTGGTGCAATGAATATGATAATTCAAAACGAAAATAATAATATTTAACAATTTCAAAATTTCTCGTTTTCACATAAGTTGACAGACTAACACTTCTATAATTTTTTTCTTACTAAATCTAAAAAAAAAATTATTTAATTTATTTACTTTTGAACACCGAAAGCTTTAGAAATATGCTAAAAAGAAATATTTAAGTGAACACTCAAATCCAAAGATGTTGTGTAAAAACAATTAAAGGCAATAAAAATCCTATTGGATTATTTCGGTTTTTAATCACTTATTCAAAATGAGCGTTTGAATTAAAAATTCAGGAACTTTGTTCACGACCGGCACTTAATTATCTGAATGTTTCTTGCAGATTGATTTCCTTAATTTTCTTTCTTATTTCTTATTGTTTTCATTTCTCCACGGTAACGCAAGAACGAAAACATTTAGAACACCAACAACGCAAACCGAACCGATGACGCACGCACAACAATAAAAAATCACTGGCGCGGCTAGTAATTTTTTTCTGAACGGACATTCTATTTAAACCTTAATTTTTAAAGAACGGCTGAAACGAACGTTCGTTGATTTTTGAAGTTGTGTGTAAAATTTCTTGAGAAAATACGCAACAGACAAATTTTTCCGTGATAAAAAAACTGCTTTTATCTTTCGATCAGACATGCACAACGAAATCAACAGAATTTTTTCTGTTTCGTTGAGGCAGAAAAATAAATTATCAAAATTATTTCGTTTTTTAAATAACGTTAAAAATTTATCAAATCAAATTTCGTTTCGTTGAAAAACGAAAAATTTTCTATTATTTTCTCCTATGCTAAAGCTGGAGAGAAAATAAAGAAAGTGTCATAACTTGCTTTTTTCGCATTTTTAAGATCTTCAAAAAAGAAGCGGGTAAAAGGGAAGAATATACTTTTTAAAAAAAGGATAATTATAGATAATTATAATGGATAATTATAAAGTCCGTTGAATTAAGCATTTTAGTGTTATTTTGAATTTTGTCAAAAATTATGAATTCTTTACATAAAAATGGAAAAAATTTGTTAAAATATTAAAAGTCGAACTTTTTTGCAGTTCTTGTGTTAATTTGTGTTTATTTGGTTTTGTACATTCATTATAAATAAACAATAAAAAAAGTATATTGTGAAATGTCAGAATTGAATGTGCCTCTGTCAGATTTTAAGCTGCTAGCGGCTGAAAGAGTAAATATTTTTGAACAGTTTTCAGCCATTGAAAATGACTGTTCTGCATTTTTTTGGACTTGCAGCGTACTGCTCACACCAACTAAAAATTATATAGCTTCGTTTGGTGTGTTGCTCTTTTTGTATTTTTAATATATAAAAAATGCGAAAAAGCAAGTGTCCTACCACCTTAAACAAAAATTTCTTCGGAACCAAACAAAACGAAATTTTTTGTTGAAATTAACATTATTTTCAACGGTTGATTGGGACAAAAACCAAAAAATTTTATATCGTTTTCTCCGAAACGAAATAAATATTTTTCGTTTTTGGAATTACCGTTTTTTTATTTATTTTGCTTCAACCAAACGAAAAAATATTTTGGTTATCGTTAAAATTAACGTTAACGTGCATGCCTGCGTTCGATTGCAAACGAAATAAATCTGCTTTTAAATAAGTTTAAGAATCATTTAAGAAATTTATTATTAAATATATTTAATGGATTGCTGATGAAAACAAAATAATGGTAAATTTCTTTTCAAATACTCTGCGACAATTACGCGCTCATTGTTCCTTGCCCACTTAAAATTGTTTAATGTTTTGTTGTTGTAACAGTAAAGAACAAAACTGGATTAACATGTGCAAGATTCCTTAGCAGCAAATTATTAGCAGCGCTGAGCTGCAATTAATGGAATTACAAATGTCTGTCAAACAACAACAAATGTTGTTTGACAGACATTTTAGGCTTATTTAAAATAAGAATTAAAACTGCAAATTTATTTTATTTAACAGGGTTCTCCTACATATACAAATATAAACAGATTTCATGTTTTGTGTTTTATTTTCTAACTATTTTCCTTCATAAATAAAATTCGTACTCTTATTTTTTACTATTTATTGATAAATAGCTGTTGCAGCGAAAAACATTCGCCGCAAGATTTTTGCTGTCGTTTCATGTCGTTCGGTTTGTTCATTGACTGATACATACATACACAAGCATGTTAGAAGAAAACTATTTCAGCGAATAACAACAACAAAACTCACGGAAATATTATTTTCAATTAACTTTTAAACTAAATGGAATTTGAAAAAACTTCCTAAGAAAACAACCTTCGTTAGGAAGCGTAGAACAGTACAGAAAAAGAAATTTTAAGATCGGTCAATCCGTTCGAGAGTTTAAGGTCTCTAAACAGCTTCAAACAACCTGTTCCATGGGAGCTTCGCTCGCTCGCTCCAATAAAAATAAAAAAAAAATATATAAATAAAAATAAAAAATATATGAATAAAAATAAAAAATAAATGAATAAAAATAAAAATTAATAAATAAAAATAAAAAATAAATAAATAAAATTAAAAAATAAATAAACAAAAATAAAAAATAAATAAATAAAAATAAAAATAAATAATTAAAAATAAAAAATAAATAAATAAAAATAAAAAATAAATGAATAAAAAAAAAAAATAAAAATAATAGAACATAAAATAAAAATAAAAAAATAAAATAAAAATAAAAAAATAAAATAAAAATAAAAAAATAAAATAACAATAAAAAAAAATAATATAAAAATAATAAAATAAATAAAAAAAAATTAAATAAAAATATTAAAATAAATAAAATTAAAAAAAAAACAAAAATATAAAACGTAAAAGAATGAACATCAATAAAAATAAACATAAAAATTAAAAATAAATATAAAAAATTAAAAAAATTTATAAAATATAAAAATATAAAAACATTAAATATAAAAAAATAAAATGATAATACATCGAAATCAAAAATCCATTTTATATAAAAATATAAAACTAAAACTAAAAAATAAAACTAAATCTGTAATAACACAAATAATAAAATAAATTAATTTTAGAAAATAATTTGTTTTAAAAACAAGAGTAAATAATAATATATAAAAAATAAAATCATAACACTTAAAAATAAAAATTAAAATGTAAGCAAAAATTAATTATTTAAAAAATAAAATAAATTAATAAAAAACAAAATAAAGAATGCGCGAAAATAAAAAAAAATTCAAAATAAAAAATATAATAACACAGAAAATAAAATAAAAAGACAAAACAACAAACAAGAAAATAAAATAAGAGAAATATAAAACCAAATTAAAAAAATATAAATAAAACAAAATGTAAACAAAAAAGTAGAAAATATAATAAAATATGAACAAAAAATAGTTTTAAGAAATAAAATAATTTTAAGAATAAATTAAAAAATATAAATTTAATAAAATTAAATTACAATTAAATATAAAATAATTCAAAAATACATTCAAATAAAATATACAAAATCAAAAATGAAATTTTAAAAATTAAGGGTTTAGAATTTAAAATTAAAATTATAAAAAATATTAATAAAATAAATAAATAATAAATAAATAAAACAAAATTTAATTTAACTAAATAGAAATTATAAAATAAAATAATAAAAATTATAAATAAAATAAAATAAAAATTATACAGAAAATAAAATAAAAATTATAAATAAAATTAAATAAAAATTATAAATAAAATTAAATAAAAATTATAAATAAAATGAAATAAAAATTATAAATAAAATAAAATAAAAATTATATTAAAAATAAACAAAAAATTAAAATAAAACAAGGATTAAAACAAAATAAAATAAATTTAACAATATAATATAAAAAAATAATTAAATTAAAAAGCAAATAATGTGTGAAAGTAGTAAAAAAATTATTAAAACCAAAAAGAAAATAAAGAATGAAACAAAAAATACAATAAAGTACAAAATTCAAAGAAATAAAAAATACAATAAAGTACAAAATTCAAAGAAATAAAAAATACAATAAAATAAAAAGTACAAAAAAATAAAAACTACATTAAAAAATTAAATTAAAAATATAATAAAATGAATTAAAAATATAAATTCAATTAAAATTAAAATTGAATGAAACTTAAAAATTAAAACTAAAAAAAAATTAAAATTAAATAAAAAAAATGCAATTAAATAATAATTATAATTTGAATTAAATTAAAAATTAAAATTTGAAATTATAAAATAAAAATTAAAAACTAAAATTTAAAATAAAAGAAAAACTTTAAAAAGTTGTAGTAGCTGAACTCTGTTTGTTATTGCATTTAAAAAATAAAAATAAATAAGAACTAAATATAAAAAAATTAATAAATAAATAAAGTTACATTAAATAAAATAAGTAAAATTTAAATAGTATAAAAATAATTAAATTCAAATAAAATAAGTTAAATTTAAATAAAATAAAAAAATAAATTAAACATAAAAAAATTTAAATAAAATAAAAAACTCAAGTTAACCCTATCGACCCCAACATTGCTTACAAGCAACTTTGACTTCTTAGCACCGTTTAATTTAAAACAAACGGAACTAACTCATCAAAGACATAGAGTTGAATAATTGCAGTTTTTATAATAAAACAATAACAAAAAAGTTAGAATTTTGTTGCGATCAATATAACTACGACGCATTATTCAGAATTAAGTTGTAACAAATTGAGAAAAAAGTGCAATAAGCGCAGAAAGTATAAATTAAAAAAATTTATATTGAAATCATAAATTTCAAAAACAAGTACGCAGTTTTAGCTATAAAATTGCAAAATAGAAATACAAAAATAAAATATTTAAAAAAACGTGCAATATTGCAAACTTACATACATATGTGCACATGCAATATCTAGTGACTCTAGAAGTCTGAAATCTTCAAAAATGCTTAATTTAAATCTAATAAACACAGGAGTTATGAAAACAAAATTTTCAGACAGCTAGTTGGAGCGGCGGGGTATAAGGGTTAAATAAAAAAAGAAATTAAAATAAAATAAGAAAATTTAAAGCAAATAAAAATCAAAATGAAATAAAAAAGAAAGCAAAAATAATAAAAGAAGAAAATAAAAAAGAGATTAAGATAAAACAAAAAAAATTACCGAAAGTTAAAACCGAAAATAAATAACGAAAATAAAAACCGCAAGTAAAAACCGAAAATAAAAGCCGATAACAAAAATGAAAAATAAAAACACGAAATAAAATAAAAAATAACAAACATAAAAAAGAATATAAAAAATAAAATAAAAAAGAATATCAAAAAATAAAATAAAGAATATAAAAAATATAAAATAAAAAAAAAAGAATATCAAAAAATAAAATAAAGAATATAAAAAAATATAAAATAAAATAAAAAAGAATATAAAAAATATAAAATAAAATAAAAAAGAATATAAAAAAATAAAATAAAAAATAAAATAAAAAATAAAAAAGAATATAAAAAAATAAAATAAAAAAAGAATGTAAAAAATAAAATAAAAAAGAATATAAAAAAATAAAATAAAAAAGAATATAAAAAAATAAAATAAAAAAGAATATAAAAAATAAAATAAAAAAGAATATAAAAAAATAAAATAAAAAAGAATATAAAAAATAAAATAAAGAATTTTAAAAAGTAAAATAAAAAAGAATATAAAAAAATAAAATAAAAAATAAAATAAAAAATAAAATAAACAAAAATAAAATAAAAAAGAATATAAAAAAATAAAATAAAAAAGAATATACAAAAATAAAATAAAAAAGAATATAAAAATAAAAATAAAAAAGAATATAAAAAAATAAAATAAAAAAGAATATAAAAAAATAAAATAAAAAAGAATTTTAAAAAGTAAAATAAAAAAGAATATAAAAAAATAAAATAAAAAAGAATATAAAAAATTAAATAAAAAAGAATGTAAAAAAATAAAATAAAAAAAGAATATAAAAAAATAAAATAAAAAAATATATAAAAAAATAAAATAAAAAAAAAATATAAAAAATAAAATAAAAAAAAAAATATAAAAAAATAAAAAGAAAAAGAATATAAAAAAATAAAATGAAAAAGAATATAAAAAAATAAAATGAAAAAAAGAATATAAAAAAATAAAATGAAAAAGAATATAAAAAAAATAAAATGAAAAAGAATATAAAAAAATAAAAAATAAAATAAAGAATATAAAAAATAAAAAATAAAATAAAGAATATAAAAAAATAAAAAATAAAATAAAGAATATAAAAAAATAAAAAATAAAATAAAGAATATAAAAAAATAAAAAATAAAATAAGAAATAAAATAAAAAATAAAATAAAAAATAAAATAAAAAATAAAACAAAAAATAAAATAAAAAATAAAATAAAAAATTAAATAAAAAATTAAATAAAAAATAAAATAAAAAATTAAATAAAAAATTAAATAAAAAATTAAATAAAAAATTAAATAAAAAATAAAATAAAAAATTAAATAAAAAATTAAATAAAAAATAAAAAAAAAAATATAAAAGAATAAAATAAAAAATAATTTTAAAAAAAATAAAGAATATAGAAGAATAAAATATAAAAAATAAAATGAAAAATAATATGAAAAATAAAAAAGAATATAACAAAATAAAAAAAAGAATATAAAAAAATAAAATAAAAAAGAATTTAAAAAAATAAAATAAAAAAGAATATAAAAAATTAAATAAAAAAGGATAAAAAATTAAATAAAATAATATAAAAAATTAAATAAAAAAGAATATAAAAAATTAAATAAAACAATATAAAAAATTAAATAAAAAAGAATATAAAAAATTAAATAAAAAAGAGTATAAAAAAATTAAATAAAAAAGAATATAAAAAATTAAATAAAAAAGAATATAAAAAATAAAATAAAAAAGAAAAAAAAAAGAAATATACTTAAAAAACTTTCAATCGAAATGATTAAAAATTGTTTCAAATTTGTGTGAAAAATTTTGAAGAATGATCTTTTTAATCTGTCATAGACAAAACAAGAAAATTATTCAAAAAGTAGAGGCAATGAGGCAAACTGTCAAATTTCCGTTTTGCACTCCACGACCATTGGGCAGTTATTTCTTATTTCAGCACTTAGACAATATTCAGAATGCTTTTCCAGTCATAGCCAAAACTGTCGCTGTTCTGTAGAAAATAGTAGACCGTCAGTTAATTGACCTTAATTTTCTATACTTATATTAGTTCCGCCTCTCTGTAAATTAGTAAGAAGGTAATAAAAACAACAATTACAACAGCAACAAAACAACTACTTAACACATTATTTCCACTAAGATTCCACTTGCAGTTATATGAACCTTAAAGCTGTTATTGTTTCTCATTAACAAAAGAAAGAAAAAAAAAAAATAAAACAAAATTAAAAGAAAACAAAAGAGTATAAATATTAAATAAAAAACTGGCATACAAGTCTTTCGGTTCATCCCTCTTTACAAAAGTGAAACATACTGTTTTTTTTTTCAAAGGAATGCTAAAAATGAAATCATGAACTACTTCAGTAGAAATAAAAAAAAAAAAAAAAAAATGGCAAAAGGTCACGCACGCAATTTACGCCACTATGATATAGCTTGTCGACGTGAATTTCTGCAAAAAAGGGTTTGTTGGCTGTTCTATGCAAAAAAATGAAAGTGTTGGCTTTCAGCTCTTAGAATGTCAACACCAGGCTAGGGTTGGATTCCAGCTAACTGCAAGAATTTGTTAGACAAGTTGACGCTCTAAAAAAAAATTGAAAAAGCATTACATTCAACACAAAAAAATAACACATCTTCAATATTTTTAAATTATGTCAAAAAATGTCATTTAATTTTTTTTATTTATAAAAACTAAGTTCAATAAATAAATGAACACTTGATTCATTAAAAACTGATTGATAAAAGCAGCTCTGAATACCAAAACCTATATCAACACCAACATTTGTTTCAACCGCACTACCAAGAACTTGTCATTTAAAACTTTTTCACCAAAAAGTATTAAAATTAAAGCCCAAGTGGGTGGTTAGCTTTTAGACGGATGCAGCAAAGTTTCTGGCGCTTTTTCTCAAATTATATTTATATATTTTATTTTTCATTTTACTTATTCTCGCTCTACTCATGCAACTTAATGCAGTTATTCAGCTTGAATTTTGTTGAAAATTCTTGATTTATTTTATTTCATGATTTTAATCTGAACGCTATCTATCTACTTTGCACAACTACTTTAATGCTTTACTTCAATGTTTGTCTTAAGGAACAGCAACGAAATGCAACAACTGCGCTATAAGCATAACTTAAAGTTTACTAAAAAATCCACTAAGAAGTTTTAGTAGAATATATACATAGCTGCTGGCTAGTAGTGATTCAATGTAATTTTTGCAGTTTTCTTTATAATAAAGTTCAGTGAACTTTTCTTTGCCAGTCCAGTTCTTTTAATAAATGTAGAAATTGAAATAAAGTTCATGGAAATTCATATTTTGAAGTTCACACAAAAACTTTTGAATAAAATATTATAAAGTACGTAGAAATTTTGTGACGTCTTTCTCGCTTAGATATTAAAAATACTGACTATATTTTAAGTGGAATGAAAATAACTGAAATAGAGGATCGAATTGAAACCATTTTATTGACCTTAGAACCAGCTAAATAACTGATGACAGTTCTAATATTTGATGTTTCCTTCATACTGAAATGTATGGAGAAAATCTTTGACAAATACATTAGGAAGAATACCTGGAATGTTAATGGATTCCCTATGCAAGGAACAACATGCCCACCAGACGGGTAAATTAACAGAGTCAGCGTTTAATAACCGTGTAGGCTCAATAGTATTGTCGCTTACCTTGATACCGATTGAGCTTGCAATAAAACGTCATATGAATTAGAAGGGCTCTTCACAACCTAAATATGCCACCAGTCGTAATCAGGTGGATTATGACGACACTTAGTGGTCGAGTTATACAGACCTTTATTGGATAATACTTCCCTCAAAGCAACTGCAACCAGAGGATCCCAAGGAGTCCCTCAATGCAACTAAGTAGTAGAGTTATCCAGAGGATGCCCCCAAAAGAGGCGTCCTATGACATTTGCTTTGGTCTCTAGTTGTAGATAATCTCCTAGTTGCGAATGGTCTCCTAGTTGTGGATAGTCTCCTAAATGTAGATAGTCTCCTACTTAAACTCAAGAAATGGGTAGATGTTGTTGGGTATGCCGATGACGTAGCAGTTATCATACAAGCGAGCTTTGAAAGTGCAGCGTTTGACGTTCTATAAGCAGCACTGAAAACGTTGCAGAGATGGTATTTAAATGAAGGGCGCTCTGCAAATCCAAAAAAGACAATTATTGTACCTTTTACAACACGGCGTAAGCTTAATCTTAGAGCCCGTGAGGACTCTTTGGGTAGAAAGTTGATTTCTCCAACTCAGCAAAGTAACTTGAAGTGGTTCTGGGCAGCAAACCTTCACATAGACTGCATTATTAGCACATCCACAGGCTCTTTGAGGACCTGTAGAAGAATTTGCGTTAAGAAATGGAAAATAAGCCCTAAGATGATGTAGTGTAGAGATGGGCAAAAGTCGCACATTTGCACAGTGCGACAGAGCGTGCTGACTGCGTGCTAAGCGTGCTGAGTGAGGAGGGTTGTCATAGCACGGGTAAAGGAGAAAAAAATTGAGCGAAGAGAGAGAAAAAGAGAGAGCAACAGAAGCAAGTCGTTCACATTCCCTGATGGAAATGTGCGAGTAATTGGAGAAAAGCAGAATAATAACGCATTTTATTTATATTAATTGGTATATAAAAGCTTATTTTAGAATAATGAATTAAAAATATGTATTTTCATATTGATTTACTAAAATAAGCCCTCACAATAAAAAATAATCATTACCAGCATCCAATTTCGCTATTAGTTAGAGCTATTCTCCTAGTCGGATTCTTTTTTTTAATGCCGGAGAGTGATAATAAAAAACCCGCCTTTCCTGTAAGTTTGTTGACAAGAGGTACTTATAATAGCGTTGCCCTCGCAGCTGCAAAAGTGCAGCTCTGCTGCCCGTCCCTTATGTAGTGTGAAGGTCGAAACCCCTAGAAGGATAAACCAGCAAGCGTTAAGCATGAGTTCAAAGATCTGCGGGGATATGTATAACAGGCTGTATCAATTCGACCCAACAACAGTGACCCTCAATGTCATCTTAAGGCTTACACCAATTGACATATACATCCAGACGGAGACGAAGCTCAACCTGCACTGACTTTTCCATCTGGGTAAAATTGTCCCCAACCGTCCCTTTTAATCCCTTAAAGGCATACTTTTCCTTTAGAATAACCCTTAACCGAGAAAAGGAATTATTCATGTCTTTAGATGAAATGCTTTCCAAAAGCTGCTTAAACTTCATCGTGATGCCCCCCCTCCCAGATCTAACTGGGAACACGAGAAGCTAACCCAGTCCAAAAATGATCTTGTGTGGTATATGGACTATTCTAAAATGGCGAACGCCACTGAAGCTGGAATCTATGCACGACATTCCGATGAGAGCCACTTTTTTACAGCGTCTATCAGATAGCACCATATTCCAAGAGGAAATTCTTGCCATTAACAAATGTATCAGACGGAACACTGACCCAGACTGTATAATGTCAGGGTCGTTAAAGTGTTTCTGCGCTGCGTCCATAGAGCTACGCGGTCTACATATTTTCAGTGTTTAACTGCTTTCTGCCAGACAGCAAATTGCATGTTTTGTCTGAAATCCAATGTTTGTGTTGATGTTCTCCAAAGCCAACTATGTTTTTGTCAGTATCTACGAGTATTTGGTGATCAATTTGTTTTTATGTAATGTGATGTGGTCAGACCCACTTTGCCATGTGGAGCATTTTATGGGAAAAAATAGACGGTCCAATATAAAGGATAGCTTTCCTTTACTTTCATGTGCAGTTTTGTAAGGAGTTAATGGTGATCACTAGTTATACCGGATCCGCTTTTATTGTGGATGTTTAATAAACCTTAAAGGTCTATTTGATTTTCTGTAATAAGGTTGGTGAATAATCTTCCGTTCTCGGTCTGCTACTTAAACCGTGCATGCCTTGAGGTATAACGCCTGGTTCTAGTTATCTGGTACTGGTGGATCGAAGTCTCGAATTACGGAAGCTAAGTCCCATCGGTAGGAGGTAGTCGATATAACTATTCAAAAGACTAGAATTCTTCTTTAGTGGAGTAGTAGATGGTAGATATTACACTTTTAGAGTGGGTCTTCCGTTCAATCAGGACCTTTCGAACAGCTTTGGACAAAAGCCAGCCAACTCCGCTAGACTTTGGTTGTGGGCTAGATTTCCCTGAGTACAGCAGAGCAAATCTCTTCGCAGTTGTTAGTAAGGTTAAGAAAAGAAGAACGTAGTTGAATAATTCACTACAGATTTGCTCTAAACGTGATGGTTTTAGAAAATTTATATTGTTGCAGCAAAAATAATATTGTCCAAAGATGTTTCACGCAGAAAAATAAAGCGATAAAATTTCGGATATCTTCTCTAAAATAATATGTATTCTACAAAAATATGTTCATCTCATGCTGATTTAGCTTTAAGCGTGGATTTTTTTCCCCGCTGGCTTTGTATTGCGGTGGCGCATCTTTATAAAGTGTAATTTTTTACTACTTGTTTTTTCAGTGTACATTTTTTGAAAACTCACGCGTGATTCGTAACATGTGGCAAAGCTAAAAATGCTCAGTAAGGTTTGCCATTTCACCATGTATAGACTTAGAAACGAATAGCGCTTGCAAATTATTGAATTTTATTAACAAAATTCGTACTCTGTGAGAAATGTGTTTCGTAAATTGCATTAATTTTATGGTCTCATCGACTCACCGAACAGACATTTCAAGGTATTGTAAAGAAATTTCGCACCAGTTCACTTTATTGTACATCAATCCACCATCCTGTAAGCGGAGAGTGCGTACCGAGAAGAATATTGCTGCTGTATCGGCAAGTGCTGAAGATGAAGATCCCGATATGTCATTTCATCGCCGTTCTCAAGATTTGGGCTTGTGTTATTCGACCATTGGAACATTTTACCTAAAGACCTCGATATAAAACCATAAAAAACACAGCTGGTGCAAGAACTGAAGCCAGCTGATAAACCAGAACATCGTGTTTTTTGGTTAATGGGCCTTAGAAAGGTTGGATGAAGACTTTTTTATTGGAAAATTGTCTTCAACAAACAAAATTACCGAATTTGGTCTGAAGAGCAGGCAGAGGCTGTTCAAAAGCTGCCATTGCACCGTGAAAAATGTACTGTTTGGTTAGGTTTGTAAGACGGCGGCATAATTGGACCTTTCTTTTTCAAAAATAATGAAAATTACTTTCAATGAGAAAGGTACCGTGCGATGATTACTGATTTTTTTCCCAAAATGGGAGAATTGAACTTGGTTGACATGTGGTTTCAATAAGACGGTGCCAAATACCATACATGAACCTATGCAGAGGCGAGCTTGGTGAGCAATTAATGTCACGTTTTGGGCCAGTCCAGTGGCCACCAAGGTTATGCAATTTGACCCACTAGACTATTTTTTGTGGGTCTACGTGAAGTCTCCCGTGTATAGGAACAAACCAGCCACAACTGCAGCCCTGGAAGATAACATTACAGCTGCCATTGGTTAAATATCGGCCGAAATGCTTGAAGTATGAAAAAATTGGAGCTTACGCTTGAACCACCTCAGGCGTAGCCACGAGCAACAGTCAAATGAATGTTTAAAAGTTAATGGCAGGCATTGATGTATCTCTCCAAATAAATATTTTATTCACTATTGCAAATTGTCTGTTTTTTTTTTTCAATTTTCTAAAACCAAACGCTTAAAAATCACCCTTCTTTAGAAGATCTTTGATGCCAGAATCTAAATCGTTTCCATTTTTTATATTTGAGGTTGTCATCGTAAGATCGGTCGGTTCGGGTTTATTATTTTTATTAGCTTGTATGCTTCACGACATCGGATTATCTATGCAGATAAAACAAAAATCAACTGAAGCTATCAAACTTTAGCTCTTAATTTTAAGAAAAAAAAAATATTTTTAATATATATAATAAAAAAATTTAATAAAAAACTATAAACTAAACATTACTAACAAGCTCTTTTTTCTCTCTCTTTGCAGGACATTGCCGCCTATATCAAGAAGGAATTCGACAAAAAATACAACCCAACATGGCATTGTATTGTTGGCCGGAATTTCGGCTCATACGTCACACATGAAACTCGCCATTTTATTTACTTCTACCTAGGCCAAGTGGCAATTTTATTATTTAAGAGCGGTTAAACTGAATTACAACAAAATAAACTTAATGAATGAATCTTTAATAATGATAAAATAAAAAATAACAACACTGCAAACAAAAACACACTCACATAAAAACAACACACAAAATCTATTTTCACATAATAATTGCGCATTCAAACATAAACATAACATACAAAAATTGGAGCAAACCAGTTATATAAGCCATAGAAAAACAGGCAACAAATCAAGTTAAACGCCCAAAAAAACATTGCAATTTATAAAACAAAGACACAAAAAACTCAAGCTAACACCAACACAAACACAAATTCATCATTCAAATCAAATACATATTTAAAGAAGCTGAACAAATTAACAAGTAATTCTTTCTTTATTTGCAAAACAAACAAAAAAAAATCAAAAACAATTATGCCCAATTTTATTATTATATTAGTAATAATACCATGAATATTACTACATTTTTTAAATAAATATTTAAATATATTTATTTATAAAATTATAAAAAAAATACAACACAAATCAAATAAAATTGCAATTAACAAAAAGAACAAAAAAAAAAGCAAATTTCCATCCACATATTTTGCAAACTAAATAATGAAAACAAACAATTACTTCAGTTTCTTTAAAATATAGCAAAAGCAGCATGCTTGGCAGTAAAAGCCAGACGCGCATACAAAAATGTTGCTGCAGCTTTGCTTAAAGCAAATGCTACAAAACAGCATTTAATTTTGTCACAAATGATTTGAAATGCAAGTTTTTGCAACATGAAACAACTACTTTAAAATCGATTGAAAAAATTGGTGTATGCAGCTTCCTTACTACAAAAATCAAACACATCCACATCCACTTGCCTCTATCTACACACCACTTCCTTCGCTCCGAACACTTTAAAAAACCACAGCCGAAACTTTCCAAACAACAACATAAAACACTCCCTCAAAATAAACACTAACAATTTGCGTATCTCTGTTACAATTCGTAGCATAATTAAAAATTTATGTAAATGTTTATTAAAAAAAAAGAAGATGAATCTAATAAAAAGAAGATAAATTTAATGAAATACTTTTCATTGTTGCACACTTGTTATTGTTTTTTTTTTACTCTGCTCTATTTTATGGATTTAATTTGGTTATTTCATGTACTTTTTTGTGTTTTTAAAATCAAAAAGACTTAAAATAATATTAAACTTATGTTTAGAAAAATCATTTGTATTTAAATTCGAAAAATTTGTGGATGAAAATTTCATAAATTCATAAATTCTGTCAAACCTCAACTGAATTTAGAGACTTAAAATGTAAATTCTTACTTTATTTAAAATAAATAATTTCTGCTGAATGAACTTTTGTGTTTTAAATGTCAAATTCACGTTTGTTCATTTTGGTTTTATAATTTTGATATTGAAATGTTTAGAATTTATGAAGAATATTTTTGCTATTTTGATTTCTGTTGTTCATGCCACAAAGCATAACATTTCATATTCTATTTTATAGTGTTGAAATCTGAAACTCCATTTTATCTAGCTTTAAACCTTAGCTTTATACAATAAAATAATTTCGAACTTTGTTTATAAACATTTTCGAAGTTCTCTGTGCAATTTTTCTAAATTTTTTCTAAATTATAAAAATTGTTTTATATTTATGGCATTCTTTGAAATTATTACTTTATTTCTTTGCCCCTCTCCCTTCATTCTCTCTCTCACTCTCTGTCACTCACTTTCAACACATACACACACATTTGCCTTTTCTTCTATTAACGTTTATCACAAAAATTTAAAAACAACAAAACCAAAACCAAACAAAATTTTTACCAATTTAGTCATATTCGAATATACTTAAAAAATATACATACATGTGAATCTACAACAAAAACAAAAGCAAAAAAAAAAAACAATGCAAAAACAAAACCAATTCTATTAATACAATTTTATGTGTAATAATATGAAGTAATGACTAAAACAAAATAGGCGAAATAAAAGAATTGTGTGCAGTTAGAAGAATACATGATTGATAGAACAAAAATGAAAATTAATGAAATAAAATCTTATTTAAGTAAAATTAAAAACAAAAAATTCTAAAAATAATTGAATGATTGTTTTTTTTTTATTCCTCATAAAAAATGGTTTGGTCCATGTTAGCTTCATTTATTTAAAATCATTTTAACATAGTTAAACTTGTATACAAATTAATTTAACTCAATCACCCCTATTCCAGTTGTAATAAGAATTTGTTACGAATCGAAATTCACTATTCTACGATCCGAATCTTTACGGAAAGACTTGACATTTCGCAGGGTTTTGCTAAACAAAACAAAGAAAATGCCACTAGTTTTTGGAAGACGGCAAGTGCACAACTTAACAGTATTGGACCACCAAAATAAGATGCTACGAGTTAGAAAAGGGTTAACTTTCTTATATTTAAACAAGTCTTATTTTTATCTAGGTTTGGTTAGATTATAAAAGCGATAGTTATCCCACAACAAATCCGAATTCATAGCAACTGATTTGGAGTAGTCCAAATAAATTGCACATTTAAGTGATTTAGAAGAAGCTGTTTAACAGGTCTTGAAACATCCACTTCGGGTATAATTGGAGCAGTACTCTCTGTGTTGAAATATATAGCAAGTAATCAAGAGGAGACCAGCTATATTAACGTAGAGTATTTGGATGAATCCATGAACTCTGTGAGCGAGATTTCCATGCCATCAAATCTGCCACAAAGCAGGTGACTGCACAAAAAGAGTTCCACTCAAAATCAAAGGAATTATATGAAAAATTATTTTGCAATAAAATGTATGACAAAAAACAGCTGTTTCCGAAATTTCGAAATTCAGTGTTAATGAGGCAATGCCGCTCGGATCCTATCATAGCAAATTTTTTCGTATTCGTAGCGTAACTTCAGATTCGTAACTTTATTACGACGGATTCTGGAATAGGGGTGAATGTTTCACTACAAAACATTTTTTGTAAGCTTGTATTTCTAACATCAAAACATGCACGTGGTTGTATGATTCGAGCAGTTTTATTTTAAAATTTCCAACATTTTGCTTGTTAGTGAAATTTTATTGAATTACAAGAGACTGTTCGAGTACGTTTGTAAAATGGATATATCGTCAGAGATACGGACAAAAGTTAGTATGCTTTTTAAACATTCTAATATGACTAAAAGACAGATTGCAGAAGAATGTGGCATTTCAAAAAGTTCAGTGAACAAGCTAATTAAAGCTTACAGAGAAGCTAGCTCAATTTTGCCTCTGAGGAAGGGAAAATGTGGATGTAAAATAAATCCTACAAAGATCAGTAACGACTTGTAGAAAGACATAGCTTTTGCTGAGACGAGCGTGCATGCCTCAACAATACGTCGTCGTTCATTAGAAGTTGGCTGATGGGCTCGGAAACCCGTTTAAAAACAATTCTTGACTGCCGCAATGAAGAAGAAAAGGATGGCTTGGGCTAAAAAGTACAAGGACTGGACTCAACATGATTGGAAGAAGCTGTTGTTTTCCGATGAAAGTAATTTTTTCGTCCAGTGCATGCGCCACCAGTTTGTTCGACGGTCTGATGGGTACCACCTGCAGCAGCTCACATTCAACAGTCAGTCAAACAAATGTTTTGGGGCTGCTACTTGTTTTCTGGTCCAGGTTCATTAGTACCCATAACAGCAAAAAATATTTAATGGTGCTGCAAGAAAGAATGATTCTTGAGTTGTCAAAATTAAACTTAGAAATTGTGAGTTTTCAGCAAGATTTGGCACTTTTTCCTGCATGCAAAATAGTAAAAATATTTTTCATTGACAACAAAATTAAAGTTTTGGATTGGCCTGGTTATTCAACTGACCTCAATTTAATCAAGAATTTGTGGTCTATATGTAAAACTAGGCTCAGAAAGATGGATTGCGAAACAATGTATTATATTATTACAATGTTTATTATAAAATGTAATTTTTCATGAATAAAAGACATTTTTGAGTAAAAACTGCTTTGTCCACATTAATTTGCACAAGGGTGTACAGTAGAGTGTATCGACTTGTATGGAAAAGATCTTACCCCAATTCCGGTACCAAAATTGAATAGTACATGAAAATCCTTTCCATTGCTGTATTTTTTTTTATTTTAACCAATTTTGGCGTCCCCCGAATTGCATTCTTTTAACTTTTATACTGGAGACCCACTGAGGGTTGATTTAAAAAGAAAAGCAAGCTTATCAATCAATTTCTTTCATATAAAAACACAGAACTGCAAATTTTCATTCCTGTTGACAAATGCTTTGACGAGATATAAAAGTTTTTTCAAAGTCAATCTAAAAAAAAACAAACAAATTGGCCATTTCAGCCCTTGAAAGGACTTTGACCGAGCTTCTTATGATCAATTGTGTTGCGTGTGTTATTAAATGTTTGCACACAATTGACCGAGAACTGGACCTACATGTTTAATGCCGACTCCGAAAGGCTAAAGTTCATGTTCTCAAGGAGCTTTACATGGCATTATTTACTCTCTGAGGTTTGCCATTGCCTGCAGGAGGTGGTGACAGATCAGAAAAATTTTTAATTGAAAAAAACTTTTCGCCGCTACTGGGGATCGAACCCGGGCTCCGAGCATGCTAAGCCACATACTTAACCTGCATGCCACGGTCACCACAAAGCATAATCAAATATTAAATAACAGAATATACTTGTTATTTAATATTTGATGTTTTTATTTTTTTTATGAAAGAATTTTTAAACTTTTTTTATTGTTTAATAATAAACATTTTTTAAGATCCTGTTTTCGAACTTTTTGAACGGCCCTCCAACATAGAAAACATTCCATTCCGTTCTGCAGAAGCAGCAGCCACTGACGCCTCTGTACCGAGCATAGATGCCAACCAAAATTCACACTCGAAATCACTAAATCACACAACATATATGTAAAAATCACTCGTGTGACACTCACAGCAAAAAAATCACGCACATAGAAAACAAATCACGCAAAATCACACAAACAGAACAGAAAATCACGCAAAAATCACACACAAAACAAAATCGCTCAGAAGCAATTTCAATTTGCATTAGCATAAAAGAGCATTCAATGCCATACAATTTTACAAATAATGAGATATTTTCTGTTATTTGGTAATATTAGCAAAAGGTTATTGTTAAAAATTCATTAATATTTTATTTACTAGATCAAAATTTAGAACATATGAAAATTTTTGGTAATTCAATATAATATATATCAGTGGAAATAATTTAAATTGTCTGAATTTGTAATATAAACTTAAAATTAACTTTTTAAAAGTTGAAACTTTATACCTGCGCTAGCAAATTTCAATTGCAGTGTTGGGTTTGTTCGTTAATATACGTGTATTCGCATTTACTTGAACGCACTCTTCAACAATAAAGTGAGTGATTAAAAAAATCACGCATGAGTGAAAAATCATTCGCTTCATTTCAGATATCACACATTGTCACACAGCCCTCAAAAAATCACGAAAAGTGATTTATCACACGAAACTGGCATCTATGGTGCCGAGCTAAATATGCAAAAGTTTAAAAATACTTACATACAAAAAATAAAAACATATCAAATATTAAATAAGTAGATTCACGTTGAAAAAAACTAATTTATCTCGTCAGAAATTTGCAGTTCTGTGTTTTTATATGAAAGGATTTGATTGATAAGCTTAATTTTCTTTTTAAATCAACCATTAATGGGTTTCCAGTACAAAAGTTGATAAAAAATTCACAAAAATGCATTTCGGGGGACGCAAAAATGTGTTCAAATAAAAAAAAAGTACACTTATGAAAAGGATTTTTCATGTACTATTTAATTTTGGTACCGGAATTGGGGGTAAAATTTTCGATACACTAGTATACAGCCATGGACACATAAATATCACAAATGGTTTTATTACTAATTAACCCAATTCTATTTAAAACAACGGGTCGTAAAAAACATTGCACTCCGGAAAAACGCTCAGTTATTCACGAACTTAGTCGAAAATTTAAAAAACCGACTCAAATTGCAGATCTCAAAATTTCGCATGAAATGGTCATGAATGGCACTCATGTTGGTTAAATCAAATGGTTCAAATAATTTTGAGAATAAGCCACGTAATCTTAGACCGCGTCAAATCACCGTATCTACTGAAAGATTTATAGTTCGCAAAAGTAAGGCTGATGCTTTCAAGTCAGCGAAGCAAATTATGAGGTAAATAAATCAAGAAAATCAGCCTAATAATGAAACATTTTCTCCCGGGAGTTGTAAATGGGAGTTTCCGGCTAGATATCAGATAAAGATATCTCATTTTTTTATTTTGCACCCATGAATATTGGCGGTTGATGAACACAATTGCATTAAAAATTTCCAAAATGTATTTAAACTTTATCTTAAAACTTACATTTACAACTCTCATTTAATGAATAAAAATATGTATTAAGATATATTAAAGAACCACATGGAACCATTTGCATTTGAGAACATGCCTATCAGGTGGACTTTTATGCACGATAATGACCCAAAACACACAGCAACGTTTGTGTAGAATTGGATCAGAAAGGAAAAAATATTTTGGAATTTCCGGCTAAAATTCCAGACCTTAATCCTATAGAGAATTAATAGAACGATGTGAAAGCAAGCATAAGCAACGAAAATTTAAGAAATTTGATGAGTTGCTTAGAGGATAGAAAAGGATTTTGGTATTCTATTACGAAGGGTAGAGTACCAAAGCTTGCGGAGAGTATGGGACGAAGATTCCTGGGCCATTTTGGACGATTCAGGATACAGTATCAAGTACTAATAAGTGATAATCGTTAGCACGTTTTTTAATAAAAAAAAATCACAATTTTTTCTTTTTATTGTTCAGAATCTTAATTGTGCTATTTATACGTCCACCTAAGCAAAGGAGCAATTTCAGATTTTTGGATTCATTCACTAATGTTTGTTTAGTATTTACAAAATAACTACTGATTTTAATTTTTTAAATTCAAATTCGATGAAATAATTTTTTTTTCTTTGATGTATTTTATTTTAAATCATGTTAAACATTCTACATGCATTTTTATGTTATTTATGTGTCCACGGCTGTAAATTAGTTAAGAGGCACCCTTTTCTGTAGAGCTTTTCTGACCAACTCATGAGTCAGAGCATTTATGACCAACTCACGAGTCAAAGCAAAATTTTGTTCAGTGATGAGGCCCATTTCTGGCTTTTCAGCTAATTTCGCCCATTAGCCGATTATGAATAATTTTCCAACGGAATTGGAAATGGGTATTTCTGTTTTTAGGATAAAGCTCTAAAAATTTTTGAAAATTTTTAATCTAAATTTGTTCATCAATATTCGTGACTGCATTAAAAAAAGTAGTGTTTTTATTTGCTATCTTAAAAAAGAAAACTGCTTTTTCTCATTCCGGAGGAAAGTTATTTATGATAATGCTGATTAATCAAAATGGCCCTATTTGGACTATCCCGTACTATAAATCCAAACCGAAGGAAAAATTCCTTAACCCTTCATTGGATTGTTAAGGAAATTTCCATCAAAGTGCACAAAAAAGCAGTTAGTATGATGATTTTGTGCATTTGCCAACTTTTTCTTCAAAAATATCGTGCAATAAAGGGTGAATTGACTGTAAGTTTTTATTTCATATAAAATAGTGGGTGAGTCTATGTCAAAATTTAGTTTAGCGATAAGATTAACATTTCTTGCTTAATGGCTAGGTTCATGAAACGTGTTAAAATGTTAGTGAAAGCTTGTTATCTCTCCATGATAACAGATAATTTTCTGTAAAAAATTTAAGCCCGTGATCTCGACGACAATTATGTCCAATAAGACGGTGCTACTTGCCACACGACCTATGAGACCATGGCTTTATTGCGGTCCTATTAGGGTTATGTAAAGTTCAAAGTCTATTTGTCAAGAAAAGTTCATCGGCTGGTTTCTTATAAAAATAGCATTTTTTGCGTCGTTAAATATTTTCCAATGATTTTTACTCATTCGAAAGAGTAAACCGAGAAAACCGCATACTAAAACATTGATCGAATTTTATTAGTGTGGCTTTCGTCCTGGCAAGTCCCTCTTAGACCAGATTTTTACACCGCCAAATCTTGGGAAAACCCACAAAAATCAAATCGACACCCACCTTTATCTTTGTTGATTACAAAATTGCGTTCGATAGCCCGATTCGGTATTGCCTGTACGCAACAATGTTTGAGTTCGATATATCTGCAAAGTTAAAAATAATCTGCAGGTTGACGTTGAATGGCATCGCTCCCCGATACATCGCTATTACAACAGTTGACATAGCTAATTGTGGCCAACGCCCCATTTACATATTTTTGACAGCAGCAAGTTTGCTCGCAAGAGAAAGGAAGCTGGTTTCAATGCTACCTGAATTTTTGTATCAATGAAAAATGTCTTATGCCATGTCTACACAAAGAGTTTAGTTTGCGTTTCGTTTGAGTTCAACCGAAGCTGTTCACACAGAGATGCGTCGGCAGAATAGAGTTTACGGTGAATTGAAATGATCGCCAACTTTTGGAATTTCGCTCAAAACTCTGTTTTTGTGGCCCATACTGACTGACTGATGAGAAAACCTTATCTTCTTAACTTTCCCAAGTTATTTTATTTGTTTTTTTTGGATTATTTTTGTTAATAATAAATTACAAATAGAAACTTGAACGATTGAGAATCAGCTTTTGTTGGCATTTCTAATCGTTAAATATACTCACCACAGCTAAAATCTAACTGAACGAATGTTTTTATCAAAACACTAGCATACTTTTAGGCATGTATCAAATTGAGTTTTGGTTTAGAAGGTAGAAGTTTAGAAAGCAAGTTGAGTTTAGTTGCGTTTTTTCCTGCATAATTGTACTGGAAACGCCAGCGTTTATATTGAGTTCAAGGGCAAAACGCAACTTTGTGCTGGAAACGCAAACTAAACTCTGTGTAGACAACGCATTACGTTGACAGCCCTAACGGCGCCCTAAGATTTGCTGTTGCAGTTGCCTTGCGTTGAACATAACCACCGCGTAATTGACATTTGTGACACTTCGGGAATCAGCTGTTTTTGTTGTCACAGAAATAAACAAAAATATTTGGGAGAAGTGAAAAATTGCTACAATCAGTTATATTTTAAGAAGATTTATTTAAAATTATTTTGTTAAAATATGGGTTTCCCACGAATACTCAGTAAAAATAATAAAATCTACACAAAACTGGGTGAATTTTGCTTGTCCATCGATGGTAATCAATTCTACATAGTCTGCCACACTTGCCAACAGGAGTCACTGACGCAGGACACCTTCTGGAAACACATACAAGATGAGCACAGCTTTATGCATGAACTAAAGCACGAAAGTGTAAGTTAAGCAACGGAAAAATGTGTGCTTCTAAAAATCTAAACAATCTACAATTTTGAACATAGCCCGGGGAGCAGAGCAGGCAACACAATCAGAGTTTTATGGACAGTGCAGCAGCGGCGGCAGCCGTGGCAGTTGAAGTGCCACCTCCAACTGCAGCGCTAGTGCCACATTATAGTAAAATCAACATCAAAGCAGAACATGGAGGCATTATTATGAACGAGGCTGATGCTGGCGAGGAAGATGAGGAAGAGGAGGAAGACGAACAAGAACCGAAAGACTATACAGAAATGCGTGTCATCGAGCCCAGCGCTGTTGAGGTCAATATTAAAGTTGAACAGTCGCATATGGCGATGGCAGGAGAAGTTTCAGCAAATCATCAGCAGCAGCAACATCAACAACATGCAACACCGACGCTGTATTTACCAAGTACGGGCGCTGTTAGTGGCATGCCGCCAACGCATGTCATAAACTACGCCAGTATTTTACAAAATATGCCACAAGTATGCTCTGTGCTTTCACCGGCTCCTGGGGTAGCTCAATTACCCAATGCCATGCCGACAACACAAGAAGTGCCGAAAGAATATTCTTCTGCCACATCTGAGGATGGTGAACGCTGGTACATTTGCGATTTCAAGCCATGTGGTCAAAAGTTCAAATACCAGTCGCGTCTGCAGCTCCATAGCACAGTGCACAGCAAGCTGCGACGCTTTGTGTGTGAGGTCTGCAATGCCTCATTCAAGCAATCATGTAATCTGTCAACACATCGCAAGAAAAAGCACGATATCAGAACTGCACGTATGATCAAATAACTTTTTGTTGGATTGGGCCACAACTGGTTCAAAAGCTATGCTATGCAAAGCTGGCCCAGAAAATGCGGCTAATTATAGCTAAGATATAATGCTCTCCTCAAACGAGTTGGACCAGATTTTATGTGTAGTTTTAGCAATTTATTTCTATAGTCGTTTTGACGGCACAGATTATTTTGATAAACAATTATTCACTTCTTATAAAACATAGAAATCTAGTAAATAGCATAGTTAAAATAAATATATATATATATCTATGTATAAAATGTGTGCAATTTTATGCTTAAATTTACATTTTCTGTAAATCTGTAGAGCATTATTTGTCTGCACCCAAAAGCAGCTTAATTCAAACAATATTTTTTAAAGCTTTTCTTTCCATTTAATTCATTTTTATTATTATTATTATTATTATTATTATTATTTGATAACATAGCTTACAATTACAAATTTTAAGCTAGTTTGAATGTAAATAAGTAGCCATGGCTGCTATGGCCTTAATCTTAGAAAGATAACATAAATACAGTTATATTAGGTGTTATATAAGGTGATACAAGTTTGACTTTTTTAAAAATTTCATTTAGATAAGAATGTTGTTTATAGTTGGGTTTGAAACGAGGGTTAGGGATCGGTGTTCTGGAGGATATTACGTCTTATGTCAGTGAAGTATGTGCAGTTGGTAATGAGGTGAAAAATATTTATAGGATTTGTACAGTTGCAGTATGGACAAGATGGATGAGGATTATTGCTTGTGAGGTGCCCATGAGTTACTTTTGTATGTCCTAGACGGATGCGTTCTAGCTTTATCATATCTAGTCTCTTTATGTCAGGATGTTTTGTATTAAGAAATTGATTTAATGAAATTTTGTCTTCATTGATTTGTTTGTACCAATCTGAAGTGCTTTCCCATAATACTTGTTGTTTGTTATTGAAGTGTTTGGCCATTGAATAATTATAATATTTTTTATAATTAATTATTTAATTATATGATTTGTAATTATTCAATGGTTTGGCTACAAGTTTGTTTGCGTTTTTGCTATTGAAGTTGTTTGTGATTTCTAAAGGTGCTGACGGGGCATATTTTGCGGATTGGTCAGTAAACTCGTTTCCTTCTATATGCATATGACTGGGAACCCAGAATAATATAATATTGGGATAGTATTCAGTGAGTTTGTTTCGGATATAGGTTGGGTAGTACTCATTATTTTCAGTATTGGCTATTGCGTCTATTGATGACAAAGAGTCTGTACAAATGACATAATTTTCATTTTTGCTCTCGACGTGTGCAATTGCTTCTTTTATTGGAATAATTTCTGCAGAAAATACTGAGCTGTAAGGTGGAAGTGTGGATATTTTTATTATTTTGTCCCCGTAGGTGACACTATAGCCGCATTGGAATTGTGATTTCGAACCATCAGTATATAAAAAAGTATAGTTATTTAACGCTTGTTTTGTTTGCAGAAACTTGGAGCGGATATAATAGCGGGTGTATTCGATTTTGTATGTTTTTGTAGAGATGTGCTTATAGTGTAAGATTTGAAGTTGCCAGGAGGTTGGGAGTGAGCTATATCATTTGACGGTAGGTATTGTAAATCTAGAAGTCTGCAGTTAGATATGACTTTTGTGATTGGTGGTATGATTTTCTGATTTTGATTTTGGTTTGTTTCGTATTGCCTTGCAATTATATTGGAGTGCGGGCTATCGCTACTGTTGTGGAAGGTTTTACAAAGTTTTGTGGTGATTTTGTCTCTTAAGTTCTCTATTGTTAGAATGTTAGTTTCAAGCAGCATATTGTTTATTGGGGTTGATCGAACAGCTCCCATGGCGGTTCTAACTGCTGAGTTAAGAGTTGTTTTTAGTTTTTTTAGGGTTGATTTTGTGGCATATCCAAAGAGGAATAAACCGTAGCTCATTTTAGAGACGATTAGTGACCTAATGATTGAAACCAATGACTTGGTGTTGCAGTTAAGTTTAGAACTAGACAAACATTTGATAACATTTATCTTTTTATTTAGGGCCGCATTAATGAAGTTGATATGTGCATTCCATCTATATCGTTTGTTAAATAGAATTCCTAGGATTATTAAGTTTTCAACAATTTCAAAACTAACGTTATTGGTTAAAATAACGCATGAGCAATTTGAATAAAAATAAAAAAATTTGAATACAATTAATTTGCACTTTATTTTATGAAAAATTATTTTCGCGCAATTTTCAGTCGCATACATTTTGTTTTTAATAATAATACTTAATAATGTGTTCAATACTATAAAAAATAATCTTACTATGGAGCAAAAGAGTACAAAAATCAATTCATTAAATAATGTAGTAAAAATTGTTTTCTTCAAAAGTTCACCTCATCGAAGGTTTCTTCGTTGGTATCATCGAGCTTATTTTTGTTGCGTTTTAAGCGTTCGTTGGCTTTATTAAAATAAGATATTGTCTTTTCTTTGAATGTATTGAGCGGTAGTGATGGAAACTTTTCGCGAAAGGCAGCTGCAAGCAAAAAAAAAAAGTTTGGTGAGCGTAGGATAGGCCTCGAATAAAAGCTAAGTTTATTTTACTTTGAAATACTTCCAACATAATCATGTCTTTTATGGGATATTTGGTAACATGATCGCCATCAATAACGCCACGCCAACAAAATTGATTGGACACATCGTCCGTCATGATGAAGCGCCACAACAAGCGGCAATAAACATCAGGGCTTTGTGTTATGACCATCAAAGCTTCATCATGCTTATCATGAAAATGAAACTTAATTTTTATTTTCATTCTATTTTTAATTGCCTAGAACAACTTACCAAATTATTGCGCATCTCTTTGCTGCGTTGCAGTTCACCGTCTAATATAAGCACTTCATCGCGCGTCTCCAGTGGGCTGTCAGGTATAATTTTCATATATTTCTTGTGTGTGGTATTTTCATCACGTACTTCGCGTTCCAATGCGCTGACCTCTTGTGACAGACGATTGAGCTTGTATTTGAATTCGATATTTGCGCGTTGCATTTGCACAAAGAGCTTCTTGAGCACCTTGCCGTTCAGCAAAGATTTCGAGGCAATACGTGAAATATCAGTAGTTTTGTGATCAAAAGTGTGCGCTTTAATTTCGTCCTCAAGCTTTTGCACTGAAATAAACACATTAATGTCTCTTTACTAAGATTCCATAGCTTCACTTACGTTTGGTGCTTTTTTTGCACTGCGTTGATTCTGTTGTAACACTGCTTGTCTCCTCGTCTTTCACCATCAATGATGTATAATCACTGAGCACTTCCGGATCGCCCTGTTGTGGCTTGTAAAATTCGGAATCCGCATACATTGGTGAATTGGGCATTATTTCCAATTTTGCACGCTTGGCAGCTGGCGGCATGCCTGCCCCCATATTATTATCCATCTGCTTCAATTCGTGTTCTTCCTGTGGCGCCATCATTTGTAGCACCGAATCTGGCAGTGCACAGTTGTGTACATTGCGTATGTGGTGCCAGAATAACTCTTCACTTTGATGCTCCTCCTGGCAGCAACAGCACACAATGTAGCATTCATTTTCTGCCTCTGCTATGCAATAATCCCCGAATTTCTTGTAGATTTTATCGTTTTTTCCAAGTATGCGTGTGAAATTCATATTTTACTTGAAGATTTTTGTTAAATATTGTCAAAATTTTTGGTATGTTTGTGGGAATCTGATGATTTTAGACTTGTTTGTATTTTTGACGGTTGGTGAAAAATTCAACGACCGGTGAGAGAAAGCAACAGTGCGAACATGTTGCCAGAAAGTTTTTATATAATTATTCAGAGGGTGTCTCATAGAGTAAAATTACTGGAAGAATATTTTAAGGGTATTCATGCAAAGAGGCAAGAATATAATTTGGGCAATTAGTTATTTTTATCAGGCAGGTTGCATGAGCATCCCTTTTAAGTCGATTGAGCATTTGCATCATATATCAGCTGTTTGCAAGTTCAGGGTTTGCTTTCTGCAAATGAAGTATAAAAATATTTTTTAATTCCTTCAATTCAAAAAATTTCCATTATTACCTCTTCCATGTTATTTAATTAGTTTTACAATTTTGACTATATCTTCTCCTGGTTCTAATTTTTTCTTTTGATTTAATAAAATAAATCAGCTGATTGATGTTATAAGTTTGCCTGTTCGTTTGCTCAGCTAAATCGTTAGCAAAGATATCTGGTTTGTGCAAAAGCTTCTTCATACAAACTTTGACAGTTCATTTATAAGGAGAATAAACTTATACGGTTCATACCGTTTATAAGGGTTTTGCCCAGTTGCATGAATACCATTATTATTTTTGTATGTTTGTGAGCAGATTAGATATAAAAGAAACGAAAAATAAGCCTTGGATCAGTTTTATTCGTATACCTCAACTCAACAGATGGCACTCTTAGTTTGACAACTGTCCAAAGTATTTCTGTGGTCATAAGCATAATAACCTAAGATTGATTTCAATGTTTCGAAAAATCTTGCTTTAATGTTTTTAATTGACATATAAAATTTATATCGTAGCAAGCTACTGCAGCCTAATGACATTACAATTAACTAAAATGACTAGACGCAGGTCTTCGGGGAAGTGTTTATATCAAATTAACAAATTCAATCAAATTTATTTATTTTTTAACAAATGTGAATACTTCCATTTTAGATTTCAGAAATAATTCAAATTTCGTTCTGGATCATTTGTTGTTTGTGTCTTTAATACAAAACAAAACCTTAATCAAGATATGAAACCGTAAAAAATTCTAATGTCTAATGATATATTACAGATATGCCTTGCCATCATTTTTGTTGTGACGTAAGGTGTTGTACTAAAAAGCGAGAAAATATTCATGATTCCTTAATTACTTCTATGAATTATACATTTTGAATGGCCCTTAAAAAATAGTATTTACAATTTTTGTGTCTATAAAAGCATCACACGAAAACTTTTTAATGCATATAAATAAAACATGGTTTGCTGGTTTTTTCCGCCTATGGGATATATCCGTTTGTAGAAGGAGTCGGAAAATTCTATATAAATTTGGCCACTTGGATTTCTATGGAAATATAGATGTTCTGTTTTAAAGCTTTTGCGAGTCGAAGCACATGGTCTATTTGAGAAGCCTTAATAAAAAGCTTATCTTATGGCGAAAGTTTACACCAGAATGAAATTTAGAAATAAAATAAATGAATAGAATAGAATATGAATTGAAATCTATTGAATAGAAATTTATTTATTTAGTGAGTGTCTTATTTATTTTTCAAATTTTTCCATCCTACGTTTTTCTGATATTGAAATTTGGCAAAATAAATGGCTTAAAAAGTTTTTTCCACTAAATGATACTATTAACTTATGAGCCATCGTAAGAACTAATAGTCCTTTTTAAAATATAATCCCTATTTATACCCTTAACCTGAAAGGTTAGGGTATATTAACTTTGTGCAAACGTTTGTTAAGCATATATGCTTTTTTGATATTTAATTTTAACGTTCAAAGTTTTTGACATTTTAACATTCATACATGACAAAACAACCATCAAAATTTAATTTCGAAAAATTTACCATTTCGATTGTTATTTCTAACAAGAAATCAACAATAACGATTGTTAATGCTATTTTAACCAAGATTATTGTTATATTATTGTTAGAATTAACAATTTTTTTTGAGAGTGTAAAACGAAGCGAGTCCGGTATAGAAAAGTATATATATTCTTGATCTACGTCACCTCGTGAGTCGAGCTATTCATGTCCGTCCGTCCGTCCGTCTGTGTGTTGTCCGTAAACACAGGATAAGAAGGAGTTGAGATAATTGGATAAAAATTGGTACACATGGTCACATGAACCCAAGGATCTGCACTATTGAATATTTTTGGAATGCGCCCGCGGACTCTCCTACCTCCCATACAACGCAAAAATTGAAAACTGCATAAATAAGCTCATAATTAGCCTATAACAATAAGATTCGGTATGTATGCGTTTTGTATCAACACAAAGATGTCTTCGGAAAATGAGTGTCATCCGCTCAAGGACACGCCCACCTCGCATACAACCCAAAAATTGAAAACACAATAAATAAGCCTCTGTTTTACCTACAGAGATAAAATTTGGCACGCATGTTTTTTATGACAAAACAAAGATGGTTTTGAATAATGGACGTCATCCGTCCACGGTCACGCCTACCTTCTATACAACCCAAAAAGTTTAAAACTCAATAAATAAGATTATGTTTGTCATAGAGAGTCATCAAATTTAGTATGTATGTTTTTTCCACCATAACTAAGGAGTGTTCAAAAATTGGGAGGAATCCGTCCATGAACTCGCCGACCTCCCATAGCGAAAGCACAATAAAGGCATTAACTGTGAGCGACAGGAATAAAACTTGGTATGTGTAAATTTTTCATCAACATTTAAATGCATATAAAAAAAGGCTTTATACGCCCACGGACACGCCCATTTTTAATAATAATATTTTTTTGGAAAAGTAGGTTTAGGGTATTTCATAGTGGGTCTAGACCGACTTTAGACTTTCTTTACTTGGTCTTTTCTAAAATGTAAGCAGATATGGAAGCTATGTGAAGAATGATACTATTACCGATTTCAGAGCAATTAAAAACAAACGAAGCATTAAACTTTGATAAAAGAAAAAGCTACGATTACATTGTAGACGTATTTTTTGAGGAAATTGTTGTGTCTCCGCTAGTGAAAGTACAAAATGTATAGCAATAGTTTCCGCGTCCATTAAGAATATTTGCTAATCGGAGGGTATTTTTCGGAGGCTTAGAGGTTGTGAGAGGTGTCCGCTTATGAGGGTTGCCCGGAAGCAAAGGTTTTAATGTTTATGTGAATATGTAAAAATAGTTTTATTTTTTTTCCTGGGTTATAACAGTACAATTTTTGAGAGTGATAAAAAATTTTCTAAATCAAGGCTGAATAGAAAATTCTTCTTGTTCTTCTTCTTTAAATACCTTAAGGGGTACTAATATTTTAACCTTGCGTACCCATGGGTACTAATATTTAACCCTATGATTAAGGCTATATGTTTTAAATTGATAACTGAATAGGTCGGTAAGCATTTTTTAACCCTTAAATGCATGATCTCAGCGATTTTTTTCACTTTTGAGACAAATAATTCAATGAGCTGAATTCAGTATGTATTGCCGCTGTGAGAAAATGAAAGCTTCAAGCGAGTATACCTCAACAAATTTATTATTTTTTCAAACTTACTCTCGTACATGAGACATGAGAAGAAATCCTTTGATTGTGCCATATATGGCACACTATGCATTTAAGAGTTAATTTTGCCTTTCTGCTCTTCTTTTTATTAGTGGCCTCGGTAGTCGAGTGGTTAGAGCGTTTGACTCCCAACCAGTGCTGTCACTTGAAAATTATAAATAGTGGTAGATTGTGTCTGAAAAGAGTGGAAGATTAAGAAAATTAGTGGTAGATTTTTTCATAACTTAAAAAAATGGGGCTTACTTGCAGTAATCTCATAAAAATTATGGTATAGCTTTATTTTAACATTCATTAAATTATATTGGAAAAAAAAGATAAACAATTGTTCTCAAATTATTTCCCAAAAATAGCATTACATTAATTTTCAATTGTGAATACCGGATCATAAAGACTGATAAACGTAAAAATCTCGTTATTGGATCACGATACTTTTTAGAAGCTCGTGGCCCAAGCCGTTTTTTAAATTTCCGTAACTCCCACTGCCTATCAGGAGATGCAAAGTACAAACTGGACCGCGAGCAAGCCAAGAGCCAAGTTAGGAGCTGCTCGCGAACTAGAAAATAAGCAACATTCAAGCAAAGTTTTCATGCGTACCAAAAGATTGTTAGATTAGGTGTTATATTGAATTTGAAAACTTTTAAAGAGTTGTAACTTAGGTAACGTTTTCGTGTCCTGCGAAATTAAAAAAAAATTAATTTCGGGATAGTTGAAAAAGAACTGAAAATCAAATTTTTTTTTTTTGCATAGATTTTATGATTTATTCCAATGCAATACTATGCAAATCCAATCACACATTTAAGAAAATTCCATTTCCTGTCTCGGTAAAATGTTATAAAAATTAAATTAAAGAAACAAATAATAGATATAATTCTTAAAAAATAGATTGATGATAGAAATTGTGACAGAAATAAAATAGTGGTAGATTTTGGGTTTTGGGAAAAGGTAAGTAGTGGGTGGTAAAAGTGGTAGACGTCAAAAAAGTCGAAAAAGTGGTAGATCTACCACAATTGTGGTAAAGTGACAGCACTGCTCCCAACACATAGCTTCCAGGTTCGAATTCCAACCAGGCCATGGTTTTTAAATTTTTGTTTTCTTTCATTTCGTTTCAACCGAAATTAAAAATTCATAAATTTACACAATTTTTAAAGTTGTAATTGAAGGTAGAAAAGTGTGTTGGTTGATGATATAGACTCTTAATAATTTCAGTTGACTGACATAAAAGCAAAACACTTGCCTCAGATACAAATTAGGATATTAATATAGCTTTCCGCAACACATTAAATATTTTGAACTTGATTTTTCTTTTTTTCCTATTTATTTATCACCCCTTTTGAACATGCTTGAACTAAGGCCGACTTCATTGAATAAGTTTTTACTCAAATATTCTTGGTTCAAAGCAAAGCTCATTTATATAAGGTTGCGTACATTTTTTGACGCATCCTTATTTTATGTAAACAAAAATATTTTGACGTTTGCAAAGTAGGGTTTTGTGCTGCTCGAGAAAAAAAAAGTATTTTTCAGGGTTTTGTGCAGTTTTCTGCTACATTGCGTACACCCTAAGTCAAGATGTGTTGAAATTTTAATTTTTGTCAAAATTAGAAGTAAAAGTGGTTTTAACGATTACGATTATAAGTTTCGAGTCAAACAAACAACAAATTGGCCATTTCAGCCCTTGAAAGGACTTTGACCGAGCTTCTAAAGATCGATTGTGTTGTGTGTGTTATTATATGTTTGCACACAATTGACCGAGAACTGGACCTACATGTTTTATGCCGACTCCGAACGGCTAAAGTTCACGTTCTCAAGAAGCTTTACATGGCATTATTTACTCTCTGAGGTTTGCCATTGTCTGCAGAGAGGTGGTGACCGATCAGAAAAAATTTTTTATTGAAAAAACTTTTCGCCACGGCTAGGGATCGAACCCGGGCTCTCGAGTATGCTAAGCCACACACTTAACCTGGATGCCACGGTCACCAAGTTTCGACTCAGAAAATATTTATTTGATCTGTCTTTCCTGATTTTCTCAATTCATATTTCTTTCATTAAACCTTGTTTAAGGGTATAATACTGAAATCCTTCAATCAAAATTAAAATTATGGGTAAATCAAACTCAATGTCTTAATTTTATCCAGGACATCCGCCCAATCGGCCAAACAAGCTTGGAATAAACTTTAAACAAGCTTACAAACGTAAGCCTCAAGCTTGGATAACGCTTTCACTTACTATTGTAGAACGCTTAGATGTATTTGTAGGATAAACGAAAGTGAACCCTTGGAATAATATTTCTTACTTCAAGCTTAATCCAAGTGTTATTTTTACAATTGGATATACGTGTTTTAATAAGCTTTTTCCAAGTGTGCTACATTCAACAAATCAATTAGCACTCGCGAAAAATTTTTATTCCGTGGCTCAGTTGGTAAGCCACTGGTTATTTGATTTGTTGTGATTTGGACATCCAAGGTTCAATTCCCAACCGGAACATTTTTATTTTTATTTATTTTTTATTTTTGTTTGTTAAAATTGAAGCATATATTTATATGAAAAATTGCATGCCTTCAAAAATTTGTGTGTTTGCTACCCAAAGGATCGAACGCGCGAACCACCGCATATGAGTCGGACACTCTAACAGCTTGCCGTTAGCCTTATGGCTGCTGAGCGAACAAAATGAAAATAAAACACATTTATGTATTTATATATGAGAGCATCACAACTTTGAACAGCTGTAAAACTATTACAGTTGTCAGTCTTTTCTAAGTACGATTGCAAAAGGCTTACTTAATGCAAGCCTTTCCAAGTTTTATTGTACATCACTTGCTTTTTGTGTTTTACGCAATAGTTATACAAAACAACTTGTAAATTTATTACCTGGGCAAGTGTTTTTCAAGCGTGCTTGGATAAGGCTTGCTTTTTGTATTGCATGTAAGCTTAATCCAAGCACTATTTCTAATGGCTGATTGGGAACTTTTGCACTATAGTTCGTATATAAACAAACCCTCGAGCGCCATCTTTATTCCATTTGTGTTGTTTATTTTCAGTTTCATCGTTCTTGCATTGTAACGAGTATAAATCAACGAGTTAAGAATTTATGTCAACGAGTATATATTATACTCGTTGCTTATGTTCGTTGATACTTATTTCATGTTCAAACCTTTCAAGTTGAACAATTTGTTTTGGTCGAAAATTGAAATTTCTTGAAGCTGCTATAACTAAACACCAATTCCACCAATGTCTTGTCTTATTGAAACTTAAGATGGCAGCACTGCCAAGACTACACATTGTGAACAGGGTGTTTGAAAATGTGATTTTTGGAAATAAATTCAAATTGATTTGACAACTCATATTTAGTTTATGCTAAAACCTCTGAGTTTGTCGCTACATTGCACAAAAAAGTAGGCTTTTGTTTCAAAAGGTTTCATGACGAAGGTAAAATTAATGAAACAAATTTAGCGATGAGCTTGATGATTTGTTAACGACATGTGTCAGTCGCCTGGCTAGCCTTGGTAAAATTACAATTTGGTTCCATTGAGATTGAAGGCCAAGTGTGCTAAAGTATCACAATGAATCCAACTGGTCTAAGTGAGCTAAGTGGTGTATTTATTACAAAGGCTGTCGCCCCTACGTACCTAGGCATACCGACACTCTTACCAAGGGTTGCGATATATCTTCACAGTCAGCCCAATCATGAACAATTTTTCCATCGGAATTGAAAAGGAAGTTTCTGTTTAAGATAAAGTAGAAGAACTTTTAAGCAGAAACTACCTTTTCCAATTACTAGGAAGTATATATATCATTCTCTGTAAGGTTAATCAACATAAATGCATCATAAAAGCAAATTTGTTATCATAACTTGGTCGCCTGCTGTTATAATTAGCACTTAAACTTTAACCAATAAATCATAATCATATTTATGTTAGCAGGACTAAGGCGACAGGACAATATTCTAAATTTTGGAAAAACTGCGTAATGATGGGTTTGAAAACAAGCTCTTCAAGGATGTAACATTAATTTATGTATTGTAACGTATACTTTTGCCTTGATTTTGGGTTTATAAATGTATCATTGAAAAAATGACCAACATTTTCGATTTCAATAAAAATTCATGATATGCGTAAATCTTTTTGCCTAGCTTTTGTCAAAAATATTGATAAATGTTTAGCTTGAATGATGAATTAGATGCATAAGATGCTAACGCTGGAGATTTGATTTTTTTCTTATAAATATTGCATATTTCTTTTTTTTTTAGAAGAGTGTTTTTGGAAAATGTATGAGACTAAAGGAACCTATCGAAGTGCCTTTAGCACTTTAACACCAGGCTGACCAAGTTTGTAATAAAACTTTGTTGGCCGGGATTTCCACTCGGTCTCTAAAGCACGCTGCCACTCAACCACACAGGCCGAAAAATTTTGGCTTTCCTTTCATATCTTCAAGCTTCAATTGTAAAGGATTCAATTATTTAATTTTCAATTATATATTTACAAAGACAACGATTAGTTTTCATTGTCATGTTTTTTCGGTATAGTCGATACGATTCAAATTTCTTGTCAACACAAGCTTGTCTGTTAAAACGTCATTCATATCTGCTGTCGATAACATTGATAAATAGTTCCTTCAAAATTAATGACACAATAAAAAAACATAGCCTACTTGTAGCTGCTCAGTCAGACAGACCAACAAAATAAACATAAAAAAATAAGATAACGCCTTAAGGCGCTCATGTGCATTAGAGGGTTAAAGGGTCATTAATTGAATATCACTCATGAGTTTGGCGATGCCTTTTTAACATGTGTAAGCTTTGTCTTTGTTTTGTGCTCATTAATTTTCTTGCCTTCCCAGATTTTTTAACTTTTTTATTAATAAATAATTTATAACTTGTTGACGAAACAAACAATCAATCGTTTATCAAAAGAAAACATTGAATGCAACTTAAACAAAATAAATAGATTCAAAACGTGTGCTAAAGTGATTTAAATCAATTTGGCGTTAACCCAGCAATAATTTATTGCTGTTTATCTGAACACCTGCTTCTATTCTGGCCTCAAAATATAAAATTTTTTTTTGTGGTAGGGCAACATTTCCTGAACTGTGGCGACATTTCATTCATTACATTAAAGCTCTTAAAAACACTTAAAATTCACATAAAAATTTTCTAAATTCTCGTTATCGTCAACACCAGCTATTTGTTAGCCGTCTAGGATTTTAATAGCCTTCAAAGAAAAAAAAAACGTATTTATTACCGTTATTAAAAATTCACGCGCTTGACACTTAAAAAAAATGGTGCAATTATTTATGCAAAACATTACATCGTTCAACATGTTAGGCACACAGAGCAGACAGCTGCAACTTTAAGCCCAGCCAAAGTATGCCAAAAAGTATGCAATGAACTTTGTATTTGGACGAAAATTCTAGCTATAATGATTTGAAGTGGTTGTTGAACTTAAGAAATGATTATTTTAAAGCAAAATACATTAAAAAATTAAATTAGAAATTAAGCCTGAAAATATGCAAAAAAAAATATCAATGAGCAAATGTTTAAGTTCGCAATCAACGTAAGTTGCAGTAACAAGTAACAAGTAACAAGTAACAAGTAACAAGTAACAAGTAACAAGTAACAAGTA
Source organism: Tetanocera ferruginea (assembly GCA_958299015.1). Taxonomy (NCBI): domain Eukaryota; kingdom Metazoa; phylum Arthropoda; class Insecta; order Diptera; family Sciomyzidae; genus Tetanocera; species Tetanocera ferruginea. Next base: position 117,987,178 of record OY282643.1, on the reverse strand, counting down.
ACAAGTAACAAGTAACAAGTAACAAGTAACAAGTAACAAGTAACAAGTAACAAGTAACAAGTAACAAGTAACAAGTAACAAGTAACAAGTAACAAGTAACAAGTAACAAGTAACAAGTAACAAGTAACAAGTAACAAGTAACAAGTAACAAGTAACAAGTAACAAGTAACAAGTAACAAGTAACAAGTAACAAGTAACAAGTAACAAGTAACAAGTAACAAGTAACAAGTAACAAGTAACAAGTAACAAGTAACAAGTAACAAGTAACAAGTAACAAGTAACAAGTAACAAGTAACAAGTAACAAGTAACAAGTAACAAGTAACAAGTAACAAGTAACAAGTAACAAGTAACAAGTAACAAGTAACAAGTAACAAGTAACAAGTAACAAGTAACAAGTAACAAGTAACAAGTAACAAGTAACAAGTAACAAGTAACAAGTAACAAGTAACAAGTAACAAGTAACAAGTAACAAGTAACAAGTAACAAGTAACAAGTAACAAGTAACAAGTAACAAGTAACAAGTAACAAGTAACAAGTAACAAGTAACAAGTAACAAGTAACAAGTAACAAGTAACAAGTAACAAGTAACAAGTAACAAGTAACAAGTAACAAGTAACAAGTAACAAGTAACAAGTAACAAGTAACAAGTAACAAGTAACAAGTAACAAGTAACAAGTAACAAGTAACAAGTAACAAGTAACAAGTAACAAGTAACAAGTAACAAGTAACAAGTAACAAGTAACAAGTAACAAGTAACAAGTAACAAGTAACAAGTAACAAGTAACAAGTAACAAGTAACAAGTAACAAGTAACAAGTAACAAGTAACAAGTAACAAGTAACAAGTAACAAGTAACAAGTAACAAGTAACAAGTAACAAGTAACAAGTAACAAGTAACAAGTAACAAGTAACAAGTAACAAGTAACAAGTAACAAGTAACAAGTAACAAGTAACAAGTAACAAGTAACAAGTAACAAGTAACAAGTAACAAGTAACAAGTAACAAGTAACAAGTAACAAGTAACAAGTAACAAGTAACAAGTAACAAGTAACAAGTAACAAGTAACAAGTAACAAGTAACAAGTAACAAGTAACAAGTAACAAGTAACAAGTAACAAGTAACAAGTAACAAGTAACAAGTAACAAGTAACAAGTAACAAGTAACAAGTAACAAGTAACAAGTAACAAGTAACAAGTAACAAGTAACAAGTAACAAGTAACAAGTATAATTAATCGATAATTTAAACATTATCGTAATTTTCAAATTAGACAAAATTTAACTGAAAGTAATAAAAGTTAAACTTTTATCGAAAATCTAATCTTTTTTAATTGAAATTTATTGAATTTATGGAAAATATAAATAATCCAAACTGTTAATCTAATCGAAGACTAAAGTTCTCGAAAATTTACAACCAATCAAAATTTTAAAATTTTTCATAGTTTTAAAATTAATCGAAATTGTAAAATTTATTGAAATTTTAATGTTTTGAAATATTGTATTAATCGATATTTTTATATTACCTATAAAAATTCTTTTAAATTCATCATTAATCAAAATTTATCGAATTCTTAAGTTCGAAGAATTCGATACATTTTAATCGAACTTTAAAATGTATCGACAATTTAAAACGTATCAAAAATTTTAAAGTTATCGAAAAATTTCAAATTATCGAAAATTCTAAAACTATCGATAATTTGAAATGTATCGATAATTTAAAATTTATCGACATTTTCAAATAAGTTTCATCGAATATGTAATTTTTTCGAATATCTAAAATTTATCGAAAATTTAAAATTTATCAAAAATTTAAAATCTATCGAAAATTTAAAAACATTCAAAATTCATTGAAAATCAATAAAAAACGTAATTTATCGATCGTAAAAATTTATCAAACTTTAAAATTTATAAAATTTTAAAATTTATGTTAATTTTGATTTAGTTTGAAACATTGTATTAATCGTTATTTTTATATTATAAACTCTCTAAAAACAATTTTAAATTTATAACTAATCAAAGTTTTTGACTATGGAATGTAAAATTTATCGAATTCGTAAGTTTTTAATGAAGAAATTCATCGAAATTTAAAATTTATCGACAATTCAAAATTAATTAAAACATTTCAATTTTATCGAAAATTTTAAAGTTATCAAAAATTCATTATTTATCGAATTAAAATTGAAAATTTATCCATAATTTAAAATGTATCGAAATTTTAAAATTAAACAAAATTTACCTCAACAAAATAAAACTTAGATTTTTATAGAAAAATACTTTTTCTAAAATCTTAAATTTATCTAATATTTAAAATTCATCGAATATATCAAATTTGTCAAAAATTTAAAATTTTATCGAAAATATGAAATTTATCAAACATTTAAAATGTATAGAAATTTTATTTATAATTTTAGTCAAAATTAATCGAATTATTTATTGAAATTTTAAAATTTACAGAAATTTTAAAATTTATAGAAACTGTAAAATTTGTCGAAATTTAAAATTTATCGAAATTGTGGTAGGTTTGAAATATTGTTTTTATCGATATTTTAAAGACATAAACTCTGTACGAATAATTTAAAATTTATAATAAATTAAAATTTTTGACTATCGAATTCTTAAGTTTTGAATGAAAAAATTCATTGATTTAAATTTATTGACAGTTTAAAATACATAAAAAATTTTTAGCTCATCGAAAAATTTCGAAATTATTGAATATTTTTAAGTTATCGATAAATAAGAAAAAACCAATTTTTAAAATAAGTCAAAGTTTGAATTTATATCGAAAATGTAAAGTATTTTGTATATCTAAAATTTATCGAAAATTAAAACTTTATCGAAAATTTTAAACTGATAAAAAGTTTAAATAATAAATTATCGAGAACGTTGATTTATTTAAACTTAAAATTAATCAAAAACGTTAATTTATCGAAAATTTAAAATTTAAATTTTTCAAAATTTATTTAAATTTTAAAATTTATCAAAATTTTAATTTTTATCGAAATTTTAATGTTTTGAGATATTGTATTAATCGATATTTTTATGTTATAAGCTCTATAATAATAATTTTAAATTTATAATAAGTCAAAATTTTTGATTATCGAATGTAAAATTTATCGATAATTTTAAATTAATATAAAAGCTTAATGAAAATTTAAAATTTATCGATAAAAAAGAAAATTTAAATTTTTATCGAAAGTTTTAAATTTTTCCAAAACTTAAAAAGTATTTAAAATTTATCAAAAATTTCAAAAGTATGCAAATTTATCAAACATTTTAAATTTATCGACAATTTTAAATTCAACGGAAATTTTAATTTTATCCAATGTTTTAAATATATCGAAAATGTTTAATTTATCGGAAATTTAAAATTTATCAAAATTTTGAAAATTTATGGAAATTTCCAAATTTATCGATAATTTTAAATTCAGCGAAAATGTGCAATTAACTAAAAATTTAAAAATTATCGATAGTAAAAAATTAATGGAAATTTTTATTTTCAAAAATTTATTGAATTTTAGTTAAAATTAAAATTAAATTTAAATTTTTATCGAAAATTAAAAATTTTTCGAAAATTTATTATATTTTGAAAATGTAAAATTTTTAGAACAAATCCAATTTATCGAAAATATCAAATTTATCGAATTTATAAAATTAATTGAACATTTAAAATTTATCGAAAATTAAAAATTGATTAATGACTGATATTATCAAAATTTGTAAATGAGTCAAAATTTAAAAAAATTTTTTTAATTTGTATCAAAAATTTAAATGTTTGGAAAATCTGAAAGTTTTCGAAAACTTGAATTTTATAGAAAATATAAAATTAATTGAACTTTTAATTGTCGAAAATTCAAAATTATTAACTATCGAAAATTATTCAAAATTATTCGAACACGTTACGTTATCAAGTAACAAGCAACAATTAAGAACATGCAACATGTAACGACAATTAAATAGTTATATGAAAAATTATTTACGCGTAACAAAATAAAAAGTTTTTAAAGCTTAAGAGAAGATTTTGGATTTTAACTTTCAAAACCAGGCGCGCCCAGGCGGTTGGCTCGAAGCTTATATGTTTATAACTTTAGAAACGCTTTTCTCAAAACTAGTACTTTTTTCTGTAGACACGATTATTTGAAAATGATTCAACCGATCTTCATCTTCGAACAAATTGTTCGCCCCTATTTAATTTGTTTAAATTTTTTTTATATTTTTGCAACAAAATTTCGGAATTTTTCATTGAGAAAAAATAAAACAAATTTTTTTAAAAAAGTGCTCTCAAAGGGGACGAACCTTTATCCTTTAACTAAATCTTATTAATATATTTATTATGAACTTGAGACGAGGAATCATGTCCCCCGCATATCGCCTTTTTCGAAGCCGTCTTCGTTAATCTGGTGACAGCGACCCAATTATGAATATTTTTCTTAGAAATGTTAACTGAATATCCCTAAAAGGATACTTTGTTATTAGTAAGTATAATTTTTAGTAAAATCTAATCGTTTTCTCATACAAAAATCTTTAAAAAATATGCATTTTTATGAGAAAAATTTTAAACCATCCTTTTACGAGCTTAGAAATTGATTATTGCCTACTTTCAGGTGCTGCTGTTCTTAAAATTTGAACACAATTAAAATAATTTCCTTAATAAGCTTATTTCCTTTTCTGAGTTAAAATAGACTTATACATTTTTATGTAATTTTAATATTGCTTGCTTTTAGGCTCAAACATTTAATATGTCATAAAAAAATATTTAAAAAAACACTCTTTTTCATTATAATCAGTTTAGCCTCTTCATAAAAATTAAAATGTTGCCTACATTTAGGTGTTTGTTTTTAATTTAATCTTTAGCCAATAATAGCTTAATATTTACATATCCTTCTACACTCCCGCAAATATTTATATAATTAAGTTAAATTTAATTTAATTAAAACTCTTTGTTTCAGTTTAATTGACCATAGAAGCTGTTGTATTTTGTTTAATATATTTTTTGCCCTCATACCTGTATCTGTCCGTTCATTGAAAGCTGCTTAATTGATTTTTAAGTGGCCTCATTGTTTCATGCACCAGCTGCCTTCGTTCTATCTCTATTGCTCTTTCACTTGCAACATTGCCATCCCATTCTTTGATTTTGAATTAACCACTACATGCTGCAACATTTCAATTAAATTCGCATAATTAACTAATTTAATGCTGGCCTGTGTAGAATTATATTTGTTCTTACTGCTTCTGCTATTGTTGTTGCAGTTGTTGTTGTCGTTGTTGTGATGTTGCTGTTCCTGGTAATGTTCTGGTTTTTGTTGTCACCCCCAAATAGTCGTGCTTAACATTTAATTGAAATGATTACTATACTTATATAGTAGAATGAGATATAAATGCATGACATTGGCAACACCTGCTTTAATGGCTTTGTTGCCGTAATGGTATTTGAAGCCTTCAATATTGGTGTGTTTGTGAGTTGCCTATTGAAGTCAGCATATTTATTCAAGTTTCAGGATATTTGAATAAAATACAATTCTATATTTATGTTAAGAGTGGTGTTATTAAAACTAATTGCGGTACATTATCGATTTATATCTATATTTATGCTACTGTATTAACTTGAAGTACTGTTAGTTGTATGAAGTAAACTCCAAAACTACTAGGGGGATTTGTATGAAATACATTTTGAAATATCATATATTTGCTTAAGAATAACATAGGTGTATGTTTTAAAGAACATTTTATACAAAATATCTAATTTTATTGTTCAGCTTTTTAAGAAACTAGTAAACCTGTTGCCCGAATTCGAGCAATTCAATAAAAATTAATTGTTAGAAACGATATATTGAGTCTCAATAATGATATAAAAGATCATTATCTGAATGGTTTGACTTTAAACGTTTGATATAACACAAAATTTTTTAATGTAACTGTCAAAATACGAAGACGGACTTACACTAATATAACAACTGAAAAAAACATTATTACTATTCGAAAACATCGCAGCTTAACTCTTCCAGCTATAAAATATAACTAATGTTAAAAAAAAAACGCATTAAAAAATAGATTTAATAAATGATACTAAGATATATTTCAGAAATTAATAGAAGGTACTTACAGAACACCTACAACATCGATTTATGACACATTTAGATGAAAAAACACCAAAAAACCCAAAAAAAACTGTTTTGAAAACTGTTAAAATTTGACTGACTTGTTTGCTCGGAAAGTGGAATTTTTTGATTTTGGAACTGCATTTTTAGGACAATTGACATTTGAGGAATGCATAAAAGATAATTTTGGTTAAAAATTTTTAGTTTTGAATAAAATTCAAATTCGATCAACTCATAAGCTCTTCTCAAACTAAATTGCAAATCGATAAAATAACGGATTTTTGTACAAAAATTTTATTTCTGTTTTAAAAGGTTGGGAACCCCCTGAAGTGAAATCACAATTTTTAAAAGTGGTTTGCACATATACAGCCTAAACCTGATTTAATGACATCTAAATCGATAGAATCGGTCCATTGGTCTGGGAGGAGTTGAAGTCACAAAAAAAACCTTAGCCTATTAATTATATAGATGACCACTCATGCCTCGTATTGCTTGGTCGTTTGGTTTCCACACGTTTGTATTGCGAAAGTTTCTAAATTTTTGTAAACTTCTGACAAGAAATACGTAAATAAGTACACTGAGGGAAAAATGTGTTAAAATAAAATTAAATTGTGTTCATATCTAACGAATTTGTTATTGAAATAGAGCTTGAAACAAATTCATTAAAATTAAACACAACTATATTTAAATTTAAATTCAAAACAAAAGTTTTTGTTTTTAAAACAATGTTTTTGTTACGAAAAACAAATTTAAAACAAAAATTTTAAGATTTAAAACAAATATTTTAAAGCATATTTCGATGCCATTTTTTTAGCTTTACCGAGTTTTTAGCATCAGATGCACAGACAACTACCCTCGGGACCTCCGAATGTTAACTCCATTCGAAGAATTTTTCATTTGATATATTTAAATATTTAATTAATTAATTTTTTAATTCAATATTTTTCAAACCAATTCAAAAAATTCAAAAATTTTCTTGTATTCAAATTTTTGCTTGTTTTTTCAAAGAAATAATGAGAGAAAATAAAAAAAAGAAAGTAGTTTATTGGTAGTTGAAAATTAAACACACTTGTTTTAATTTTTGTTTTGTAGAAACGCAAAGGCTAACGCATTATTTCTATTTCAAAATTTTTTGTTTAATTTTAAAGTATGTTTTTTTTCTCAGTGTACGAAATAAGTATTCAATGTAAGATAAGGGTGGAGAAAATAAATTTTTAAGCTTCATATTGCTTATACGATCGTGATACTTGAGTATCTAGCGATTACATAGCTCTAGCACCAATTGTTGGTAGGTCTCATCTTCTCTGTTCTCTATCTATGATCTGTCAAAATTTTGGATGTTTGAGGGCCCATAAAGATTCTCTCCTTAAGCTCTGCTATCTAGAGTGTCTATTTAGAGATTTTTAGACGCCTTTTCGTTCTGGTTCATACACTCAGAAAAATATCAACGGTAATATTAACAGTCGACTGATTTTCTGATTTTCTGAGTGAATGAATTTTAAATTAAATTAAATTAAATTAAATTAAATTAAATTAAATTAAATTAAATTAAATTAAATGAAATGAAATGAAATGAAATGAAATGAAATGAAATGAAATGAAATGAAATGAAATGAAGGAAATGAAATGAAATGAAATGAAATGAAATGAAAGGAAATGAAATGAAATGAAATGAAAGGAAATGAAGGAAATGAAATGAAATGAAATGAAATGAAATGAAATGAAATGAAATGAAATGAAATGAAATGAAATGAAATGAAATGAAATGAAATGAAATGAAATGAAATGAAATGAAATGAAATGAAATGAAATGAAATGAAATGAAATGAAATGAAATGAAATGAAATGAAATGAAATGAAATGAAATGAAATGAAATGAAATGAAATGAAATGAAATGAAATGAAATGAAATGAAATGAAATGAAATGAAATGAAATGAAATGAAATAAAATGAAATGAAATGAAATGAAATGAAATGAAATGAAATGAAATGAAATGAAATGAAATGAAATGAAATGAAATGAAATGAAATGAAATGAAATGAAATGAAATGAAATGAAATGAAATGAAATGAAATGAAATGAAATGAAATGAAATGAAATGAAATGAAATGAAATGAAATGAAATGAAATGAAATGAAATGAAATGAAATGAAATGAAATGAAATTAAATTAAATTAAATTAAATTAAATTAAATTAAATTAAATTAAATTAAATTAAATTAAATTAAATTAAATTAAATGAAATGAAATGAAATGAAATGAAATGAAATGAAATGAAATGAAATGAAATGAAATGAAATGAAATGAAATGAAATGAAATGAAATGAAATGAAATGAAATGAAATGAAATGAAATGAAATGAAATGAAATGAAATGAAATGAAATGAAATGAAATGAAATGAAATGAAATGAAATGAAATGAAATGAAATGAAATGAAATGAAATGAAATGAAATGAAATGAAATGAAATGAAATGAAATGAAATGAAATGAAATGAAATGAAATGAAATGAAATGAAATGAAATGAAATGAAATGAAATGAAATGAAATGAAATGAAATGAAATGAAATGAAATGAAATGAAATGAAATGAAATTAAATTAAATTAAATTAAATTAAATTAAATTAAATTAAATTAAATTAAATTATATTAAATTAACTTAACTTAAATTAAATTAAATTAAATTAAATTAAATTAAATTATATTAAATTAAATTAAATTAAATTAAATTAAATTAAATTAAATTAAATTAAATTAAATTAAATTAAATTAAATTAAATTACATTAAATTAAATTAAATTAAATTAAATTATATTAAATTAAATTAAATTAAATTAAATTAAATTAAATTAAATTAAATTAAATTAAATTAAATTAAATTAAATTAAATTAAATTAAATTAAATTAAATTAAATTAAATTAAATTAAATTAAATTAAATTAAATTAAATTAAATTAAATTAAATTAAATTAAATTAAATTAAATTAAATTAAATTAAATTAAATTAAATTAAATTAAATTAAATTAAATTAAATTAAATTAAATTAAATTAAATTAAATTAAATTAAATTAAATTAAATTAAATTAAATTAAATTAAATTAAATTAAATTAAATTAAATTAAATTAAATTAAATTAAATTAAATTAAATTAAATTAAATTAAATTAAATTAAATTAAATTAAATTAAATTAAATTAAATTAAATTAAATTAAATTAAATTCAATTAAATTAAATTAAATTAAATTAAATTAAATTAAATTAAATTAAATTAAATTAAATTAAATTAAATTAAATTAAATTAAATGAAATGAAATGAAATGAAATGAAATGAAATGAAATGAAATGAAATGAAATGAAATGAAATGAAATGAAATGAAATGAAATGAAATTGAATTAAATTAAATTAAATTAAATTAAATTAAATTAAATTAAATTAAATTAAATTAAATTAAATTAAATTAAATTAAATTAAATTAAATTAAATTAAATTTAACTAAATTAAATAATTGTATTTAATTTATTTAAAACTTATATGTTGATCCCGTAAAAAAATCCCGTTAGTTTCTCTTCAAGCTCTAATTGAACTTACATTCACTGCTCATGCGCGCTCTTTTCACTTGCAGAAAGAGTAGCATAAGAGTTGCCAACTTATTGATTTAAGGACTTATTAAATATTTTCAACCAAACTGTTTACATTTTCATAGTTCTTGATTTAAGCATAAAAACAAAACGGCTAGTTGGCAGTTCTGATATTTTAATTTTTTTCTAACCTAGTCTCTTCATATATTTTCTCTTTATCTCTGTCTTTTAGCTTCAAACAAACGCAAACAATGCAATTTTTTTTAAAGAATAAACTTGGTGTTTAGATAAGTTTTGTTGCTTTAATGGCATAAGTTTAAAATAAAATTTGTTAATTTAAAGTTTTCAACATAAAATTAAAAGTTTGCTTTCCAAATAATATTCAAGATAATTCATTACAAACATAACGAGCAAACTTTTTAACAAGCAAAATAGCAACATGAAGCTTCTAATATTCTAAGATTGTTAACTTTAAGATTGACCTTGAGGTTTTTGTATTTGCTGTTGTGGTATAGCTGCAATTGCGCTTCATCTTGTTGTTGTTGTTGTTGTTATTTTTGTTGTTGTTGCTGTTAAACAACCATTTGTGTGCGTTTTTAATTAATGTGTGCTCAGTAGCTGCTGCTGCTGCTGCTGTCGCTATTCCTGCCAATCTGTTGCCTTAGTTTTCAGCGCACAACAGACCAGCACGAGCAGGGAAAGAAACACATATACACACACACACAAACACACCCAAACAAACGCACTCATTGACATACATAAAGCATGCAACGCTAATGTAAGTTGATATGTTTTGTGGGCTTTGTTGTTGGTGTTGCTGTTTTTGTTGCTAATTCTATGCATGTTGCATTGCACGAAATTCAATGCAGCGTGATTTATATACATATCATTAAAAACTAAGAGCCTAAAAGTAGGCAGCGATAAATTGCTGCCATACTGTTTGCACTCGCAGCGAGTTTTAATTGGTTTGGTGCGGCCTAAATTTGATTTTGAATAAAATTAAAAATGCAATGCAAGCTATTATTGGAAAACTTCAAAATGTTGCAACTAATACTCGAAGAAAAGATATACATTAAACTTGCAAATAAAATAATTGCATGCTTCTAGGCTGTAGTGTTAATAAGTTTTAAATATTTTCTTATTATAATATTGCTTTTCAATTATGAAGTTAAATAGCATCTTAACAATAATAAAGCAAATTCAAACCATTTGCATACTTTAAGGCTTTGATCGTACAGCACAAATAAAACTCAGTAAAGATTTTCTACATCTTGTAAATGTAATACAATTAAAAATATTTGCATACTCTTAAGCATAACTTAATCATGAAGAATAATTATTAAAGAATTTTCCACATGCCAAGAAACTTTGATGACGTTTTAAGTTGAGCCAAAAAATAAAAACAAAAAACAATGTAAGCTGTTTTGTTGCTTAAGGCTTAACAAAACAACTGTGAATCATTAAGTTTACATACCACCCAATGAAAAGACGCACAAGGCATGAAATACTAGAAATTATTGCATGCTTTTAGGCTTGAATAAACGCAAAGACGTGCCACTAAAAAGAAAATGTTATAAATACCATAGCATAAGAACACATGACGTAGAGATGACTAATTCAACTCCTCTTCTGGGAAAAGGATTTAAATTGCTGCTAAGTATAATTTTAAGGATTTCTTCTAATTATATAAAAACATCTGCCATCAAGAATCGCAAATGATTTAAATGAAAAAAATAATCAAAATAATTTAAAAAAGTTGATTAATTGTACAACTACAAAACGCTTAAAGAGTTTCTTATTGTTGAGTTGAGGAAGTTGAGCAGATTTTCTCCTTGGATAGAATGAGGAAGTTTGATAGATTTTCTCCAGATGGGATATCTGAGAATTGATGTAGATTTCTCCTGAAAATCTTATATCGTTATCTAGATCTCAAAAATGCTCCAGAGGCGTTTTATGAGATTTGGAAAGAAATATGATATAAGAATTAAGAAGAAGGAGTTCATGTTTCGTAGGTCTTACCTTGGCAAGAGTTTATTAACAAGAGATCGACTTAAGATTTAAAAGAACAGGAAAAAACTTATTCTAAGTAAGAAAAATACAAAGAGAATGAAAATGGCGCATATTCGAAAATAAGTTGCGCCATCTGTTAGTGAAGTTAGCTTATCAACTAAGTTAAAACGGACGATACGTAACGTAAGATATTTCTTAACCTGAACACTTATTATTAAGAAAAGCTATAAAGAGATGAACCTAAATGATGAGAAATAAATTGATCTTAAAATAGTTTTATAGAAATTACATGAGTAGAATTGACTATAACATATAATAAATTTTATAGCAAAATTATTGAATATTATTCGGTGAGTTACGCGTTTAAAACACTGCGAGTTGACTCTGGACTAATGGTCTCTGCTGCCACAAAAGTTCGCAAGAATTCACTTTAGTCTTTGGGCATCATTGATCATTGAAGGTTTGGGCATCATTGATGCTGCTTTCCCCGGGCCCTTTAGATCCACTCCGAAGTACATTTTTATTTGTGCTACCATTTTTATTAACACTGATTCTCCAAACCCATACTTTCTGTATTTTAAGTGAACTTCGTGATGTTGTCTAGTCTCTTATCCAACAGTGATGTATCCAATAACTTCTTCAGAACTTTGGAAAATCTGTTTTTCTTCTATCGGAATCCATTATTTTGTTGATTTGGACATTCACGCAGAAGTCGGGTTATTGTTCATCTGTTCCTGTGAACTTTTAGGGTTTAAATGACCCTATCAACCTCACCTTGTTATAATACTGGAAAGTTCCTGCACGCGTTCTGGTTGTATATTTTCCAGTATGGTGGCAGCATCGCTTTGATTCCAGAATTTTACAACCTAGATAATGCGTTCCATTAGTAACGGAAACGTTTTTGATTGAATTCCGTCAATAATTTGTCAGATGTTAAAAGGTTTCCTGGTACTTTCCTGGTCTTCGAAACAGTGTTGCTAGAAAGACGAACTGCAATTTACCACTATTTGCCCACTTTTGCTGCTCACTAATTGCTGCTCACATGCTCTCGATGGACTATTATATATTTCTTAAGATGATCGTTTTTGTTTCCTTGCTACACTATACCAGTCGTTTACCATGGATCCGTAGTTAATCATAGGATGGCCGACATACATCTCGTCGGCACAGCAATCGATTTGGCAAGACAAGACACTGACCAAATCAGGAGAGCTTACGACGCGTCCATGCTCCTTAGAGACCCAGCAAACGACACCATAGTCCAGTGTACTGGTGGTCTCCAGAAATCGCTGATATTTGGGAAAATGAAATGTATTGTGTGGTTTTTTTTTCATAGATTATTTTATTGGTATCATCGGAATGAGAGACGCACGGTCTATCAACGCATAATTATGTTTTGAAAAGTTCGAGGTGGTGCGTTTTGACATACGATATTGTAAAGTTTCTACTACGCAGAACAAAGGACGGGCAGCACACAACCGACCTAACGCAGCATTGCGTTTTAGTTAATAAACAGACTCCAGAGCTTTCAAAGCGGCTTGACTATCAGATAGAATGCAAATATCCCTAGTTAATATATCATTGATCCAAAGCAAAGTAACGACTTCATGTATAGCAGTAACTCAAGTTTGACGTTTATTGATTCATAGTAGACTCCTTCTCCTACCAGTTTGCCACCCAATTTTGATCCATCGGTATGGATTTCAATTGCATTGCTAGGTGGTGGGTTTCCAATCTCAAAATCATTTCTGGAGGGAATGGGTGCATCAAACTTTTTGTTGAAGTCCTTTTTGCGTGATGAAGTCCTTTGCTTGTTACTATTACCACTGGATTGTAACTATTGTCTCTGAATCTGCGGAGAAAAACGTTGTTAATGGAATTTTAAAATGGTACAAAGTTTCTTACCTTCGAGTGTGGAGTGAAACAGTTAAACTATTGCGAATTAGTAGTGGGATTCTGTAACTTTTTCGCAACTTCTGATCGGAATCGCAATTTGCGACTTTTTTCGGTTGTCATACCGAAAACGGTATTCACTAACTTGTAGATTGCGATCTAATTAGGTAGAAAAAAAATTTACGAATTTAATTGAAAAAAGTGGCAGCACTTCTTATTTATCGTTGTGAAATGTCAAATTTATTTAGTTAGAAAATAAATAAACATTTTAAATTCAAAATGGTCAAAGCGGCTAGAGCTTTGTTGGAGCAAAATTTGTGAATGCTGGGTTTTTTACCAGCAAAATAAAGATCTTGCAGAAGGTAAGTTCTTCTCAATTCATGGCCGTGCAGAAACGGAAAGAAATGTCAGGAATTAACAGAAGATTTGAACGGGATCCAAGGAGCTGTTAAAACGGTTGCACAATGGCAGATAGTAAGTTATCATCTCATCATCATTGTTAATTATTTATACTTTGCAGGTCTGGCGCGATCTTAAAAGTCGCACCTCTATTAGGAGTAGACAACGCCGCAAGCAGGTTGCGGCCACTGGTAATCAGCCAATAGTGTTAGCGCCTCTTTCAGAACTGGATTTGCAGGTTAAGGAAATCGTAGGCTCTCAATACGTCGAAGGAAGTGCTGAGTGTGCTGAAAGTCACTCTGATGAGCAAGTTAGAATAAATAATAATATCAATAGTAATGATGAGCGTTCAATGCCGTTGAATGCCTCGAATAAAACTTGTGCATCAAGTTTTAAAACATACTTGATAATAAGAAGTTCTATCAAAGTCCTTACAAGAACTAATAGCGCAAATTTTATCAATAATGAAATTACCAAGTGTTATGTTTTCAGGAACTACAACTTGCTTTAGAGGCTGGAATGGATAATGTACTTCGTCTCAGCCCTAATTTTGTTTCAGCTGTGCCGGAGCAATCTCAGCAGCAGCAGCAAGATCAACTGCCGACGAGCTCAGCACGTAAGCGAAGGGTCTTACAACCACAAGGACGATAGAGGAGCATCTCTGTTGCGGACGACTCGCGAGAGCAGTTTGCAAAAATGGCGAAACAGCAAGCAGAAGCTATGACGGTAACTTAAAACGATTTTATTTAACTATTTTTATTTAACTCTTCTTTTATATTGTAGATGTTTGCAGAATCTCTTAAAATTATAAGGTAGGCTCATATTAATATGACTGCTTAAATGTCTAGTTTTACACAAACAATGCTGTGAGGTGCTATAAAAGTCAAACGAAAAGGCAACAACAACAATTAGAACAACTATTAGTTGTGGTATTATGGGCTTTGGCCGTAAAACAAAGATTTGTTTTAATTTTATTTTTATTTATATTTACTCCGATATTTCGGCTTAATTTTTAAGCCTTCTTCCGGGACTAGAAAAATAACACATTACAAATTTTACATTTAACACAAAACAACAATGTTACCATTTAAAAATTGAACAATTACAATTAATTAAAACTCTACTAAAAATTGAAGCTGCCTCTAGCTGTTCGGCGGCTTCATCGTCAACTGTGTTTTTGTTTTATTATGTGTTTATAAATATGCGCGCAGTTATCGGTGTCCGTTTTGTAGTTTAGTCTAATGTTTGTTGGAGTGTTGATTATGTGCAGCATTTCTATTGTGTACCTTCTTCGGTAATTCGTCTCTTGTTGTAAGATTTTTGTGTGTTCAAAGTCCGGAGAGTGATTATGTTGGAGACAGTGGGCCGCAAGCGCTGTTTTGTGGTCATATTTAGATTTAAGATCTGATTTGTGCGCTGAAAGCCTAGTTTTCAGCTTTGATTTTGTTGTACCGACGTATACTTTGTTGCATACATCGGACCCGTCACCTTTGCAGTTTATTTTATAAATCAGATTGTGTTTGTCCATGTCATCCACTTTGCATTTTGTTTTGCTGTGAAACTGTTTAAGTTGATTGTTTGTTTTTGGAGCCAATAAAAAATTCTTTTTGTTGTAAATGTCCGAATTTTGAAGTTTTTCCGTCAGGCCCGGGATGTAGGTGATTCCCTTGTATATTTTTGGTTCTGTTGCCTCTATGTTTTTTGGAATGTTGTTGTTTTTGTATTCTTTAATTAAACGTGCAATAGAGTAGTGTGGAAAATCGTTGTTTCTGAGTAATTGTGTGATTCGCCTTGTGTTGTTTTTATGAAAAATTCCATCGCTGATGTTGTAGACTCTGCTTATAAAATTTCTTGCCGTGTTGAAAATTGTTTTTTTAGGATGTTTGGAGAAAAAATTTATTAGCCTTCCTGATGATGTTGGTTTTTGGTACCAGTCCGTTTTCATTTTGTTATTGTTTCGTACAACAACCGCATCAAGGTACGGCAATCTCCCTTCTTTTTCTAAGTCAACTGTGAATTTTATGTGGCCGTTGCATTTGTTCAGTGTTTTAAGTGTATTATCTAATTTGTCTGTTTTTACTATTACAAAAATATCGTCTACGTATTTGGTTAATAAACGTGGTTCATCGTTCGAGTTTTCTATAAACATGTCCAGTACCTCTTCCATAACAATGTCAGCAATAATTGGCGAAATGGGTGAACCCATTGGCATTCCTTTTAATTGGCTATACATTTTATTGTCAAACTTGAAATAATTGTTTTCTTTGATGCAGAATCTGAGGATGTCCAAGAAAAGTTTTTTTGGCATTTTTGTTAGCATTTGTATTTTACTCCAATGTTTTTCAATGGTTTTTATTGCAAATTCCACCGGTATACTGGGAAACAAATTAACTACATCAAAGGAAACCATTACCTCATTATCAAAAATGTGTGTGTTGTTGATCTTGTTCTTGAAATCTGTGGCGTCTTTTACGTTGTATTTGGAATTTTCAGTCAATGTTTTTAATATGTTTACCATGTACTTGCTGAGTTCATACGATGGCGAATTTATGGACGAGCAAATAGGACGGAGAGGCATGTCGTTTTTATGAATTTTAGGTAGACCGTAAATTCGTGGTATCGTTGCCGTGTGTGTTGTCATTTTAAACTTTTCTTGTTTGTTTATAATGTCTTGTTTAAAAAGTGATTCTATAAAGCTGTTGTTTTTTTGTTGTAATGTAAGTGTCGGGTCTCTTCTAATTGTTTTGTACGTCCACCCGTCGCTCAAAATAGTTTTCATCTTTTTATCGTAGTCTTCTTTGTACATGGCTACTGTCTTACTCCCTTTGTCCGCCTCCACAATAATTATGTCTTTGTATTGTTTTAGGAATTCTCTTGTTTTGTCCGCTATGTTGATAATGTACGCGTCTCTTTCTGTATGTTTTAATTCTTTTAGATGTCTTTCCATCAATGTTGTAAGTTTAATTCTTGCTGTCTCCTGTTGTTCTTTCTCAGTGATTGTCTGTATGCAATCCTCTCCTTCTGCGATGATGGTAAACAACGGAAAATGTTTTTTTGTTATTGGGAGCGCAAACTTAGGTCCATGAGCAAGCAACCACTGTATCTCTCTTGGTATTGTTATGTTTGTTTTGTTCACAAACCACGGCATTATGTTGTTGTTTATGTTTAACTTTTTGATTTGTTCTTCCCTCAATTTTTCCAATTTTTGCTCCTGTCTAATCGTCGCCTGCTGCTTTTCACGTAGTGCAAGTGTTTCGTTACTTATTTTAATGAGTTTGGCCTCCTCTTTTATAATTATCGTGTCTATTATGTTTTCAAGATCCACTTTCTGTTGTATGATGTCCCTCAAAATTTGGTGCTTGTAAGAAATAAGTTGATTTAAAATTTTTTGTTGGTAATTTAGTGTCTGTTTCTCTATGGAATTTAATAACTTTTTGGAAAGCGTGTTGTTGTTGTTGTTTTTGTGTGCAAAAAATAATTTTGGTACATTTTTAGTTGTGTTTTTAAGAAATTTTGGTATAATTTTAAATTGTCTGCATTTGACTAAAAAGTCGGTGCTGCATTTCGTGTTTGTGTAAACTTTGCTCACGTGTCGGTGTTTGTTAATGATCTTATTCATATTGTTACCGTATTTTTCTTTAAGTTGTTTGTATGTTAGTACTTCAATACTAACTCCTGGCGTGCCCTCCATGGTTGTATGTTGAAAATTATTCGGCCTTGTACGTTTATTAGTTGTGGTATTATGGGCTTTGGCCGTAAAACAAAGATTTGTTTTAATTTTATTTTTATTTATATTTACTCCGATATTTCGGCTTAATTTTTAAGCCTTCTTCCGGGACTAGAAAAATAACACATTACAAATTTTACATTTAACACAAAACAACAATGTTACCATTTAAAAATTGAACAATTACAATTAATTAAAACTCTACTAAAAATTGAAGCTGCCTCTAGCTGTTCGGCGGCTTCATCGTCAACTGTGTTTTTGTTTTATTATGTGTTTATAAATATGCGCGCAGTTATCGGTGTCCGTTTTGTAGTTTAGTCTAATGTTTGTTGGAGTGTTGATTATGTGCAGCATTTCTATTGTGTACCTTCTTCGGTAATTCGTCTCTTGTTGTAAGATTTTTGTGTGTTCAAAGTCCGGAGAGTGATTATGTTGGAGACAGTGGGCCGCAAGCGCTGTTTTGTGGTCATATTTAGATTTAAGATCTGATTTGTGCGCTGAAAGCCTAGTTTTCAGCTTTGATTTTGTTGTACCGACGTATACTTTGTTGCATACATCGGACCCGTCACCTTTGCAGTTTATTTTATAAATCAGATTGTGTTTGTCCATGTCATCCACTTTGCATTTTGTTTTGCTGTGAAACTGTTTAAGTTGATTGTTTGTTTTTGGAGCCAATAAAAAATTCTTTTTGTTGTAAATGTCCGAATTTTGAAGTTTTTCCGTCAGGCCCGGGATGTAGGTGATTCCCTTGTATATTTTTGGTTCTGTTGCCTCTATGTTTTTTGGAATGTTGTTGTTTTTGTATTCTTTAATTAAACGTGCAATAGAGTAGTGTGGAAAATCGTTGTTTCTGAGTAATTGTGTGATTCGCCTTGTGTTGTTTTTATGAAAAATGCCATCGCTGATGTTGTAGACTCTGCTTATAAAATTTCTTGCCGTGTTGAAAATTGTTTTTTTTAGGATGTTTGGAGAAAAAATTTATTAGCCTTCCTGATGATGTTGGTTTTTGGTACCAGTCCGTTTTCATTTTGTTATTGTTTCGTACAACAACCGCATCAAGGTACGGCAATCTCCCTTCTTTTCAGGAAGGCTAATAAATTTTTTCTCCAAACATCCTAAAAAAACAATTTTCAACACGGCAAGAAATTTTATAAGCAGAGTCTACAACATCAGCGATGGCATTTTTCATAAAAACAACACAAGGCGAATCACACAATTACTCAGAAACAACGATTTTCCACACTACTCTATTGCACGTTTAATTAAAGAATACAAAAACAACAACATTCCAAAAAACATAGAGGCAACAGAACCAAAAATATACAAGGGAATCACCTACATCCCGGGCCTGACGGAAAAACTTCAAAATTCGGACATTTACAACAAAAAGAATTTTTTATTGGCTCCAAAAACAAACAATCAACTTAAACAGTTTCACAGCAAAACAAAATGCAAAGTGGATGACATGGACAAACACAATCTGATTTATAAAATAAACTGCAAAGGTGACGGGTCCGATGTATGCAACAAAGTATACGTCGGTACAACAAAATCAAAGCTGAAAACTAGGCTTTCAGCGCACAAATCAGATCTTAAATCTAAATATGACCACAAAACAGCGCTTGCGGCCCACTGTCTCCAACATAATCACTCTCCGGACTTTGAACACACAAAAATCTTACAACAAGAGACGAATTACCGAAGAAGGTACACAATAGAAATGCTGCACATAATCAACACTCCAACAAACATTAGACTAAACTACAAAACGGACACCGATAACTGCGCGCATATTTATAAACACATAATAAAACAAAAACACAGTTGACGATGAAGCCGCCGAACAGCTAGAGGCAGCTTCAATTTTTAGTAGAGTTTTAATTAATTGTAATTGTTCAATTTTTAAATGGTAACATTGTTGTTTTGTGTTAAATGTAAAATTTGTAATGTGTTATTTTTCTAGTCCCGGAAGAAGGCTTAAAAATTAAGCCGAAATATCGGAGTAAATATAAATAAAAATAAAATTAAAACAAATCTTTGTTTTACGGCCAAAGCCCATAATACCACAACTAATAAACGTACAAGGCCGAATAATTTTCAACAATTAGAACAACTTTAATTCGAACAGCTGATTTTGACATCTAGCTCACTTCCTCTCCAATATGCGCTTACCTTGTTATTCTATCATGGTTCATACTATATTTTTCTTCTCTTCTCTTAATCATTAACTTATTCTAAAGACTGTTTCCTTCTTATACTGACTTTCAATCTCTTCTTTTTCTTTAAACACAAGTATTAAATTCAGTAAAATGTAAATATTTTGTTTCATACTTTTATTATATTACACAGGCCGACACAATTTTTATGAAATAAACAAATTTATCACGAAGATTTCACGCTGTATTTGTAGTCTTATTTTAACATTAATTTCCATATTAAGCTTTTTTTCATATATCAGTTTTAAGTGAACGATAATGAAATAATGCGTTCTTGAATGGGTCTTGCTAAAACTGAAGGTTGAAGGTTTTCTTCGATGTCTTGTAAACGTTGAATCGCCAAAGCAGTGTTTGTGTATGATTGAAGTGAGTTTTCTGGTTCCTATGATGTGACTGTTCTTAAGCGCATGTTATGTAGAACAAAATAACCCTTTGTTGGGATAGACACCTCCTCCATGTGCCTTTAAGAACGCCAAAAAGCCTTTCTATTCAGTTTCTAGACTTACAAAGAGCTTCATTATATAGAAACTATGGTGAATCTTGAGGCTGGTACGGAAGAGTAGTCATAAGCTTAGGTCTTAGAGGGTAACCAGAATCTCCTAAAATAATAAGATACATTTTTAGTAAGGTATGTCGTAATATAAAAATATTCTATAGTTCAAACCTATTAAAAAAATTCTATGATCCTCATTTTAAAGTGACCGTTTCATTATATCGCGAATAGCAGAAGATCTCCAAACATATGAGTCATGTCGGGAGTCAGGATATCTCGCATTAACATTAAGAATTTTCAGATTTGGGTCACAAATCTTAAATAAATAAATAAAATATAAAAAGGTTTTAATTAATTAACTATATATTATAAATTTTACACACTGGTAAACATTTAATAAACCCATTTAATAGACCCATGTCAAAACAACCCAGTTGAAGAAGGTACGTCATATTGGATCACTTTTTATAAAATATCTATAAAATACTTATTTTTAAATCTTGCCATTTGGACGTTAATGGAATGGTATGCATGGTGATTGACATAAGCTGCTTCATGAGCTTTCGGGCCGATTATTGCCACTGGAGAACAGTCAATTGCATCTATGGCACCGACAAAACGTTCTCGAGCATTACGAAACACATTGCGTGCTGCTTCTCGTTCTTGCTGTGTCACAGGAAATCTCACATTTGGTCGAAACATTTTCGAATTATTTGCGTCCGTTACTCGAGGAATGGATCGACTTATGGATGATTCGCTCATCAAAAGTCCACTTTGCTCACTGACGGGGCGTTGGAATCAGCCAGTTGCATTAAAGCGTAGCGCTGCAAAAACCTTCAATCAAAAGAAAAGGTCGAATATGTCTAAAAACCATAAAACAATATTTATTTATTTCGGCATGATGCGATTCAGTTTTTTTGAATTTACCCAACTCCAAGTCAAAAGGAGAATCAATTCTTCGTAGATATGCTCGTTCCAAATTTGTATCATGAAAATGAGTTTCAGTTGCTTGGAGCGACGCATCCATTGCCAAATAATTAAAAGCCATTTAAAGCTAATTAACGAACGAAGACGAAGGAAGTGTTTACAGAATACCACTTTCCGAAAATGATCACAAACATAGCTTTGCGACACCGAATTAGGGATGCCGAAAAAACAACGATGCATCGAAAATATCGATGTTTTGCTTCGATGCATCGAAAAATTTTCACTCGATGTTTGAATAGCCGATACATCGATGCATCGATGTTTTTTAAATATCGAAAACTGACATCACTAGTTCAGCGAACCGCCATTTCTATTTGTAAATTGTGCAAAAAAATAAAGCGAGCATTAACAGGTTTTCTTATTATAACTCTCTCTCTGTAAGTCAAATTGAGAATAGATTTTTAAAATATAGATTTTTAAAAACCCAAAAAATTTAGGGAGAGTTTTGGAGGACTTAAAAATTTAAACTTTTATGGTTCTTGTGGTTTAACGAAAACGTTTTTGACCTGATTCGATAGTCCATTAGAAACATAAATAGCTCAGGTATAGTTATTAATTTGAAATTATGTTCAATTTTGCTTATAACATACTTTGTTGTTTAGTAACATCTTAAAAATTGTCTACAAATCGATGCATCGATACATCGAAGTATGCCCTCCAATGCATCGAAAGATATCGATGTACATTTCGATGCATCGAGTCACAGAAAAACATCGATGTATTTTTCCCACTGACATCCCAACACCGAATATCGGCCGAAATGTCTTACAGAATCCCACTTGCATCTCCCTTGCAAACGGTTATTTGAAAATGGGGATCATATAACTTTTTTAATAGGGTTGAAGTATAGAATGTTTTTATGTTACGACATACCTTACTAAAAATGTACCTTATTATTTTAGGAGATTCTGGTTACCCTCTAAAACCTTAGCTTATGACTCCTCTTCCGTACCAGATCTTATGACGGTCAGGTCTTCGATCTTGCGACTTCAGGTCTTCGATCTAGCTGTTCACAATCCATGGTTTCTGCATAAAGGCCGCATCTACTGTCTTCTCAGATATCCACAGCATCAAGTCGTTGGATGCAAATTAATGTTCACTACTTGCAGCTGCCTTCTTTTTTCCACTATTACTGATTGAGCCTCCTTATCTCCTAGACAGCATATGAGCATGTCCGATTGCTTCTTAAGTCAACCTGGAGAAACAGTTTGTACAGTGAAGTGAAGAATTGCCTCCCCATTACCTTGAATTTCCGCCAAGAAATGAGCTTTCACACTTGAATTTTATTCGTCTTTATTCGCCGCAAGAAAGATCTGAATGGATTGGACCTCTTGCTAGATAGTAGGTAAAGTCCTTTCAGTTCTTTTATGGCGGTGCGAAAGCTTGGATTTGGAAATCATCTTCAGTAAAGACCCTTACCAAATTTCACCTTTAGGTCTCTAGATTGGCAATGGTTTCAATCAGGAACTCCAGCCTCTTGCTAGTTCCACATATGACTCTTGCCTGTCTTGCAACCAACTGACGCCGTAGGACCTTTTATACCCAGGATCATCGTGTTCGAAGCAGTATTGCCAACAATCTCAAACCAAAAGGCACCAACTCACAGACAAAAATGCTTAATTTTGATAAAAAAAATACTAAAAATAAATAATTAAGTTGATGTATAGAAATATAGGATAACAGATCAAAAAACATTCTTTAATATTTAATATTTTTACTTAAAAGTCTTAATTTTCTTTGTGGTTTCCGAAGTTGTTTTCGCGAATTCATTTATAATATTTACTGGAGATACTTCAATCAATGGGTAAATGGGTTCAAATTATATAATGAATTCATTATGCTAATTTTTATGGCTAATTTTTATGTAAGAACATTTTCTATCGGATATATTTTTAAAAATTTTGATTTTATCTTCATTCCTTTTATTGCGAATTTATTTTCTATTTTGGGGTCCTTTATTAGCTGCTTGGTTTTCCTTTTGCCCATCATTTGTTGCAACAATTGGGCAATATATTTTTTGGATCGTTTCTCTTCTTTGTTTGCAATTAAAACAGATCTACATTTTGATCTGAGACAGTAAAATATGCGACTCTTAAATCTTCCGTTAGCTTTGCTTTGAGCCGCTCGTTGTGACTTCGCAGATCTTGGCCGCTGGATTGTGGATCCAGAGGCATCACAGAGTTAGTTTCCTGAAAATGTGAGCACTCTCTGATTGGTGCATGATTGAGGTGGATTGTCCTTTTCTCACTTTACCTCGCTTTTGTTCCTATCACATCTGGGTTCTTCTCACATCTTTTTGCCACCTTAGACGAGTTTAGGGTAGGAGTTTAGGGTAGGAAGGTAGGAAAGAGCTAAAAATTTATATCGGCTGTTTGATCGAAGGTCCAGATTTCCGACTTTTTTGCGACTACCTGAAAAGTGATGGTTACGGACTCGGACTCGTTTTTGACTATAACTCCGTAAATATTCAATATTTCGCTTTTCATTTTTAACAGTATATTTTTATTTTAACATGTTATACATTCGAAATATGAAAAATATTTTCCAAAATTATTGAAGTACCTCCTCCCTTAACATACAGGTGTTTTTTAAACTGAGATGCACCTTTGGTGTCTTTGCCACATATCGTCGTATTAGAATACACTGTTAGTCATTAAATATGCCTTTACCTGAATTTTTTCTATTTGTGATTCAATGCCACACCATTTTTGGTCGTAAATATGCTTGAGCTGAGACACTCACGCACGCTTGCTTGCACATTTTCACAAATTTATCTCAGCTCTTCAATTCTTTTTTCGTCATACACGTTGTTTAACAACGCGTTAACATTTAATGATGTAAAAAAAATATGAAGGATATAAAATATGTTATCCTTTTCATAAATATTTTAGAAAATTCTGCTTTACCTGCGCTTAATTGCATTCTAAACAAATTCCTTACTTTCTGCATATTTCTAAAATATAAACTCAGTGCCTTGATATAGCTTAAAAATACTTTAACGCTTGTCGCAACCTTGTATTAAATTCAACCCCAACAAACTTACAAATAATTTTAAACGCTCCAATTTTGCGTTGCTGCAATTTTCTTTAACGACATGTAAGCCGTGGTTTTGCTACACTTCTGCGTGCTCTTCAGTACTTCTGTTGAGTCACTCTGCGTTTTGTGTAAACTTTTTTGTAAACTGCAACTCATGCACTTGCATGTTTATTAAACTAGAACTTTTTTTTTTGCAATGCTTGTGTTTTCTACAGTTCTTTCAGACAAGAAATTTACACTTGCCAGTTTTTTGTAGAAGAACCGGTTTCTTTGGAGAGCAACTTTGATGCACATTGAGCAACGTCGACTTTTTTGTTGCACATTTTATTTGAGCACAATTTTAAAGCAAAGTTTATGAAGCGTAACTTAGTGAAGGACACATCACTGAAGAATATTTTTCTTGCTCATATTTTGACCAGTCATGCTTCAAAAGAAAGTTTTTTCATACATTGTTTGACATTTAGTGAGAGCGAACCTTTTGTTGCAGATTTCTAAAACACAGTTTTGGGTAATATTTTACAAAATTAATTTATAAATTAAAAATTTTAAAGGAAACAATTTTAATTCATTGATGAGAAAATTGTACAATCGCTAGTGAAAGAAAACACATTTTTATATTTCTAAAACACATTTTCGGGAAACATTTTATCAATTAAATTAAGCACATTTTGATGTAAACATTTTTCGATTTTTTTTAAATAGCAAAATTTTAAAAATCTGAATTGAACTTATTTTCAATCATAATTCTAATTTCAATTTCAATTTTCAATTTTTTAAAAGCAAATTCTGTGCTTTGCTGCATTAAATCATATTGTAAGCTTAATGAATACATGAATCTGAAGCATATTTTGGTATTGAAAGCATTTTTGTTTTCTTAATACATGAAACTGAATCACATTTTGATTTTTAATGCTTATAAAAGTTTTCAGAATACATGAAAATTAAGTACATTTTGGGTTTTTTAATCACATTTTTTAATTTGTGAATTGAAATGAAGCACATTTTGTTATTCATTCTGTATTTTGTTTAATTAAATCACATTTTTTATTTTCTGAATACATGCTACTGAAGCACATTTTGGGTTTGAAAGCATTTTCTGTTTTCTTAATACATGAAACTAAAGCACATTTTGATTCTGAAAGTATATTAAAGTTTTGAAAATACTTCATGTATTTAATGAAGCACATTTTGTGGTTTTTTAAACACATTTTTTGTTTTCAGAATACATGAAAATGAATCACAAGTTTTTGTTTTCAGAATACATGAAACTGAAGCACATTTTGATTTTGAAAGCATCTAAAAGTTTTCAGAATACTTCATATATTGAATGAAGCACATTTTGTAATTTTTTAAGCATATTTTTAAATTTTGGATTGAAATGAAGCACATTTTGTTATTAATTCAGTATTTTGTTCAACTAAATCACATTTTAGTATAAGAAACTGAAGCACATTTTGGTTTTGAATGCTCATTAAAGTTTTCAGAATACATGAAAGTAACATTTTGGGTTACTTCAGCATATTTTTTAATTTCTGGATTAAAATGTAGTACATTTTGCAAATGAAGCACATTTTCGTTTTATAGCACATTTTATACTTGTGAATTGAAATGAAGCACATTCCGTATTTTGTTCAACTAAATCACATTTAATATTTTCTGAAGCATATTTTAATTTTGAAAGGATTTTTATGTTCTCTGAATACATGAAACTGGAGGACATTTTCGTAACATTGACCTTTTTTGATTGATTAATAAATACTCATCTGGACAAAAAAATAGGTACATCCCCTAAAAAATGGTTTTTAATCAATATGTCATAGTTTGATTGAAAGTTAAAAATTTACCGTTACACAATTGCCCCGTTATTGACAGGCAATATATTTGCAGTGCAGTTTCTTATCGAAAATTTAATTACCAAGAAAAATATCACAAAGTAACAACGCGATGTGGACAAAAAAAGACGTATACTTTCAGAAAAAATATTTTTAGTGCATTTAAAAGAGTTTTTCTTCGTGTTTTTGTATTCAAAAGTGTAGTTTTGGAATTTTTCTTTAAAGGCCTGTATAATTTTAAATTTTGAAGCGTTCATAAAAGATTTTGGTATCTAGATGGGTCGCGGTGATCATTGTACACTCGTAGAAAAGCGGATTGTTGTTGAAATGTGTGCTGGAGGAAATCGATATAGAACAATTGCCAAAATTCTTGGACGTTCTCGAAATTTCGTCGTGAATGCTTTAAAGAAAAAAAAAATTTGGAGTAAAACGTGGAAGAAAACGGAAAAGCACTCTAAACGATGACCATCGCATTGATATAATGGCGAAAAAGGACCCTTTTATAGCTTCAAGAACAATAGCTGCAGAATTAGATAACAAAGCATCTTCACGGACTATTCGACGAAGGTTAGTGAATTCAAAGGTCTATGTCAGAATAGCCCATACGGTTTCAATCCTTCGCAAGAAAAACTTACACGCGATGAAAGAATTTGCCAAAATTCACGCCATGGTCAGGAGATGAAAGAGTCAACAGGGGAACAACATCCAATAGAGCGACGAGACCAAAATAAATTTGTTTTCTAATGATGCCGCAAGGAATGTTCGTCGCCCAAAAGGTAAAGATTTCGATCCGCGGTAGACTAGGCAAACGGTCAAACATGGTGACGGAAACATAATGGTCTGGAGATGCTTTTCCCACTATGGCGTAGGCCCAATACTTCGTATTCAGGACATTATGACCCTATTTGAATACATGAAAATATTACAAAGAATAATGTTGCCTTACGCAAGTGAAGAAATGCCCTTAGTTTGGCGGTTCCAACAAGATA
This sequence comes from Tetanocera ferruginea, assembly GCA_958299015.1. Lineage (NCBI taxonomy): Eukaryota > Metazoa > Arthropoda > Insecta > Diptera > Sciomyzidae > Tetanocera > Tetanocera ferruginea. The sequence continues at coordinate 117,959,922 of OY282643.1, read as the reverse complement.
ATGACTCCAAACACTCATCGAAGTTGGTAACGGATTTTTTAAGAACAACAAAATCAACTGTATGTCCCGGCCCAGTCAATCACCCGACTCCGATTGAGAGTCTTTGAGAGTGAATTGAAGAAAAGAATATCTAACCAAACTTTTAAAAATAAAAACGCTTTGTGGAAAAGAGTTCAGCAAGCATGGTACAATATACCATTTGGTTTCGTCAAGCATTTGGTTTCGTCCATGCCTAGAAGGATTCAGGCTGCTTTGAAGAATAATGGCGGATATTCAGGATACTGGTTTGTACTAAGCTGAGGTATTCTCAAAACAATAAATAAAATGCAATTATCTTATTTTTTTCTTTAGAAACTGCCGTTGTACCTTTTTTATGGCCGCATGAAAATCATTGTCATTGCCTATTGTTATGAATTACTTATTTTTCTTTATTTTTGCTTGGAATTCAAATTGTTTTTCTTATTTATAATATATTATAATATTTATAATATATCTAAAATTATAGGTTCAGTGAAATAACGCCCAATGAAATAACGCCCAAAATAAAAAATGAAATAACGCCCAAAATATTTTGGGCTTTAAGAAATAAAATAACGCTCAAAATAAAAAATGAAATAAAGCCCAAAATAAATGAAATAACGCCCAAAATATTTTCAAAGCAAATCATTTAAAATATTTTGGGCCTTATTTCATAATGAAATAATGCCCAAAATTTGTTTAAAAAATATTTGGGCGTTATTTCATTTTTGATTTTGGGCGTTATTTCATAATGAAATAAAGCCCAAAATAAAAAATGAAATAACGCCCAAATAAAATGAAACAAAGCCCAAAATTTTGGGCCTTATTTCATTATGAAATAACGCCCAAATTTGTATGGAAATTTTATTGGGCGTTATTTCATTTTTTATTTGGGCGTTATTTCAATGAACCAAAATTATAATTACTTTTTTAAAAAAAAAAATATTTGAATAATAAATTATTTCAAAAATACTCACTAAAGCCCTGATGTACCTATTGTTTTTTGTCCGGATGTGTACATACATTTAAAGCTTTCTCAAATTTATTTGAAGCACATTTAAATGCTGAATTTCATGTTCCAATCAGGTATTTAAGATTACGAGGTTTTTAGAGAGCGAACATTTTTCAAAGCATATTTTTTAAACGCATGTTTATTTTGTGTTTGACAGCAAGCACATATTAATATGAAGCACCTTTTGTAAACCTTTTGCACCTTTTTGAAATATTTGATAAAAGCATAAGTTATTTGTTTTAACCATTTTCAAAGAGCAGCAATTTGCCTTATTTGAAAAAAAAAAAATGTATTTCTAATAGTTTGAACAAACTATTTTGCAATTTCTTGTTGGTATTTTTTGCGAAAATGCAACATTTTTCGCCTGTCATTCACTAGATGTCAAGTTTTTAGCACAATATGACAGCAATTTTTTTCAACTTGCATTTTATGTGCTTAACGATGATAAAACAATGTGCATGTTTTTTTTCTTTTTCAAACTAGTAAAAAGTGTGCAGTAGCTGAAGGTAGTTAGAGGTGAGCGAGTTCAGTGAGTTGAAGGATAAGTACCAAATCGGTTGTCTGCATGTTTCTTTCCATGCCGGTAGCTGTTTGTTTGTGGGTGGATTTGTGTGTGTTGTCGTGTGTTTGCCAGTTAGGATAATGACACTGACGTTCGCACTTGAAGCTGATGCTTTGCTGCTTTGTAAAGCTTACCTATTCAGGGCCCTTTATGGCTGTTGTAAAACAATAGAAAATTTCAAATTAAAAAATTGTTTGTGTTGTGCTTGCTTGTTGAGTTATTTTTTAAGCAATGTAATATTTTTACCTATAATAAGTTAATAAAGAACATTGTTTGGTATAAAGTTTAATTTTCAACTAAAATATTTCTTTGAAATATTTTCCTAGAAATTCTAGTTTTGGCATAAAAACTTAGATTAGAAAGTGTTAGGAATGAACAGTGATGACTCATATTGTGCTCTTTCGATACTTGTATAATCTTGGAAATGCGATATTAAAAGGTAATAATTTTAAAGTTCAATATTTAATTTTATTTAAAATTCCAGGTTTTAAGTAAATGTTCAAAACATAATTAAATTTGTTGAACTTTATATGTAAAGAAAAGAATTTGAATATGTTTTAACCCGTAGGTTTAACAATATTATAATATTAAGAAAAAGTATTGTGGTTTGAAAGAGTTTGCATTTTTTTCTACTCTTATGGTTAATATGGAAAACTTAGCGATGCGTTGCATTAAGTTTGAAGCACTTAAAAGTAACGCATGGCATGTACATAATACAATTTTCTTACTCATTCTTCTTTATTTATTCAGTCAGTCGAACGTGTGCAATTTGAAAAGACTACAAACCATGATTCAATACCAAGCTCCCAGCTTGTTCTTCAGACCAGAAATGTGTATTTGATTGTTCGTTTTAATCTTGAACGAGGTACAGTCTGAGTGTATGCTTGAACTCAAAGAGTTTATCGATTTCTGCGCTATTCATGTTAAGTATTGCTTTTACTTTAATAAATTAAGTGATATGCATTATGGCTTCTTTACATAAGTGAAATGTAGCTACAGGATTTATTGTTATTTATGGTTCAAGTGAGTCCAAATTGCACTAAGTTTTTCACCACACCAACTCAAATTTACCACATAGCCTAACGCTGTCATTTACTGGAAAGGTATGAAACTGTGTCATGGCGCAATTGAGTTAGCGCATTTTGCTAATCCAAATAAACTGCACTTGAGTTTATTAGAAAATAAAACAAGCGATTTTTAAATAAAGCACAATGAAACTAAATTTGGTTTGGGTAAATTTTACAAAGTTATTTCTGAGCTCTAGATGAATGATTCAGGTTTGACTTTTAAAAAATATATAACTCAATTCAGTAAGTACCCGGTGGCGATCAAAGCAGTAGATGAAGTCTACATCTTAGTTACAATTGGTTGGTTAATATCTATACTATTTGCAGATAAAACTGACTATACTTGGAATGACCGAGTCCTCTTCTGTAAAGATAAAAAAACGAATTTAGTAAAAGATTTTTAGAGTACACCTATGTGGTGTAGGTTACACTTATCTAGAATCTTAAATGGCAACGCTCGTAACACTACTGCTAACAAAGATGATATACCGGAAATTCCAATTTCGTATGAAAGTGTTCACCTTCCATCGCCTGACTATAATGAAGTCTATATAGTTATATTTCGGCTTCAAAACAACCAAGCTGAATTCAAGAATTCAATTTGCGAATGGTGACAAAACTTTATTTTAATATATGCAGATGCTTCTATGCAGAATATGGTCGCAGGATTTTATTCCAAACAATTCAAACCTCAAAGTGCTCTGCCCAATCCACAAGAAAGGCCATTCCACCATTTGCGCTAACTACCGTAGGATTTTCCTTCTTAATATCGCATATAAGGTCCCGTATTGTGTGACAGATTGAAGCCCATCGTCAACAAACTGATTGGGCTTTATCAGTGTGGCTTCAGACCTGGAAAGTACAGCATCGAACAGATCTTTACGCTCTGACGAATCTTGGAAAAGACCCTCGGAAAACGAATCAACACACACCATCTTTTTGTCGATTACAAAGCCGCCTTGGACAGTCAAGTACGGAGTCACCTATATTCCATCATGTCTAAAATTGGTATTCCTGAGAAGCTTATACGTCTTTGCAGGATGACACTGAATAAACCAGCAGCGTAGTGAAGATCGGGAAGAACCTCTTCCCCCCGTTCAATACTAAGCGAGGTTTCAGACAAGATGATTCCTTATCTAGCGACTTATTTAATATAGTCATGAAAAAGATCATCCGAGCAGCTGACCAAAGACGCAGCGGCAAAATTTTCTTTAGGAGTTTTAAGCTGCTGGCGTATGCTAAAGATATTAACATCATTGGCCATAATATGCGCCAAGTCAGTGCAGCATTCTCCAGGCTTGAAAAAGAGTCGAGTCGAATGGGCATTGCAGTGAACGCAGATAAAACGAAGTATATTGTGTCAACAAACAAACAGTCCCAGCGTCTTGGAAACCACTTCACTGTTGACAACACTTCCTTTGAGGTAGTGAAGGACTTCATTTACCTGGGATCCAGCATTAACTCCTTCAACGATATCAGTATTAAGATTAAACGAAGCAAAACTCTTGCCAACAGGTGTTACTTTGGGCTCAGTAGGCAATTAAAAAACAGAGCTCTCTCTCGGCAAACAAAACTGACTCTCTATAAATCAATAATCATGCCCGTCCTACTTTACGCAGCACAAACCTGGACGTTGAGCAGCACTGATGAAAGAACTTTGAGAGCGTTCGAGAGAAAAATCCTTTGCAAAATCTGGCTAGTACCGAATACGATAGAACCACGAGCTGTATGAGCTATATGCCGACATCCACATAGTCAAGCGTATTAAAATTGAGCAGCTTTGTTGGCTAGGTCATGACGGGAGACTGAACTTCGACGCTACAGCGAAGAAATTATTCGATTCGGTAAGAAGGAAGACCGCATCTCCGTTGGAAAGACTGGAAATAACTGGTGCCAGCAAGTGAATGTCAAAAAAGGCTGGCGAAAATTCTTAGACAAGGTCTTGAATGACCTACGGCCTACCATTTCCGCCAACGGAAATCTACAGGTACCAAGAAGGTACCTGCTACCTACAGATAAAACGTCTTAATATCGCATATAAAGTCCTTTTGGGCGTATTTATTATGTGAAAGACTGAAGTCCATCATAAACGAACTTACTGTCGTAGATGCGTGGTGACTGTTGCTCTGCTGGGAAAACAGTGTATGGACGGTTCTCAAAAGCTAGTTTGGACATCTCGGCAACGGTTGTCTAAAAACGGTTCAGTTTCTTCATAACAATTTTATACGCTATGGGTCATCGTCACACAGTTCTATGAAACTGATGCGCTTCCTGTCCCGGATAGAATCTTTTTAGTTCTTTCCGTCTTTGCTTGTAGTCACGTTGATATTCAAAGAAATCGGATCTACTTCTAGCCCTTGTATACTCCCTTCGCGAACGGTTACACTCGGAACGTATGCCTATGTGATGAGACAGAAGTTATTCCTTGGGGCATCGTCTACACTACAAACAAAAAAAGTAACAAGTACAAAAAAGCTGAATGGGGTTCAGATAACCCGCTCCTACAGACCCACACCTGCTTGGCATTGTGGTACGGACTCTCTTCCCGCCACAACCAGCGTTTTCTAAGAGTGTGCTGCGCTTTCAAAACAGTGTCTGAGGATGCAGTTCTGGTGCTCGCTAACTCGATCATCATCTACCACTTGGTCTAAGAGGCCCAACCAGGAGCTAAAAGCGAGTGCGCAGCCTCTCGTAAAAAACTGTCTCGAGAGAGAAGTATGACACAGTGGCAGGCACGATGGGATATATTGGACAAGGGGCGCTGGATCCATCACCTCATCGCTAACCTGTCCGTTTAGTGTGGTAGAAGTCACGGTTCAGTGAAATTCTACCTCACTCAAATTCTGAGCGAGCACGGTTGCTTTAGAGCATACCTGCATAAATTCAAGCATGCAAGTGACCCCTATTCAACTCATTGCTCTGACAGCATGGTGACACCTAAAAAATTGGTGAACCTCATGTTGAGAAGTGAAACTAACTGGTCAGTGGTAAGCTCTTTGTCCAAACGCATAATCGACGAACTTCAAAGAATCGAGCGTTTGCAAAATAGGTCAGCGTGAGATAGGAAACTATATACGAAGTGTAGGGTTCTCCCCGACTCAGAGTCGACATCAAGTTATGGAGAAAACTTAGACTCTTAATTTGACAGTCCCCCTACAGACAAAATAAGTCCTTCAGATTTCAACTTAGTGCTGTTCCCTCATCCCGCGAAGTGTTATGCCTTACGCCGGTTTCACGGGTTTTATACTGGGTCGAAGATTCAATGCGGAGGTTTAGGTTTAGTGCGTAAATATTACACACTCCCACCTGCACGAATGGGGCCACCAGTATACAACCTCTTTGTGACTTCTGGATGATTTCCTTATCATTGATGCATCGCAGGCTACATTAATATCACTAGGGATTCCAGTCCGAGGATCCGGACTTTTTCCAGTCCCGAAAGTTCCGGGATTATAAGTCCTGAAATCCCGGGATTTTCGGGATCCTGGAATTGCCTTAAAATTTCAAGATTTGGTTGATTTTTCCGAACTTTTCCATAAGTTTAAATAAAAAAAAGAATTTATATAACTGTTTATTTCAAATAATCAAAAGTATTTGATGAAGACATGACTATAGGCTCATTTCAGCTTCCGCATTGCTTCTTGTTACGCTGGATTTTTTTCTCTGAAGTTTTTTGAGCGTATTCCGCTCAGTCTCCAGATCTAAAGACTATAGACGCGGGTAGAACTATTAAGAAAAACAATTCGGCGACTAAAATAATCCTAATGGAAGAATGGTTAAAGAGGAATGGTCAGAGTTACTGATAACACTACCAAAATGCTTTGTTCTATGGTCTAAATTGAACCATCCACTCCTCAAAACGCTTTAAAAAAACTATTCAACATATTTGTTTGGCTTCAATCTCAAATGACCGTTACGAAAATTTCGTGCGTGAAACAAAATTCGATTTTAAGCTTCAAATGCGATTTTGCTACGACGAGTACTTATTTTCGCTCCAACACGCCGAGAGTTCACAAAAATTATTCAATCGTAAACATAAATCTTAAGCTTCAGAGATGGCAAAAACTTAAAATAAAACAATATTCCTCAAGTGCAATAAGAAAAACAACAAACATAAAAGCAAAAAGTGTTGAAAAGAGGAATGACTAAAGCATGACTTTACTGTGACGACAATAAGCGCCGTCGGGAAGCTGTCATGTGTTTGACTTTTGCTACGCTTGAGTGTGTATTACTTTATTGATAACTTGTCAATGCTGCTCAGTCACTCTCAAATGTTTGATACTATCAAAAACATGGTGACGCAATAAACAGTAGCACAGAAACAGGAAATTATCAAGAAAAACCCTTAAGTTTCCACAACATTAGAGTAAATTTTGAAATGCTCCAAACAGCAATAAAGCGAAATAAAACTTTGCATAAGTATACACAGTAGAGAGAAAAGCTGCTTTGACAAAGGTTTCATTTCTAAAACATTGAGCAATCAAGTAGAAAAAAGGTCAAACATTTTGGTCAAAATATGGATGCTTTAAAAGCAACAAAAAAAAAAAAACAAAAACAAAATAGCACCAAAACAGAACTAGAATTTTAAAATTAAGAAGAAAAGAAAGAAGAATCCAGAGAAAGAGAGAGAGTGGGAGAAAACAAACATGAAAATATGCAGCAGTAAAAAACGCATGTACATGACCTTCAGAGACATGCGTTGTGGTTGTTGCTATTGTGCCAAGGCAAACATATACTTGACGGTATGTCTGAAGAGGAAAACAGCAATTTTCGGCATGGCAATGTGTGTCAGAGTTTGTATACTATACATGTATACAAGTGGATGTGTGTATTAGAGCTTTTGTCATCGTCAACCTTTTTTGTGTGTTATGATTTGTGAGCTAAAAGTTCATTTTCTCGTATTTATTTACTAATGTTTGTTGAGACTGACAAAATCTCTGTGCATAAAAGAAATGAGAAGGAAGAAATGAAATACGCCTCCACCACACAAAAGAACAGGTAATGAAATTCAAACACTTTCCTTGCACCACATAAAAAAAAAAACAAAACACAAAAAACAAAAACGAAAAAATACAACAAAAGTACAAAAAAAGGGTAAGACCATAATATGGCTTTTGCAAATTGTAGACCTTTTTATAGTCTTGCCCTAAGGCGAGGCTGTTTATTCAAATGTAGTTTTAATGTGTTGCTGGAGCTTCATATAAAGTATAAGTTCTCAATCTTTTTGGTTTCGGGAAACACTTACTCTGATTATAAAATATAATAGTTTTATTTCAAAGGGAAACCAAAATAATCATAAAATCTCGTACGGGATAGGTTTTTATATATCCACATAGAATGCTGTAAAGAAACTAGGAGAGTTGCTAAATTTATTTTAATCTGATTTCGCATTGAGCTCAATGGGATTCGAACGCAGGCTTTATGCAATCAAGCTATATGAGATCCACTAGGCCAATCTATTATACTTATATATTCGTTGAAGTATTGAATGTGTTGCAATCCATTCTGGAGATATTCTCGTAAATGTGCTTCGGAAGCAGTTCTCGCAAAGCCAGCAATATAACCTCCTTCACCTAAATGTGAGCAAGTATCAGGTAGTTTAATACCAAATGTCGGATTTTCTGTCAGTCTTAAAAGTGCTTTCATGGTGAATAGTCTAATGTTTCGTAAATTCCAAAAAGTTTCGTTTTTGTAAATAAGGGTAAATATTATTTAAATAGGCTCTATTTTGTTAGCTTACTTTATTTCCTGCGTGGTTTACTATATCTGTCCTTTTTACTCTTACAGACACATGTATGTAACAAGAGATATTCGCGTCCTTTAACTGTTTATGTTTATGCTTAAGAAAGGACAAAATGCATCAGTCACTGAAATTTGTTAGGTTTTGGGACCAGATATCTGCAAAGAAAGCACAATGCAACAATGGTTTGCTAATTTCCGAGAAGAAAATTTTGGCTTGGACCGTATGGACAACAAGGTAGCAGTGTTGATGACGACGAACTGGGAGCAGAAATTGAGCGGAATATATCGATAACTTTACAATGTCTGAGACCTTCAATGTATTTAAATTAACCATAAGTCGCCGTCTTAAAGCAATTGAAAAAGTGAAAAACCTGTATCGATGGGTTCCACATGAGCTAACAGAAAAAAAAACAAAATGCTCAGCCTCTTCATTGCGGATGCGACAAAAGGTAGAACCAGATTTTAACAGAATTGTCACTTGTGTCGAAAAATGGATTCTACTTAGTACTCGCTATGTTTTGGTACACGACTGAAGGTGCTCACTGTGAGTGATCTACTGAACGCACTCGCTTTGTTTTGACGCCCATTTGACATTTAGGCTTCTTTTTCGCAAAAAAGTTTTCTGCGGCAGTTGTTTATAATCATGGAATGGGGCTCGCTCGAAAACCGTGTTGTTATAAAGGGTGATTTTTTAAGAGCTTGATAACTTTTTTTTTAAAAGAAACGCATAAAATTTGCAAAATCTCATCGGTTCTTTATTTGAAACGTTAGATTGGTCCATGACTTTTACTTTTTGAAGATAATTTCATTTAAATGTTGACCGCGGCTGCGTCTTAGGTGGTCCATTCGGAAAGTCCAATTTTGGGCAACTTTTTCGAGCATTTCGGCCGGAATAGCCCGAATTTCTTCGGAAATGTTGTCTTCCAAAGCTGGAATAGTTTGGCTTATTTCTGTAGACTTTAGACTTGACGTAGCCCCATCTGACAACAACAACACGATTGCCCAAAATTGGACTTTCCGAATGGACCGTGTTAGGGGGTATGGAAAAAATCTTTTGTTGTTTTCATTTTATGAGCAAAAAACCGTGCAATAAAACATATGAGAGTACTTAGTATATGATAATAGGAAACCTTTAGGATAATGGTAAGACCGAGGAGAAGCTCCCTGCCATCAGGCAACAGCGGGACTGCACCCTAAAACTGTCATGGTGACTATTTGGTGTACTTCTGAAGGTGTCGTTCCATACATTTTTGAATTCTGACGTAACGATAACTGCGAAGACCTACTGAGCACAATTGCACGAAATGGACTCGAAATTGCATTTAAAACAGTCCCCTTTGCTCAATAGACATGGACCAATTCTGTTACACAATGAAACACGACCGCATGTATTCCGTTTGACCTCACCCTATGACCTAACCCTCACCCCAAGTCTTGGTTCACTCTACATATGCTCCAGACCTGTCACCAAGAGATCATCATCTTTTCTGGAGTCTGTGAAACTATTTACAAGAACAGCGCTACTCCGACCAGAACCCTGTTAATGAGTCCTTCGAGGAATTTTTGTCTTAGGCTGCGTGCATAGTAAACGCCGATTCAGACAGACATCCTCGCTTTTTCATACACTCTGCCTGCCTGCCTGTCTGAATCAGCGTTTACTATGCACGTGGCCTTAGAACTATTGATGGAAACGAGGTGGCAGATGGACTAGCTAAGAAAGGTGTCGGGCTGGTATCAGAGCTCACAGAACACGTAGCTATTTCACTACAGGCATTGTACAAAAATCTCGAAATTAAAGCGAATCGAGCAGTGAGTCGATGAAATGGGATGATACGGCATCATGAAAGATTTCGAAAACCATGTGTGATATAGCATGTGGAAAACGAACTTCGTTTATCTTGGCATGCTACCGAAGGGACAGCAAGACACTGGTGGGAATCCTCACAGGTCACTGGGTATTACCACGGATGACAACTGCAGGAAATGCGAGAAACCAGGTATCCAAGAAACCCTGGAGCACCTTTTTTGTACATTTCTCGCCTGTCTTAGATCGAAACTTTAATACTTAGGCCAGCATACGATATCGTCACTAAAGGATAAAGCCAAAATTCTTCTAGAATTCCTCCTAAGACTTGTGAATTACGTGCATGTCGAATATAATTATTTGTCACCTTCATTACATGAGAATCTAGTTAAAGTGCAGAATGTCAAGCGAATTGGAAGTGCAAGAAAACATAATTAAAAATTCATCGGAATCAACCTAGATGGACTAAAGCAGTTGACAAGCCGATGAAAGCTAATGAAATGACCGTTTCTCGTGTAGTTAAAAACTTTGAGGAAGATATGACTATTGCCGAAAAAAAAGGATTCTGAAAAAAATTAAGGGTTGAAAATGAAGCCAATCAAATTGTGTCCGCCTTCAACAAAGATCCGAGAATTTTTGAAAGACAATTGTCAAAGAAGTTGTGCTGCTCGCAGTCTTTTGTGCGAAGAGCAAAAAAAAAGAAGAACTATTTGATAGTTTTCTTGTGGATCTGCAAAAAATATGAAGGGTGAATTCGGAGCTAAGCTCTAAGAGAGAAGACGTATGGTAAGGCTTCATTTCATTTTAGGGGAGTGGAGCATCCCCCCATCGGTATTCCAAAGTAATAATTAAATTAAAACTTTTATACTTACACAGTCGGGATACGAACCTACGTCCTCCGCATGCCAGTCATTCACACTTCCACCGAGATGTTGGAAGCGATATTTTACCGTAGTAAAACATATTTAAGTACTGCTCATCTCAAAAATTGCCATAAAATTGAACAGAAACATATAGGTTTTTGTATTCGTTATAATTTTATCCCAGCAAAAACAAAAACAAATTGGCCATTTCAGCCCTTGTAAGGACTTTGACCGACCTTCTTAAGATCGATTGTGTTGTGTGTGTGTTATTAAATTTTGCACACAATTGACCAAGAACTGGACCTACATGTTTTATGCCGACTCCGAACGGCTCATGTTCTCAAGAAGCTTTACATGGCATTATTTACTCTCTGAGGTTTGCCATTGTCTGCAGAGAGGTGGTGACCGATCAGAAAAATTTTTTATTGAAAAAACTTTCCGCCACGGCTGGGGATTGAACCCGGGCTCCGAGCATGCTAAGCCACACACTTAACCTGCATGCCACGGTCACCACGATGATTATTATCCCAGCAATAAACCAATTTTAGCTGGGCAATTCGCTGGCAATTCATGTCGAGACAATCAACGACGAAACTCCAGTGAAAAATTATTGGAGTTGGTACCCAGCGGTGACCAACTCAGACGAGGAAGATCGCATCTCCGTTGGAAAGACCAGGCATTGGATAACCTGACAACGCTTGGAGTTTCCAACTGGTGCCAGCAAGCACACTACAAAAGGGGCTAGCCCCTTTCCAGTCTTAGACCAGGCCAAAACCGACCAACGGTTGTAAGCGCCATCTAAGTAAGTAAGTAAGTAATGAAACAATTTTTATTTATATTTGCTTAAAAAAAATATTAAAAAAAAAATATTTTGGGTTTATCCGGAATCGAACCCCCAGAAATGTTTTAAAATCTCAACACACTCGACCCACAAGGTGAATGATTTCTTTGCTTCTATTTCAATATAAATTTGTAAAAAATATAGATTCGAACAATTCATTGTTTAAAATATGAATGCGTTTGTTTAAAAAAAGCATGCTACATGTACCTCTGTGTATGTCTAAATGAGACCCTGGAGTGCTGAGCAAGTGGTGCTCAACTGATAGTACCTTGCTGTAAGGTCCGATTAAGCACTTGAAAACTGATACTACGGGAAGTCAACGATTCCCTCATAGTGAGATCTTCGTGATGGTTGTGGTTTATTGCCCTTATCACCCTAGACTTCAGAAGTTGTGTTAGATATGTGGGCCTTTACCCCTCTCAAGGGTTGCGATTGGCAACTTCTTGGCTGGTGTCTACATTAAGCACATTGAGATTTTCTAAGCCTTAAAATGATTTACAGGCTACACACTCTTAATCATCAATGATGCTCTCTTTAAGCCTCGCTAAAGCTTCAATATTGTGCGGTTCTCATGGAAAACTTAAAATGTAGAAGATTATGTTAAAACGACTCGATTCCTCAGCCGTTAAACACTTTTGACAGTGAATGTTACTGAGAGTGATAACAAACATTATGTGAGTAATAATATAATCATTTAAGAAAAACCGGCACCAAACTAACTCTCACATTTTCTCTTTTGTCGAAAATTGCAGCGGCTTCAAGGAGCACCAGTGTTCCGCGTAGCATGGTTTGTGAACCACTCACATTGAGTAAGTAATATCTGCTGAGAATTATTTTTTCTAGCTTCTCATTATAATTTTTGTAAAAGTATATTAACATAAGCTACGAAAAAAATTGATGTCGTGTTTTAAATAGCACATTTATAATTTCTTCCCCTCTCAGCCGTCATCACTTTACCAGGTGTCATAAATTTTGATTTACTTAACTTAATTAAAAATAAGCAAAACCAGCAAAAAAGAAAATAATGACCGTTTTCTGACAGTTTATGACAAATAGGAGTAATTCTGGCACGACGAGCATTAATTTGAAAAATTGCTGATATTCTGTCATCTAATGTGACAATATTTACATATGGCATCTTTTAATTTGACGTTTGTTTGCTGAAGCGTCGACACACTGATTATGACTGAACAATAACTTATACATAATTATAGCTAAATAAAAACAAAAGCGTTAAAAACAAAAGTCATACACAATGATTGATGAAACCTTTTGTCAGGCTATAAAGAATTGACTGGCGCGACACTCAAACAAAGTTTGTCAAACTTTTACAACAATACTTAATGATATCTGAATGAAGATGAATGACTGGAAATGACAACATTTATCAATTGTTGTTAATGACTAATGCATGTTATTGCTAATGACATAACATAAAACGGCAATAAGTCGTTTTTCATAACCATAACTTCAGTGTGTTTATGTTATACCAAAATGTATCTCTTTAAAAAAACAATATCGATGGAATTGGTTTAAATATCATTTTTGTATATTTAACGGATTTTTAACTAGTATTGACTAGTTGTTTTTATATAATTTTTTCATATTTTTATATTTCAGATTTAAATTCATCAAGTCTTTCGTAGTTCCAAATGACATAAAAGATATAGGAAAGAAAGGAACTATCAAGTAAAGATGCGTAGCATCTTTAATGCAGACATGCAAATTTTAACTAAGGTAAGTTAAATTATAACTTTAACATTCAAGTTGCTAAGATATTCTCTACAAAAACTTAATTAACAACAACTACAACTTTTAAGACATTATTAATAACGAAATTTTATTTAATTTAGTTAGAAACTAATAAGGATACTTATCAATAACTTAATGTGTAGGATCATTGCCTACCCGGGATTCGAACCCGGGATCCCTAGGCAGGCAAGCCCGATACCTCTTTGAGATAGACAGAATTCATTATTAATAGTTTTTCCCCAACTTTGCTCATCGGAACAGAGGCACTTAGCACTTAAGAATGATCAAAACACTAACCTGTTAATAAGAAGTCAATAAATATTATAAATCAAAAGAAAGCACTCCCTCAAGACAGAAAATATTTCTTATAGGAAATGTGCTCTGCAAATATATCTCATCTGTCAATTGTTTGGTACAAGCTATAAAGAAATACTTGGATAACGCAATATTTTTACTTATGTTGATATTTTCAAATCTTTTCAAGCGAAACTTAATTGTTATCTCACGGCTTTGTAAATATTTTGAACTCTAGCATGCAATGTCGTTGTTAAGAGAAAAATGAAAAACCATCTTGTGCACAATTAAACTAAAAATAAACCCAAAATATTTAAAAGATGGTTTATATAGCTCATTAACTGAAATATAATACGAACAGACTGAACTAAAAATTACATTTACTCACATAACGTATAAGATTTTTAAAAATTTTATAGCAGGTCGTAAAATGTTATGCTAGGGTCATAAAGAAAAACACATGCGCTTGCGAGAATGCTATCAAGAATATTATAACTGCAGGTGTACATATAAATTAAGCTCTGACCATGAGCAGAAATTGTTAAATTATTTGCAACAACAGCTTTCTTTTATCACAAGGATAGACGAATAATTAAAAATTTAAAGTTTATAATTTTTCAAACAAAATTTGTAATATTTAATATGTTATTTGTAATATGTAATATGTAATATGTAATATGTAATATGTAATATGACAAATAGGAGTAATTCTGGCACGACGAGCATTAATTTGAAAAATTGCTGATATTCTGTCATCTAATGTGACAATATTTACATATGGCATCTTTTAATTTGACGTTTGTTTGCTGAAGCGTCGACACACTGATTATGACTTGTATATGTAATATGTAATATGTAATATGTAATATGTAATATGTAATATGTAATATGTAATATGTAATATGTAATATGTAATATGTAATATGTAATATGTAATATGTAATATGTAATATGTAATATGTAATATGTAATATGTAATATGTAATATGTAATATGTAATATGTAATATGTAATATGTAATATGTAATATGTAATATGTAATATGTAATATGTAATATGTAATATGTAATATGTAATATGTAATATGTAATATGTAATATGTAATATGTAATATGTAATATGTAATATGTAATATGTAATATGTAATATGTAATATGTAATATGTAATATGTAATATGTAATATGTAATATGTAATATGTAATATGTAATATGTAATATGTAATATGTAATATGTAATATGTAATATGTAATATGTAATATGTAATATGTAATATGTAATATGTAATATGTAATATGTAATATGTAATATGTAATATGTAATATGTAATATGTAATATGTAATATGTAATATGTAATATGTAATATGTAATATGTAATATGTAATATGTAATATGTAATATGTAATATGTAATATGTGATATGTAATATGTAATATGTAATATGTAATATGTAATATGTAATATGTAATATGTAATATGTAATATGTAATATGTAATATGTAATATGTAATATGTAATATGTAATATGTAATATGTAATATGTAATATGTAATATGTAATATGTAATATGTAATATGTAATATGTAATATGTAATATGTAATATGTAATATGTAATATGTAATATGTAATATGTAATATGTAATATGTAATATGTAATATGTAATATGTAATATGTAATATGTAATATGTAATATGTAATATGTAATATGTAATATGTAATATGTAATATGTAATATGTAATATGTAATATGTAATATGTAATATGTAATATGTAATATGTAATATGTAATATGTAATATGTAATATGTAATATGTAATATGTAATATGTAATATGTAATATGTAATATGTAATATGTAATATGTAATATGTAATATGTAATATGTAATATGTAATATGTAATATGTAATATGTAATATGTAATATGTAATATGTAATATGTAATATGTAATATGTAATATGTAATATGTAATATGTAATATGAAAAATGTAATATGTAATATCCCAATAAACCAAACGAATTTGCCTCGAATTCGAGGTGAATCCGAGATCTCGGATATTTATTTCGAAAACGAAGTTCGAAAATGTTTTGCTAATGAACCCAATGGCGGGAGAAATGCACATTTCATTCTCGAAACGAGATTTTTTATCATAATCGAATCACTACCGAAGCGAGAATTTCAGCATTAGCAAATCGTTTTCGAATAATTTTAGCAATTTTTTTTTTTAAATTAAATTTTTTTAATATATTCGTGTCTTACGCGTGTCTTATAAAAGATTATAAGATTGTTATTGTTGAAAAAAAAAAAAAAAAAAATATATATGTTCAGTATTCGTACCCGCGTCTCCCGGATGCCAGTCTCCTACGTTATCCATTAGCCTATCGCATTTGTTGTTTAGAAACGGCGTAATTTGCTTCATTATGAAAACAAACGTTTGAGGAATGGGTTCGACTCCCAGCTCAGGCAAAAAAATTTATCATTGTTTTTTTTTTTGCTTTTGGTGTTTTTTCTCTATTTTTTAAAAAATTTAAAAACAAAAAAATCAATGTTGCGATGATTAATTGCAGATATATAAAAATTTATTTATTTTACGAGATTGCGGACTCGTTTCGAACTCGAATCGAATACGAGATATCTAATCCGAGTTCTCGGTTTCATTACTAATTCGAAACTAAACCGAGTCCGCTATGTGGTTTATTGGGATGTAATATGTAATATGTAATATGTAATATGTAATATGTAATATGTAATATGTAATATGTAATATGTAATATGTAATATGTAATATGTAATATGTAATATGTAATATGTAATATGTAATATGTAATATGTAATATGTAATATGTAATATGTAATATGTAATATGTAATATGTAATATGTAATATGTAATATGTAATATGTAATATGTAATATGTAATATGTAATATGTAATATGTAATATGTAATATGTAATATGTAATATGTAATATGTAATATGTAATATGTAATATGTAATATGTAATATGTAATATGTAATATGTAATATGTAATATGTAATATGTAATATGTAATATGTAATATGTAATATGTAATATGTAATATGTAATATGTAATATGTAATATGTAATATGTAATATGTAATATGTAATATGTAATATGTAATATGTAATATGTAATATGTAATATGTAATATGTAATATGTAATATGTAATATGTAATATGTAATATGTAATATGTAATATGTAATATGTAATATGTAATATGTAATATGTAATATGTAATATGTAATATGTAATATGTAATATGTAATATGTAATATGTAATATGTAATATGTAATATGTAATATGTAATATGTAATATGTAATATGTAATATGTAATATGTAATATGTAATATGTAATATGTAATATGTAATATGTAATATGTAATATGTAATATGTAATATGTAATATGTAATATGTAATATGTAATATGTAATATGTAATATGTAATATGTAATATGTAATATGTAATATGTAATATGTAATATGTAATATGTAATATGTAATATGTAATATGTAATATGTAATATGTAATATGTAATATGTAATATGTAATATGTAATATGTAATATGTAATATGTAATATGTAATATGTAATATGTAATATGTAATATGTAATATGTAATATGTAATATGTAATATGTAATATGTAATATGTAATATGTAATATGTAATATGTAATATGTAATATGTAATATGTAATATGTAATATGTAATATGTAATATGTAATATGTAATATGTAATATGTTATATGTAATATGTAATATGTAATATGTAATATGTAATATGTAATATGTAATATGTAATATGTAATATGTAATATGTAATATGTAATATGTAATATGTAATATGTAATATGTAATATGTAATATGTAATATGTAATATGTAATATGTCATATGTAATATGTAATATGTAATATGTAATATGTAATATGTAATATGTAATATGTAATATGTAATATGTAATATGTAATATGTAATATGTAATATGTAATATGTAATATGTAATATGTAATATGTAATATGTAATATGTAATATGTAATATGTAATATGTAATATGTAATATGTAATATGTAATATGTAATATGTAATATGTAATATGTAATATGTAATATGTAATATGTAATATGTAATATGTAATATGTAATATGTAATATGTAATATGTAATATGTAATATGTAATATGTAATATGTAATATGTAATATGTAATATGTAATATGTAATATGTAATATGTAATATGTAATATGTAATATGTAATATGTAATATGTAATATGTAATATGTAATATGTAATATGTAATATGTAATATGTAATATGTAATATGTAATATGTAATATGTAATATGTAATATGTAATATGTAATATGTAATATGTAATATGTAATATGTAATATGTAATATGTAATATGTAATATGTAATATGTAATATGTAATATGTAATATGTAATATGTAATATGTAATATGTAATATGTAATATGTAATATGTAATATGTAATATGTAATATGTAATATGTAATATGTAATATGTAATATGTAATATGTAATATGTAATATGTAATATGTTTATTTAATATTTGTTATTTGTTATTTGTTATTTGTTATTTGTTATTTGTTATTTGTTATTTGTTATTTGTTATTTGTTATTTGTTATTTGTTATTTGTTATTTGTTATTTGTTATTTGTTATTTGTTATTTGTTATTTGTTATTTGTTATTTGTTATTTGTTATTTGTTATTTGTTATTTGTTATTTGTTATTTGTTATTTGTTATTTGTTATTTGTTATTTGTTATTTGTTATTTGTTATTTGTTATTTGTTATTTGTTATTTGTTATTTGTTATTTGTTATTTGTTATTTGTTATTTGTTATTTGTTATTTGTTATTTGTTATTTGTTATTTGTTATTTGTTATTTGTTATTTGTTATTTGTTATTTGTTATTTGTTATTTGTTATTTGTTATTTGTTATTTGTTATTTGTTATTTGTTATTTGTTATTTGTTATTTGTTATTTGTTATTTGTTATTTGTTATTTGTTATTTGTTATTTGTTATTTGTTATTTGTTATTTGTTATTTGTTATTTGTTATTTGTTATTTGTTATTTGTTATTTGTTATTTGTTATTTGTTATTTGTTATTTGTTATTTGTTATTTGTTATTTGTTATTTGTTATTTGTTATTTGTTATTTGTTATTTGTTATTTGTTATTTGTTATTTGTTATTTGTTATTTGTTATTTGTTATTTGTTATTTGTTATTTGTTATTTGTTATTTGTTATTTGTTATTTGTTATTTGTTATTTGTTATTTGTTATTTGTTATTTGTTATTTGTTATTTGTTATTTGTTATTTGTTATTTGTTATTTGTTATTTGTTATTTGTTATTTGTTATTTGTTATTTGTTATTTGTTATTTGTTATTTGTTATTTGTTATTTGTTATTTGTTATTTGTTATTTGTTATTTGTTATTTGTTATTTGTTATTTGTTATTTGTTATTTGTTATTTGTTATTTGTTATTTGTTATTTGTTATTTGTTATTTCGATGGCTTAATTCCAAAGTATGCTAAGTCGACTTAGCATGTTTTCAAGGAGATTGTTTTTTTTAATTCGGATTTATGTAACTTGAGTCCTGTCAAAAGCTCGAATTTATAGGACAATTCTGTCAAAAGTTATGCTCAAAATTGTACTTAGCCTACGACTAAAGTTTTAAAAAACTTCCATTCCAAAAAAGGCTAAGTACAATAAGCATTGTTTAGAAGGGAGTTGTAAAATTTTTTGAAATCTAAGTAAACATAGCATTCTTCAGAAGGGGCATTTATTTTTGTTTTGCTTTCTAAGTCTTCTTAGCATACACATTGTACATTTTTTAATGTCGCTATGTATACTTGGCATGTTATTCCCAGTATATACAAAAGTAGTTTACGCGTGTAAGTAAACATAGAACAGTTTAGTTTGGAGAAAGTCGTGAGTGTATGAAGTGTTATTTGTTGTAAATTTTTATAAATCTGGCGAGTTAGAGTTCTGCAACATTTGTGAAATTGACTTTCAATAAATCTAAAGGTATTGTCTTTTTATATCTTATGCTAAAAAGTGTAATTAAATTGGTGTAAATGCAAAGTAATACCATGGAAATATTTTAATAGAAGCTGACATAGACGAATTTGTTTCAACTGTGTCACCTGGAGTTTTAATTGATATTTTTCCTGCAACATGAATCAATGTAGATTGTGACGAAAGTGACCATAATTCTTACGGTATGTGCTTGTGCTTTTTTTATTTCAGAACCATTCCCCGGCAGTTCAACCGAATATGAACCAAAAGATAGTTCGTCCGACTCATCTTCGGACTAAGCTCCAACATATGTATATCCCTATCACACCAAAAGTGTCAATCAGAACGTTGAGCAAGGGCTTAGATACTTCACCCGAAAAAATCGTGCGTAGGAATTGACCCCAACCATCTGAATGACGCAAAAACAAAACTTATTAACAAAACCCTTAAAAATAAGGGATTTTCAGGGATCAGTTAATCAATTTGGCGATATTAAAAATGCAAAAGAGTTAAAAGTTGTGGAGAATGAAATAAACACAAAGGGTATTCGAAGAATCCAGAATGCAGATTTATTACTTTTACAATATTAGTAATCAAGATCTATAATTGGCATGCATTTCTTTGCAACATTATGCGAGAAAAAAGTTGTGAAAAATATTGTAAATTCACGCAGAACAGAATCACGACTGTACTTAACTACATTTTTGAAAGACGAGAAGGAGATGAGGGAAGCTGTTTGCAAACCTATGTTCCTCAACACGCTTTCTACATGCAGCTAAAAGCAACAGAAGGATGCACTTATCTGCCGTGCAAAACAAAAAACAGTTAACTGCATTTTCATATTAGACTTTTGTGTTTGGTTTAAACTTTTACTTGGTTTTTGCTTTGCATAATTTTGTTCTCTCATCTTATTTTACTTTGAATATGTATGGGTAAAAACGTGTAATGGAGTTTAACCATTTTTTGCATTATATTTATAAAATTTTGCAGTTAAGTGTCAAGTTTAAAAAGCAGTTAAGTGAAAATATAATAAGTTCATTAAGTTCATTAAATAAGTTCAAAAGGGAAAAAAGTATTTTAATAAAACAGAACATGGAGAAGAATTAAAAAAAACGTACAAATCAAAAAACATGTAACAGCCATTAAATGTTTTTTGTATTTTTTGGGCAGTTATGCGGTCACATTAGATACTGAATAATTTTTATTATAACTGTAATTTTGAATAACAATTACTTAAACTTTCAATTGAATTGATAATTTGACTTTACGTTAAAATGAAATTTATTACATTTTATTTAAATGGTTTCAATGGTGTAACGTTTTCATTCTCCAAACCAAAATAAGCTATGTGTACTTAGACGACCAATGCTAGAAAAAACTTCCGAGAAAAGGATGCTAAGTCCACTTGGATGAACAACTCAAAAATTTTTGTACATTCTTAAGTGGTCTAAGTCATTTTTAACCATGTTCTGCTACCAGTATTTTAAATTCGTACACGTTAAAAAAATTCTGCAATAAATATGATTTTAACACTAAAAAAATTCAGTTCCTATTTTATACGGCCTTTGAGAAATTCCAAATAAACTTTGAACGCGTCTCCTGCAAAATTCACTTTTTAGACTTAGCATACTCTGGAATGAAGCCATCGATTTGTTATTTGTTATTTGTTATTTGTTATTTGTTATTTGTTATTTGTTATTTGTTATTTGTTATTTGTTATTTGTTATTTGTTATTTGTTATTTGTTATTTGTTATTTGTTATTTGTTATTTGTTATTTGTTATTTGTTATTTGTTATTTGTTATTTGTTATTTGTTATTTGTTATTTGTTATTTGTTATTTGTTATTTGTTATTTGTTATTTGTTATTTGTTATTTGTTATTTGTTATTTGTTATTTGTTATTTGTTATTTGTTATTTGTTATTTGTTATTTGTTATTTGTTATTTGTTATTTGTTATTTGTTATTTGTTATTTGTTATTTGTTATTTGTTATTTGTTATTTGTTATTTGTTATTTGTTATTTGTTATTTGTTATTTGTTATTTGTTATTTGTTATTTGTTATTTGTTATTTGTTATTTGTTATTTGTTATTTGTTATTTGTTATTTGTTATTTGTTATTTGTTATTTGTTATTTGTTATTTGTTATTTGTTATTTGTTATTTGTTATTTGTTATTTGTTATTTGTTATTTGTTATTTGTTATTTGTTATTTGTTATTTGTTATTTGTTATTTGTTATTTGTTATTTGTTATTTGTTATTTGTTATTTGTTATTTGTTATTTGTTATTTGTTATTTGTTATTTGTTATTTGTTATTTGTTATTTGTTATTTGTTATTTGTTATTTGTTATTTGTTATTTGTTATTTGTTATTTGTTATTTGTTATTTGTTATTTGTTATTTGTTATTTGTTATTTGTTATTTGTTATTTGTTATTTGTTATTTGTTATTTGTTATTTGTTATTTGTTATTTGTTATTTGTTATTTGTTATTTGTTATTTGTTATTTGTTATTTGTTATTTGTTATTTGTTATTTGTTATTTGTTATTTGTTATTTGTTATTTGTTATTTGTTATTTGTTATTTGTTATTTGTTATTTGTTATTTGTTATTTGTTATTTGTTATTTGTTATTTGTTATTTGTTATTTGTTATTTGTTATTTGTTATTTGTTATTTGTTATTTGTTATTTGTTATTTGTTATTTGTTATTTGTTATTTGTTATTTGTTATTTGTTATTTGTTATTTGTTATTTGTTATTTGTTATTTGTTATTTGTTATTTGTTATTTGTTATTTGTTATTTGTTATTTGTTATTTGTTATTTGTTATTTGTTATTTGTTATTTGTTATTTGTTATTTGTTATTTGTTATTTGTTATTTGTTATTTGTTATTTGTTATTTGTTATTTGTTATTTGTTATTTGTTATTTGTTATTTGTTATTTGTTATTTGTTATTTGTTATTTGTTATTTGTTATTTGTTATTTGTTATTTGTTATTTGTTATTTGTTATTTGTTATTTGTTATTTGTTATTTGTTATTTGTTATTTGTTATTTGTTATTTGTTATTTGTTATTTGTTATTTGTTATTTGTTATTTGTTATTTGTTATTTGTTATTTGTTATTTGTTATTTGTTATTTGTTATTTGTTATTTGTTATTTGTTATTTGTTATTTGTTATTTGTTATTTGTTATTTGTTATTTGTTATTTGTTATTTGTTATTTGTTATTTGTTATTTGTTATTTGTTATTTGTTATTTGTTATTTGTTATTTGTTATTTGTTATTTGTTATTTGTTATTTGTTATTTGTTATTTGTTATTTGTTATTTGTTATTTGTTATTTGTTATTTGTTATTTGTTATTTGTTATTTGTTATTTGTTATTTGTTATTTGTTATTTGTTATTTGTTATTTGTTATTTGTTATTTGTTATTTGTTATTTGTTATTTGTTATTTGTTATTTGTTATTTGTTATTTGTTATTTGTTATTTGTTATTTGTTATTTGTTATTTGTTATTTGTTATTTGTTATTTGTTATTTGTTATTTGTTATTTGTCATTTGTCATTTGTCATTTGTCATTTGTTATTTGTTATTTGTTATTTGTTATTTGTTATTTGTTATTTGTTATTTGTTATTTGTTATTTGTTATTTGGTGTCAATGTCAATGTCAATGTCTATGTCAATGTCAATGTCAATGTCAATGTCAATGTCAATGTCAATGTCAATGTTAATGTCAATGTCAATGTCAATGTCAATGTCAATGTCAATGTCAATGTCAATGTCAATGTCAATGTCAATGTCAATGTCAATGTCAATGTTAATGTCAATGTCAATGTCAATGTCAATGTCAATGTCAATGTCAATGTCAATGTCAATGTCAATGTCAATGTCAATGTCAATGTCAATGTCAATGTCAATGTCAATGTCAATGTCAATGTCAATGTCAATGTCAATGTCAATGTCAATGTCAATGTCAATGTCAATGTCAATGTCAATGTCAATGTCAATGTCAATGTCAATGTCAATGTCAATGTCAATGTCAATGTCAATGTCAATGTCAATGTCAATGTCAATGTCAATGTCAATGTCAATGTCAATGTCAATGTCAATGTCAATGTCAATGTCAATGTCAATGTCAATGTCAATGTCAATGTCAATGTCAATGTCAATGTCAATGTCAATGTCAATGTCAATGTCAATGTCAATGTCAATGTCAATGTCAATGTCAATGTCAATGTCAATGTCAATGTCAATGTCAATGTCAATGTCAATGTCAATGTCAATGTCAATGTCAATGTCAATGTCAATGTCAATGTCAATGTCAATGTCAATGTCAATGTCAATGTCAATGTCAATGTCAATGTCAATGTCAATGTCAATGTCAATGTCAATGTCAATGTCAATGTCAATGTCAATGTCAATGTCAATGTCAATGTCAATGTCAATGTCAATGTCAATGTCAATGTCAATGTCAATGTCAATGTCAATGTCAATGTCAATGTCAATGTCAATGTCAATGTCAATGTCAATGTTAATGTCAATGTCAATGTCAATGTCAATGTCAATGTCAATGTCAATGTCAATGTCAATGTCAATGTCAATGTCAATGTCAATGTCAATGTCAATGTCAATGTCAATGTCAATGTCAATGTCAATGTCAATGTCAATGTCAATGTCAATGTCAATGTCAATGTCAATGTCAATGTCAATGTCAATGTCAATGTCAATGTCAATGTCAATGTCAATGTCAATGTCAATGTCAATGTCAATGTCAATGTCAATGTCAATGTCAATGTCAATGTCAATGTCAATGTCAATGTCAATGTCAATGTCAATGTCAATGTCAATGTCAATGTCAATTTCAATGTCAATGTATATCAATATTTAGTTATTCAATAATCAAATTTATATTTATTGTTTTTTACTTTTCAATTCTAAAATAACAAATTTTAAATTTCGGATTTCAAATCTAAAAATTCATTCTGCGTTTGCTAAAGTCTCACTGCCTGGCATCAAGCTCCTGTCACTATGCCACAAACTAATGCATGGTATCCCTCAATGTATTGATTAATATATCATGGAATTTTAAATTATGTCATGTTGGTTTCATTTCAACATTTCAATTATAAATGCATAACTCTGTTCACAAAATCACAAAAAATAACATTTATCCTGTATATGTTTTTAGCGCCTTTGGCAATTTTGTGTTTTTTTTTTTTTTTTGCTGGTTATGCTAATTAATATGTAATGTGTTGTCGTCATTCTTGCTCTTTGTGTGTTATACTTGCTGTAAATTGAAATTTTTTGCATTTTTTTCATTTCATCTTTTTGTGCTACGTCAGAATGACGGCTAAATTTGTTTGTTTTTTGCGGTAAATTTTTTGTTATTTATGCAAATTGCGGTTGCTTTAGTTTTAATGCATATTTTCCGGCAAATTTAATTTAAGAGCTCGCTTGTGCTCTCTTCAATATTGAACTCTCTTTAAGTTGCTCGACTGGAAAGCTTTTCACAAGCTTTCTCTTAGTTGCAGAGCGTGTTTCTCTTGAATTGGCTGGAATTCTTTGTAAATGTTTTTTGGATTTTTTAACGGAAACGGATGTTCAAATTATAATTTGAATGTGCTAACGTTATGTGTGTGCCAAATGTGTGGCTTGAATGCAGTTTTTGTGTGGTGTGAGTGCAAAAGTTTTTGCGTTATGATTGTTGTTTTTAAATAAAAGATGATGTACAATTTTTTGTTTTTAGGCGCCTCAAAAACTGGCTATATGTAGTTGAGTATGAGTTTTTTTTTCTGTGTACATAAAATTTGCTTATCATAAAAAAAGCTGTTAAGAACCAGGATTTCATTAAATTTCCATGATTGCCTTTTCAGCCTTTTTGCTAGGCTTGTAAAGCCTTTTTTAATGTTTGTATTGATATTGAAAGAGTTTTTGTTACAATTGAAAAGTGGACACAATTGGTTTGCAAAAAACTGTGATTAATATAAATTGATTAAGTTTCTGAAACGTCAAAAACAGAGCCGGGATAAAAAAGTTGTGCTAAAAATGGTTTGTTCGCTTATCGATATTTTCAGATTTTAGATTATCTATTTTTTAGCTATTATTCATTTTTATCCTAGCTTAAGTGGCTTTTGTATATTATAATTTATCGATTATTTTCAGTTTTAGTCGATTAATCGATTGTTGAATTGTGTTGAAAAATTACTTTAAAGTTGATTTATGCATATTTTTATTGTTTATCTCAACTATCACTATTGTATTATCGATAATAATTGCACATAATTTTTACATTTATATATCGATAATTTTGATAATAATGCAAAAGAGAAAGAAACTTCTAGATTCGACTTTTACAACTTCTACTTCCACTAAAATGATTTATCGATTTGCTTTGTTTTAGAATTTACTCAAATTTGTTAAAAGTTGAGTTAAATTATCTTTTTTTTTGATTTTGTAACGATATTAAAATTTATAATAAATAGAATAATCGATTTTTACAGCCATTTCGTTCTTGCATTAGGCGCTGAATTGATTTTTTATATAAATTTGAACTTTTGTATAAATTTATTGAATTTTTTAACTTTTATGTACTATTTGCTCTATATATGTATAAATTAATCGATTTTTAAAATTTTATCTAATCGATTTATTGGTGAATACTATTTTTGGCCAAATATTTAGCGAATTTTATATATTATATATATTGATAATAAAATTTTGTTATCGATTAATCGATTATTATTTCGTATTTTTCTTCAAATGGTCTCAACTCTTAAAAGATTTTGCATTTATAACATTTGCTTTGATAAAAATATTAGAATCAGTGTTAAGATATCAGTACCTTCATTGAAATTGAATATATATGTTAATTTTCATTTGTTCTAAGCAGTTTTTTTAACTCAAAAATAAAGTCACTTGAGTCAGATGCCAAAAACTTTAAACTTTGATTTATGCACTTGTGCTTGTAATAAATATTAAAAATATGTATCATAAAAACTAACACACCACTCAAAAAACTTGTCAGCAATTGCGCAATATGTCAAACAGTGCTATTTGTCAAAATAAAATTATTGCCCTTTAAATTTGCCATAAAAGTGGGATTGTCTTAAAAATGTCCTTAAATTGGTGCGCCGCAAAATTATGTCAATCTTAGTGTTGCGGCAGCAGTAAAAAAACACTATAATAAATGTAAAAATAAACTTGTGTAGCTCAGTTGCTGCTAGTATATAAATTTTATAAAGTACACGCAGCTTATTGTAACATTTCAACTTGCCACACTCTATACATTCTGCTCATTCTCTGTGCAAGCGTTACAGCTTTTAAGCAGACGCAACTTCTGGCCGTTATAAAAAAGAAATTCAAGCAAAATTTATGTTGGCTCTTTAGCCAAAGCCAAAGTAACGCACTGTTTTATATAACCATGCTTTATGTTGTAAATAAAATAAAAAAATTGAAAAAAAAACATAAAAAATATAACGTGGCATCTCTTCTAAGCTCTGATATGACACATATTTTTGATGCATGCAAACTACACCTGATGAATTTAACGCGACAGTTCTGTTGATTTATTTTGTTTGTATATTGAAAGAAATCACATATGCTTTCGTACAGTTGTGGCCATAAAATTGAGACAGTTTTAAGATTTATGGCTTTTTTATCCGGCCGTAAAATAGCCAGAAGAAGTACTGGAAATGTGTTTCATACTCATGGAATATATTCATGATTAAACTATCTTTAAGCATTTGTTTTATCAGAAACGTGTTTTGCCCCTTTTACAGAAATGTAGAAACATGATTCTTCTGGTGTTAAGTTTAAAATATATTATTATTCTGGTGGGTATCGTTTTTAACAACAGAAATATGTTTTACAAAGAAATATAAGTTTTTTTTTTCTTAATAAAAAGTTTCAAAAAGTTGACAACTAAAATGCAACGGCGTTGCATAGAGTTTTTACTCGCCTAATATAAGAGTTACGAGAAAAGTTGAGGCACGATTGTCAAGGTTTTTAATTGAACCTTATAAAGAAAACAACGAAAGTGTTAATGAGGTCACTGGAACGCGTAGGTATACGTTAAAGAAACGAAACT
The DNA here is from genome assembly GCA_958299015.1 of Tetanocera ferruginea. NCBI lineage: Eukaryota > Metazoa > Arthropoda > Insecta > Diptera > Sciomyzidae > Tetanocera > Tetanocera ferruginea. The sequence continues at coordinate 117,931,811 of OY282643.1, read as the reverse complement.
GCAAAATCGTTGCATGGAATTATTACACACTGAAGACAGTAGCTATGGCAATAGTGGCTGTGCAACAGTTCAGGTTGCTTCTTTCTGCTCGTGAAGAAAATAAATAATTTATGAAATAAATAATATAATGTTTGTTGTAAAGCCGGAAAGACAGCAGCTTCAATATCGAAAATGCAAAATACATGCAACGACGTTGCATGGAATTATTGCTCTGCAAGTTTTGATTGAAACTTGAAACGATTTTCACTTTCCCCTACAACAAAAATTATAAAATATAGTATGAAGTTATGAGGTTGGCGACATTGCCGGAAAATCTCAATATTCAGAGCCATTCCTTATAACAGAGTTATGGATCTAATATTTCGACTTCCCTTACCTAAATTCTTGTGCTTTCGCTTCGAGACTGTTGAGCCTCTTAAGAAGTTTTCGTGACTTCAAATAAATTTCTAAGAAACGAGGAGATAATGTCGGTTTCTCTCTTCAAAAGAATTCCTTGATTATATGACTTAAAATTAAAAAAGAATACTCTTGTCACACTGAAGCAAAAACGTTCACAATAATAATGAATTTTTATATCATCTCTATGCATAGCATTTATGAAATTTGGTCCAGTAATATCATTGCAATATCATTGCATGGAATTATTACTCGCTATATATTGGTGTTGTAGCGGCCGTGGTCGTGTGTGCTAAGTGTGTGGCGTGCGAACCAACGTGTCCCGAGTTCAAACCTCAACTCGGGCAATATTTTTGTTCGTTAGAAATAAATTTCAAAGTTGTTAAGAAAGCCCTTAATGTAATGTAACCTCATCCTAAATCCCAGTGATCCCAAATGATCCCATCCCAAATAAAGTAAAAAATTTGTGTGTGACCACTGCTAAACGTGTAACTTTAACTAAAAAAGTAGAGATTTTTATGTGGTTTATTGGTTTACTCTTTAATAAAGACTTTAATATAGACAAGAATTTAGATAAGAACCAGCATTAAGAACAGAATTAGGATAAAGAGTTAAGCAAGGACTAGGGGAAGGAATTGAACAAGGACAACAATACAAATTAGAGCAAAGATTTAGACAAGGATTAAGACAAAGAATAAGGACAAAGATTGGACATTAATGAAAACACGGATTATAACATTAAACAAGAATGGCAACAGCGAAAAACCGAGCATTTGAATAAGGATTTGGAATTGTATTAGGACAAAGATTGCGGCAAGAATTTGGATAAGAATTAGAACAAGCATAAGAACAAAGATAAGAATAGGGACAAATATCAGTATCAAGATAAGAATCGGGACAAAGACCAGTATCAAGAAAAAGCTTTGAATTGAGACAAAGATAAGAATGAGAAAGTTTAAAAAATGGATTAAATAAAAATAAAAACAAGTAAAGAAAGTCTAAAGTCGGTCTAGGCCGACTATGAAATACCCTAAACCCACTTTTCAAAAATAAAAAAATTTTTATTGCAAATGGGCGTCTCCGTGGGCGGATGAAGCCTATATTTTAATTGCATTTAAATGGTGATGAAAAATTTACACATACCAAGTTTTATTCCTGTAGCTCACAGTTAATGCCTTTATTTTGCTTTCGCTATGGGAGGTGGGCGTGTTCATGGACGGATTACTCCCAATTTTTGAACACACATCAGTTTTGGTATAAAATACATACATACCAAATTTAATCTCTCTAAGACAAACATAACCTTATTTATTGAGTTTTAAACTTTTTGGGTTGTATGGGAGGTAGGCGTGTCCGTATGTGGATGACGTCCATTTTTCAAAAATATCTTTGTCTTGTCATAAAAAACATATGTGCCAAATTTTAGCTCTGTAGGTTAAACAGAGGCTTATTTATTGCGTTTTCAATTTTTGAGTTGTATGGGAGGTGGGCGTGTCCGTGAACAGATGACGTCCATTTTTCGAAGACATCTTTGTGTTTGTATAAAATACATACATATCAAATTTTATTGTTGTAGACTAAATATGAGCTGAGTTATGCAGTTTTCAATTTTCGCATTGTATGGGAGGTAGGCGTGTCCGTGGGCGGATGATGTCCATTTTTCAAAACCATCTTTCTTTTGTTATAAAAAACATATGTGCCAAATTTTAGCTATGTAGGTTAAACAGAAGCTTATTTATTGCGTTTTCAATTTTTGGGTTGTATGGGAGGTGGGCGTGTCCGTGAGTGGATGACACCCATTTTTCAAAAACATCTTTTTTGTTGATATAAAACACATACATACCAAATTTTATTGTTGTAGATTAATTATGAGCTGAGTTATGCAGTTTTCAATTTTTGCGTTGTATGGGAGGTAGGCGTGTCCGTGGGCGGATTCCAAAAATATTCAATAGTGCAGATCCTTGGGTCCATGTGACTATGTGTACCAAGTTTCATTCAATTATCTCAACTCCTTCTTCTTATCCTGTGTATACGGACAACACACAGACGGACAGACGGACGGACGGACGGACGGACGGACGGACGGACGGACGGACATGGATAGCTCGACTCACGTGGTGACGCTGATCAAAAATATATATACTTTTCTATACCGGACTCGCTTCGTTCTATGCGTTACAAACGTTTGCACAAAGTTAATATACCCTGACCTTTCAGGTTTAGGGTATAATAAAAAATAGTTATAATTAAAAAATTAGAATAAATATTAAAAAAGGATTAATACAAGTATAAGAAAAACAATTTCAAAAAACTTCCAAGAAAGCTAAAAACAGAGGTGGGACACGGATAAAGACAGGGATAGGTATAAGCATTCGGAAAAAGATAAAGGTAAAGCTAAGATAACGACATGGATATGAATAGAGATAAGGCAAAGAAATACGGAAAGAATTAGGACACGGATAAGGTTTGGGACAAGTACTAGAATCAGAACAAGACTTTGGATCAGAACAAGGATAAGGACAAGGATTAAAAAAAATAAAGGCCGTGAGTGATTAGTGTGTGGTGCAAGACCCAACGGAACGTGGAGTCCTGAGTTCAATCTCAACATCTGGCAAAAAAGTTTTTTATTAAAAAAAAATGAAACAGTATTGATAGTATCGTAAGTGTAGACGTAGAATTCCATTTAAGTTGAAACCTCTTCTACTTTGTCTCTTTCGTCCAATTGTTTTGTCCTTCTTTTGGACTTCTTATCGAGAGCAAAACATAAGAAACGTCAAAAGTAAGCATGATAAAAGGAGCAAGCAAAAATAAACAAGCAAAATGTCAAATTTGTTCGATCATTTTGTTAAGGTTGACAGGTTGAGTTCATTGACTTAGTCGAAAAGTAGGCGCAACAAATACACTTGCCATTGGCGTCACTTTCGTCTCTGCCCGATATTTAGTTTTCGAGCTACAGTCAGTTTAACTACTAATTTCAAAATAAAATTAAGACCCCGATTTTTAAAAAAATCGTATGGTGACGTATATCTCACGCTGAACACATGTCCTTTCCATTAGTGCCATTTTCGTCTCTATCCGATATTTAGTTTGCTACCTACACTTTCGTCTCTGAGTCGATGTATGTAAACAAAAATTAAAATTGTACGCCATCTATTGGGTAAAACATAAAACGAAATATGATCGAACTCGTTTTTTTCATAAGAGTTAAATCTTACCGGGTCACAGATCCATTTCGTAAAGTTTGACAGTTTGAGTTCACTGACTGAGTTGAAAAGAGGCTGTGATTGACATTTTGTATTAAAATAGAGCACTCATTTCTAAGTAGTACATCTAAGTAGTACTTCCTCATTTCTAAGTAGTACCCAGTACCGAATTTGTATATACAAGAACCCAATGAAAAAGAGTGCGAATCAGATTGTATAAAACAAAAACAATGCAAGCAAAAACAACGAAACAAAAACAAAGAAAGCAGCAAGCACGGCATAAGTAGATGATGATTGATTTTTTTATATAAACACATGCATTTTTCTTCTTATATTTTTCTATTTTGTGACTTTAATATAATAGTGATAAAATCCAAATTCGATATTTATTCAGCGCAGGATATATCTGATATTTTAGTATATATATTATCTTTGAGCGATGAGTATGAAAGGCTGTAGGTATACCCTAAAGTATTCGTCAAAAAAGTTTCATGGCCTTGAAAAAATTTGTTAAAACAACCCCAAACAAACCGCGCTGCCAGACGTAATTCTACGTCAAAAATTTTTCTGATTAGCCATCACGCCTCTGCGAACAATAGCAAGCCCCAGAGAGTAAACAATGCCATGTTAAGCTGCTTGAGAACATGATCTTTAGCCGCTCGGAGTTGCCATAAGACATGTAGGTTTAGTTCTCGATCAGTTGTGTGTAAAACTTGATTAACACACACTACAAAGTCCTTTCAAGGACTGTAATAGCCAATTTTTTTTTGTAGTCTTGTCGCGATAATAAATCTCTATTACCATCGCTTAAATTTTACTATAGCTGTTTATTTTAACCACTTATTTTTAATGAGCTTATTATATTTGCCGCCACCGTTATTCAACATATTATTTAAGCTAGCGCGACAATGTTATTAAAACTTATGACATAACTTGTTGTCGCATTACTAGCATTAAAATTTTATGATAGAGGTAATTAAATGTTGACAAGCGCTTGAGTGACATAAAGTGTGACACTGTGTCACAGCTGCAAGCAAGCAAGAGTGACATAATTTTTCATAAAATTAAAACGAAAAGCAAAACTTAAAAGTTTATTTTTCAATATTGCAAATTAAAGCGGTTTATATGAGGCACAAAATTTTAATGGCAATCGATGAAAGCTTAAAACTAAAAAAATCTATATGATTTTCATGTTATTGCTTAGAGTTGCGCTTGATTTTTATGAAACAGTGAAAAGTTATGATATAAACTAAAAATTGCAATGAAAAATGTGTAAGAAAGAAAAATACTCTCGTCCTTATGAGCTATAAAAAAATATATTATTATCATAACAAAACGGGGAAAGATGCAAAAAACAATTTTATTTTGATCTTTTAAATATAAAAACTTAATAGCTTTTTGCTGAAAAAAATCTTAAAATGCTACAAGCATAAATTTAACTTAAATTTAAACATATTTAAAAGACAGCTAGCTGATATAGAGAACTGCTCCTTAAAATATGCCATAATTTTTTTAAATCATGCTTACATTAAACGTCAGCTGCACAATAGTTGTCAGAAAGCTTTCTAACTAAGAGGGCAGGCGCAGCGTCGTAAGCTTTGTGAGGTTTTTTTTACATAATTTATGGTTATTTTGCCCAAAAAACACTCTACTTTGTCTAAAACAAATTCACTGATTACATAAAGTAAACAAAAATAGAACAAAGAGCACTAAAAAGCACAAAAAACGGCACCAAAAAAACCTTAACAGCCAACAAAATACTTAAAATTAATGGCAACTAATGAATAGATATAGCGTTAGCAGCAGACAGCCCAACAGCCCAATATAGAGCAGACACATAAACATTGATTGCTATTAAAAAATATAAAAAATGTATCAAGCATCAATAGAGCACACACAAACACTCACAACAAGACAAAACAAAAATTACAAAGCAGTAGAAGAGCAGAAAACAAGCAGCACATAAAAGATAAACCTCATCCAGCCACACACAGCGTGTGTTGCCATCATCACCAACAATAAACCAACCAAAAACGAAACCCAGTCTATGATAAAAAAATCATTTCAAAATATAGTAGGATAAGCAGCTTACTTGCACACACACACACACTCACACGCAGCCACCCACATGCGAACAAAACAAAATATACGATTACACTCATTATAATGTTTGAAAGCACAAACTTGACCTCTATATAAGGGGCATAACGGCAGAAAATTACGCAGAAAAAAGTAAAAGCGAAGCATGTAGATCAAACAAGCAACAAAATACTTTCACCAAGTAAAGCAACTGAGAAGAAAAGCTATTTAAAAAGGCATGAAATAAGAAAAAATATAAAAATAAAAATGTACAACAAACAACAACTTAAAACAGAATTAACGATTTCTTTTAATTTTTTCATTCTGTGTTGACTTTCATTTGCTTTAGAGCTTGCAAGCTTAGATGCTCTTAAAAAAACGCCAATAAAATGGCTTAAATGCTTCAAGCATGAGCCATAAGATATGCAATAAAATTCGTTTGTTTAAAAGCTCTGCCCTTTTTAATTGTCTGCAGCACAATTCAAATGCAGTATTATGCTTGTTGAAACAAGCGGCAATGGTACTAGTTTTTAAACTTTTTTTGTTAAGAAAACTTTCGCGCGCTAATGCTGCTTATTCACAGCTTTTAACGCGCTGCTTTTTGAACTAAGCTGACACCCAAAGGTATGCTGTATTTTTTATGATTTTTAAGCTGCTAATGCAGCTTAAGGCGTTACGTTCTATCACTCTCCCTCTCTCGTTCTCTGTGTGTCTGTCTGGCAATAATATTTGTTTTTTTTTTTTTTTCTATTTTTTATTAAATAATTAACAACTTTTGTGCAGTCTTCATTTCGCTTTTTACTTCGTATTTGCTTACGTTTAGCAGCAATAAGCGTTTTTTTTTTCCATGCTCTGTTTAGCTACTTGTCATCGTTAAGGCTTTTTTCTACGCTTGACTGCGAACAGCATGCTATGTTTTTACAAAATGATTAAGACTATTCAGGCAAATTTTTTTTTTTTGCCTCCAAAAAGTATGCAGCATTTTTTCTTCATGCCAAAATGAGCTGCTTTGTGCTTTTGTTAATTTGACTAACTACGAAAAGTATGCAAAAGTAACAGCAGCTCTCATAAGAAGCAGCAGCTTTTAAAGCTTTCTTTAAAATATTGACTTACTTTAAAAATACGCAGCATTTTTAAAATAATTTTTTTTTCAGCTTTTTGTATACAGTGCAACAAATTCAACATATTTATTTTTAACCAAGCTTATTTGTAATCTTTTTCAAGTTTTTGTTGTAATAATTTTAGGTTTTTTCAACCGCCCACAGTTAGTGCTTTAAACAGCAACGTTAACAACAACAGATTTTGTTCTTACGAAAAATAACATTTTAAGCGGAGTGGAATAAGTGTCCGCTGGGAACGTATTTAATGTAGCATTTATGTTTACAGCATTAAAGTATTTATATTTTGGCTCTGGGTTAGTTCAAACTGAGTCTTGCTTTGAAAAAAAAAAGATATGTTCTGCAAGTACTCAGATATTAATAGAACAAATAAGTCAAAAAGCAACATGATAACTCAAAAGAAACAATACAAGAAAAATATATAACACACAATATATATAACCAAGCTACAATATTACCTAATGTAGCACAAAAGATAAAAGCACAAAAAAGTCATAATTTTCATACTTTATTTTGCCTAAAGATAGGCAATATTTTTTAACTCACAAAAGCTTAAGCAAATATTTGAGTTTAGCAAAAGACATCAATGAGACTAAAATATGAAAATAATTAATTAAGGTACTTATTAAATAATAAGGCACTTCATATCACTTTATTAACTCTTCGTAAGTTCGTATTTCATAAGAACTAACAAAACGTCAAAATTGTTTGTATGCATATTGAGATATGAATATTTTTGAAATTTTCGCAAAAAAATTTATACTAATGTCGTAAATAAGTTTTCGTTAACTGGTTTAATATGTCACAGAATAAATGTTGTTATTTGTTAATTTTCTTTTTATGCAAATTTAAAATTCTTTTCATTTTTGTTTTAATTAATTGATTAAAGCTTTTCAAAACATCATCACCTCAAGGTTTGGAGCACCCTTAGGAGAACCTTCCAGCAGAAATCGAAATGTCTCGAAGTCAGTCCTGAAGTCAGCCTTGAAGTCAGCTCACCGTATTCTTCTGTCAGTTTAAAGAAACTCCGCCTAGTGGTGATGATGGTAGCCACTAGTCTGTCCCAAGTCAGTAAATAGGAGGAGGCATTGTAGGCATATAACACTTTGGTATAATCAGGTATGTTCATTTTGCATTACAGTTTGTCATGAGCCCTAGGGATAGTCATCAAACCCAGTACAGTAACTAGCTCTCACTCTCCTGAATTATAAAAATCCGATATGCTCTAGACTCTAGATAATTGAGCAATAAATAAAATTTCGTAAAAAAGTGACTTTTTGCAAAATATTGTCGATTTGCATACAGAATCGACAATATTTTGCAAAAAGTAAAACAATAATTTACAAAATTTATCAAAGTTCAAAAGGGAATTAAAAAAAAGAAAAATTCTTTGATTTTTTTTTGTAGTTCTGACGAAGAAGTAAGTAGCGATGAATGTTAGTAGTGTGATGAGTTTTTGATTTCATGTTCACACTCAATTTTTTCCTTTTTTATTTCACATATTGTTAATAAAAACAGTTTCCAATATTATTTTTTTAGTTGTAAATAAAATGAAATGTGCCTAAAAGTGGAATTGAATTTAAAAAAAAAAAAATTAAAAATATTGGTGCAAGAGGTACCTTTGAGGTTTTAAAAATTTCTACCATTTTCAGTACACATCTATTACTCCATTTGTTAAGCATTCTCATTGAGTTTCGTTAGGATCGGCTTACTTTTGTATATACCTCCCATGCAAAATCATGTACAAATTTTATATAAGTATAAGGGAGGTACCTCTAAGGTCTTTTAAATTTCTACCATTTTCAGTGTACATATATTTCTCTAATTGTCTAGCCTTCTGACTAAATTTTGTTAAGATCGGCCAACTATTGTAAAAAAAAATATGTAAAAAACAATTAAAGAAAGTCTTAAGTCGGTCTGGCCCTACTTGGAATACCCTAAAATTCCTATAATATTTCAATACTAGCGATACCCGGTGCGCTTTGCTATGCCTACACACCACGTTTTCGAATGCCCGTGCCAGTTCTCTGGTAGAAAGACATGGCCAATTAGTAAGTTTAAACCGAGTTTCAATGTTATGCGACATTTAGTACCAAAGTTATTCGAAATTAAACATTCGAATTATATACATGGTGCCACGCCCCCTTCTCCAATGCTCCCTCAATTCTTCCAGTCGACGGACACGACTAAATATTATATTCGTTCCGAGTTACATAAATGTGTGACTTATGTTTCGAAAGTTATACCGAAAAAATTGAATGCTTAAAAAGTGCCACACCCTTTGTTTAACGCCTGTTAAATGTTACCAGTAAAAGACAACGTGTAAGTTGAGCTCTATGGGAGGTGCCACGCTCCTATGTGCAATGCAAGAAACTGCATAAATGAGCTCATAATTAACCTACAACAATAAGATTTGATACGCATGTGTTTTATAAAACATATCAACACAAATATATTTCCGAAAAATAACAGTCATCCGCTCGCGGACCAACCACTTCCCATACAACGCAAAAATTAAAAACTGCACCCAGAAAAAAAAATCCTGTAAAAATAACGTTTTTATAACACTTAATCATGTTATTGAAATTCAACACGATCAGTTATGTTAATAATTAACACTTTGCATGATAATTCAATTCTTTTAAAAAAAGCTTGTGCAGAGCGCAAAATCACATAAAATGGCTTCTGCTGAACAGTACATTCATAAAAGGGGCATTTTGTTACTCAATTCGCTCAACGGCAACATTATTCGCTGTGTTTTTTTCTTTTTAGATGCTGATGCAATGAGAAAATTAACACTTTACTTATGTTATGCAAAAATCATCATGTTAGATTGACAGGAACCGTGATGAAATTTTCAATGTTATTCTTTGAAAAGTATTGTTGTTTTGCGTGCAAAAATCATCATGTTAGATTGACAGAAGCCGTGTTGAAATATTTTGCCTCATTTTTCCCTGGGTGTGCATAAATAAGCTTGTGTTTGTCTTACAGAGATAAAATTTGTTACGTACATATGTATTTTATAATAAAACTAACACAAACACGCCTTAAAACACAAAAACAAGGTAACTGGGGGTACACTTTACCCCATTGCACCCTCAATTTTGTGAATTTTTTCTACAGGAATTTTCTTCAAATTTTTTTTTTTAAAACGTGCACAGCTAGGGCAAAACTAACGGGCATGAAAAGTTATTAAACAGAACATAAAAAAGGGGACTGGGAGTACAATTTACCCCATCGCACCCTCAATTTTGTGAATTTTTTCTATATGAATTTTTTTCAAAATTTTTTTTTAAAAACGTGCATAGCTAGGGCAAAACTAACGCCAGATATGAAATCCTCACACCCGATTTAACCAAAAAAATGGTCTAACATGTAAACGTTGTCATACAAAAATTTACCGTAACAAATTCCTAAAGAAAAAATTTCAGTAAATTCAAAGTATATTCTTATCGTTGGTGCGTATCACGGCTGAACCATTGCAGCTATCCCACCTTATATTCGCACCTATCTAAAGTAATGATTGTGCAAAAACGATTAGGTAGAGATAAATTATTGAGATGATATTTTTTTATTGTTTTACATAAGTATTTAAATTTACAAACAAAAAATTGTTTTTCTTTTCGAATTCTTCAAATCAAAGTTGCCTTTTTGACCAATACTCATGTCGTTCATACTGAGGTATTATGAGGAATTATACCAGCAGCAGCAAAAATCCAATGTAAATAGCATGTTTGTTTACATTTCTGCTAAACGAGTTTAGCGGTGTACGTGTGGTATACCGTGATAATACATTTTTAAGTGGCCTTCGCTGTATACATTACTCATATGGGGGACCGCATTTGATCACTGCTTCCACAAATTTTGTAAAAAATTTTTTTTTTCTACATTTTATTTCTATGCTGTTACTAATATTTTTTTAATATATATATTTTTTTGTTTTTATTTTTATTTTTATTTATATATATATGTAACGATTCAAGGCGTTCAAGCTAGTCAATTCCTTTTTTGTCCTTTCCTTACATTGTCCTTTGTAAGGAAACCTGAATTAAATCGATTTCAACCTTACATTTCCCTCAGTACCGCATGTGCACAGAGGGCCCGCCGAACCTGAATTCGCCCTGCAACGTATGAACCCCACCTGGACAAAATCCCGATTATACCGCGATCCGCCCCTGTTCAAAAACACACAGCTGTGCAACCCACAATCAAACAATAACAAAACATACAGCAAGCCAGTGGCATGATCACAGTAGCACAACAACAAAACAATATAACGAATTCGCATAAAGCAAAACCAGCAAAACATACAAACAACATGCATTTTATGCGCCTACAAATGGCAATAACAAAATGTATAGTCGATAAACAGCGACTATGACAGCAATAACATGCAGGGCAAAAGGTTGCTGCTAGTTCTAGGCAAACGAAATTCAAGGTCGAAATCGGATGAATATTTTGTGAAACAATAGAATGAGCGAACCAACATGGGCCTCTTTTGAAGTCAGCACGCAAGCGGCGTACATCGGTTAGGTTGCGTTTATAGTGAACGCCGAGTCAGACAGGCAGGCAGACAGGCAATGTGGACAAGCGAGATAGATAGCTATTTGCATCTCGTTTTTTCACACAGATTTCAGCCTGCCTGCCTGTCCGAATCGCGTTCACTATAACCACAACCTTAGTCAAGTGAACAAGTGACCAAGGACAAGAAGTGAACCAGTGACAGTGAATGAGTGATCAAGTACGTCAGCGACCAAGGAATACAGTGAAGAGTGTTTACTTGTCAGCCCTATTGGTTTCATATCGGACGGCCGGCCATAAAACATCCTAGTGGTATCACGAAAACTGTTGTTTTCTGTCGACCCGAGTGGTTTCATACCGAACGGTCTGCTCTAAAAGCATCTAAGTGATTCCATTTTTGTTCAAAACAAGCTTAACGACATCTACGACCGAATTTTATATTTGGCCCGAGTGGTTTCAAATCGGACGGCCCATCGTAATTTCAAGTACACCGCGAAGAGGCGAACGGACTCCGGATTTCATGGATCTTACTTAGAAGGACTTCGAGGGAAGCTCGAGAAACAGCAGAAATGACAGTCAATATAATAAAATAATAAAAAATATCATTAAAAATTTGAATTTGTGTGCAAAAGCAACAAAATAAAAAAGGTTTTAAGAGTGAATTTAAAATAAACTATTTTGTTTTTTTTAACACCAAGAAATATTTTGGTACGAACCCCGGCTATCCGATGAGCTATCTCTGCTAGAAAGTTCGTTACACCAATACAAGTTTTAGTGATCATTATTTCATGTAAAGCTTCCAAGACAAAACTTTTTTAGACTGCTTTAGTCATATTGAAAAAGGGCGTTCAATCGTGGGGCCGTTTTGGTCGACTTGTTAAGGTTTGAAGTATAGTTTCACAGAATAGATGCACATAATTTGTCGGACATACAGTGTAGAAGTTTGAATAAATTGACATTTTACTACCTTATTGAAATTAAATTTATATATGCTGGAAAGTATGCTAAGAATTTGGATAAGAAGCACTTTCTTGAACCAATATGTGTTTTATCTCTAATAAATCGTGTTGTTCCCACACAATATTTGTCATTTTTAACAAAATCTAGAATATGTGACGAAAATAAATATACTTTTCTTATTCAAAAAACGTAGAGAAGATGAAACTCTGACCATGCCATTCACTACTTCGCAATAATCTCTTTAAATACTTAAAGAAACAGATTGTAAAATACAGTTTGTGTAGAAAGTGAGCAGTTCCTATAACTTTAAGTTGAGCACTCAACTACTTTAAAAACAATAATTTGTGAAAGTTTATTAAGATTAAAGCACTTCATACATTTTCTGACTTTTTCTATGAGATGCTGGGCTCTAATATTAAATTTTTTTGGCACAAACTTTGTCAAAAATTTAACTTATTTACATTTCGACAACATTACATGTTCAACTAAAAGTGAACTGCAAAATGTGTGGCCAAGCCTTAAGGCTAAATATACACAAAAAATTGACTTTATGCCAAAATAAATGTTAATCAAAACCAACAAACTTGAAACATTTTTATACTTTATTTAGTAGAAATGTAATATTATCTTACTGTTTAAAACAAAGTAAACCTTTTTTTTTTGTTCAGCATTTTTCGCAACAGAGTGTGGCTGGGTGCAGTCATAAATCTTATCACCACGAAATCAGTTGGAAGCGCACATAAAAATTCACTCTACATAGCATGTTAAGTAATAAAAATCACCTTATCGACTAATATAAGCTACCCACAAATGTTGTAGAATTTTTTTTCTATTTATGCCTAAAAGATATACGCAAATAAAATAAAACAGCAAAAAGGGATAACTTTCGAACATAAACAAGTTGAAAGCAAAGGCTAGAAATTTACATAATTTTGCTGTTTTGCTAAAACATGAAATAAACCAAATCTAAATCTTAATTTGCATTTTCAAGTGAGTGTGACAGCCTAGCTAGCTTCTACACAGGCAAATACACAAACAAAACGTAGCGAAGAGCATTTAGCAAACACAAGGAATAGCATTCTTATTCTCTTTTATAAGAATCCTTTTTTTTATAAGACGAAAAGGATAGCAATCAAATAAATTACATTTTGAAATGTCAAACAAAGCGATAAGAGACAAGTAGGAAGGGAGAAAAAAACAACCAACAATGTCGAAAATTAAAGAAAAAGCAATAATTTATTTGCGTATTGGTGATTGTCCTCCTGACTACGGTATTATTTTTATATTTTTTTTTTTTTGCAAACGCAAGCATTTTTAAAATTTATGCACTGATGAGGGCAACGCATTGTATGCTAAAAGTGTAGCCATGAAAAAAAATTCAAGCATACTTTTAGTTGCTTAAGAAAAAATGCAAAGAATGCCTTTAATTGCCTGCTTTTGTTATAAAGACTGCTAAATGCCAAAATGACGTTGAAAAATTTCAATAGAGCGGGCTTAAATTTAAGATATTTACAAAATTTATTCACTTCAAGACACATTTACCGTCTTCCCGGAATATCTCTTTACTTATTATATGCATATATTAATGTAAGGGTTAACTTAAAATAACATTTGCAAAATTAAAGGCTTACAAAAATTATGTTTGACTTATTTTTATTGCTTAATTTAGGGCCGCCTAATGTCAGGACGAAACGATGTATCTAATGCATAGCAAGTATTTGAAAAATCCTAAACCTTCGTTAAAATAGAGACCCAAAAACGCTCTAAGATATTTGTTGTTAGCTGCAAAAGCTAATTTTTTTAATTGTCTCAAAATGTTATAAATAAATGAAGCATGCTTTTAAGCAGCTATAAAAAGAAAAGTTTACTGCCAAAGTAGTTGAGTTTAATTTTCTTGATTTTGTAAGAAATTTTGTTTTTTCGTTTTTTTTTTCCATGAAAGGAAATGGAAAATTTTTAAATTTGCACACACAAAGCAGCCTCTAATATTTTATGAAGCAGAAAAGGTTGCCTAATTTTAGGCAAAATAAAATCAGAAAGTTATGTTTTTATTCTACTTTGACATTATTTGCGCTACATTAAGCAATATTGTAACTTGTACTGTAGACTTTTTAGTAGAACAATTGTATACAAATAATATTACTGTACATTTGTTTTGTCATGGATAATTACTAAACATAATTTGTCAACGCTTTCAAAATGTTTCAACAATAAAACTAAAAATGGTTTCAAAAATACTGCTCTTGCCCGGATGTGTTAGAAAAAAATCCATAAATAATATCACTGAAGCAAAAAATAAACAAAAAATCAACTTAATCTGGTTCTATCAATTTGAAAATGTAAGACTTCAAAGTTTGTGGATGATTAATTTGCTAAAACTACAATTTGAACTTAAGTTTTTAACGGCAACTAGGAGCCCAAACCTGCCATCTAAATTCCCTGCATTGTAATGCTTTGTCTACACAGGCAGTTGAGTTTGAGTTACCAGTATGAAAATTAACGACTTAACTCACTATACATTCTGAGTTTTTAATAACTCAACATAAAAACTGCCTAAAAGTATGCACACAATTATATGAGCGAACGCTCAGTTGTATATTTGACGAAACATGAGCGCATTCAGTAATATTTTTGACGAAAACTTAGTACCTACAACATATTTTCGACGAAAATTGACTGCGTTCAGTAATATTTTTGACGAAAAATGAGTACGTTCAGTCATATTTTTAGTCAAACCAAAAGCTATTGAAGTCATGATAACACAAATTTGAACACAAATTTGAAGGAACAAAAAACTTGACTCAGTTCAGCTGCGCTATCTGTGTTTAAAAAATTTGAGTTAATAGTTAACTAAAATTAACTTAACGCACTGTGTAAACATTGCATAAGACTAACCAGCAGAACAATCTGACAAGTATGGTCTAGTCAAAAATTGATGAGTTGGGACTTTTATACATTTTACCTACCCTATAATTTGTTCATGCTTAGAAAACAGGTTCTGTTTCTTGCTGTTTCGTGTTTGTCGATTGTCGTGTTCGGCTGTTTGATTTTCAGTACATTTCTTCTCCGTCAGAAGAATATCATGAATTAAGAGCGTTCGACCCTAGTGTATTAGTTGCGATGGTCCACGCTTCGAATCTTGGTGATGACAGAAACATTACGGCATGAAATTTTCTGGAATTTTTAAAATTTTAATTATTTGCTTGTAAATACAAGTGCGAGTGAAAAAAAGATGAAAAACTGCCAGTAGTTGTGATATTCGCCATCTTTTGCACGAGCTGTAACTCAAAAATTGATTGACTGTTCAGGCTGAACTTTTGACAGGCTTCTCTTTAAAGTAGCCCCGGAAGAATGTACCTACAAGCTCAAAGATATCGTGTAAATAAAATATTTGGGATCACAACTCTCGAAAAAAACAGTCGAAAATTTTAACCTTCGATCAAACAGCTGATATAGATGTTAATTTTTAACTTTTTACAAGTTTATCTTGCCTTTAATACAATACTATTCGAAGAAAATAATCTCAGATTAGTGTAAAAATTTTGCCACATGCAGCACTTTTAGAGGCCTCATAGCAGACGCCCAAGGAGATATTCTGTAGAGCCGCCATTTTGTAAAAACCAACCAATTCACAGATGTACCAAAACGATAGGAAATATGATCAAATTATGTTATCAACTTGAAAAAAATTCATTAAACACGAATTATATCACGCTGTATAAAAAGAGTATAGCTCCCCTTAATCGACATAAAGTTAGATCAAGAATATATAAAAATACTACACTATTTATAAATATATCGATAAATAGTCGATCAATAATTTAGTTGGAGAAGTTTTTATTTTTTATACATGTTTTAGTTTTAAATAAAATAAATAGATATATTAAAATAACCTAATAGTTAATAATCGATAATAAATTTGATTTTTATCGATAATTAAAAATTTAATTTGCGTCTTGGTTGGCCATTGTGAGTTTTTAAAAGAAAAATTTGAGTTTGCTATTTGAGTTTTCATACAGAAAAACACAATGTTTTTACATTTTTTTGACAAATTTTAGCTAACTGTGACGCATTGTTGATGAATCTTTTAGTTTTAAATTAAAAAAAAAAATTATATTGACCAAAATTTGTTAATAATCCAAGCCAACCAACTGGTTTCTAATCGATCATTAGTTCAAATAGTCGAAAAATAACAAAATCTTATTTGTTTTTGGTCAACCATTTTGGATTTCCACATTATTATTGGGTATTTATTATTGATTGATGAATCCTTTAGTCTTGAATCAAAAAATTAATATGTTGACACAACCAAAGGTTTAATAATCGACAGTAAATTAGTTTTTATCGATGAATTAAAACTTTGAAATTTTTTTTGGTTCGCCATTTTGAATTTTAATGTGAAAAATTTAAATCTTTTGATATTTTTATGATAAATTTTAGCTAACTGTGATGTGTTGTCTTCGTATAGTTATAATTTCATTACCTGTCCAATATATTTAACATTTAAATATACATATCGATAAATAGTCGATCGAAAATTTTGTTGAAGAAGTATTTATTATTGATGAATCCTTTAGTCTTGAATTAAAAAATTAATATGTTGATACCACCAAAGGGTTAATAATCGATAGCAAATTAAATTTTTATCGATAAACAAAACATCTGACCGTTTTAATGGTTCACCATTTTGAATTTTTAAATGTTTTTATGACAAATTTTAACTTACTGTGATGTTTTGTTTTGAAACAATTACATTACCTGTAGAATATATTTTACATTTAAATTGTCGATCGATAAATAGTCGATCGATAATTCAATTGGAAAAGTATTTATTGTTGATGAATTCTTTTGTTTTAAGTTAAAAGAAATCGATATGTTGACACAGGCAAAACTTTAATGATCGATAATATGAAAAGAGTTTCTTTCAATAAATTAAAAATAATTTGTTTTTTGTTTCAAAATTTTGAATTTTCAAGCAAACAAATAAAATTGTTTTCTTATTTCTTGACGTAAAAACTAATTTTTAACCAATAATTTAATAATCGATAATATAAAAATATATTTGTATCGATAAACAAGAGAAGATTTTTATTGATAAATAAAAAATAATTTTTATTTTGGTTCAAAAATTTGAATTTTCAAGCAAAAAACTAAATTTTTTTTATATTTTCTTTAACGTAAAACTAATTGTGGCGTTTTGTTTTGATGCCATGCCTTCACTAGTTTTCCCATGGGCCTCAATGTGTTAAGAACAAGGTATGCCACAAAACTTACACAGAGCATAAGCAGCATTTATTGACGCTAATAATTAAATTTGTTAACTCAGTTTTATACCCTAAACCTGTAAGGCCAAGGTATATAAACTTTGTGCATAGAAATGTCACGGACACGCCTACCTCCCATACAACCCAAAAAATGAAAACTCCATAAATAAGCTTATGTTTATGCTTACCTACAGAGATAAAATTTGGTGCGTATGTATCATATACCCAAAATAAGATCTCTTCGAAAAATGGGCGTAATCCGCTTGCGGAGACCTCCACCTCCGATACAATTCAAAAGTTTATGCTTGTGCAATAGAGATAAAATTAAAAACGTGTGTTTTTTATATCAAAATACAGATGTGTTAAAAAAGTGGGCGTCATCCAGCAACGGACACGCCTATCTCCCATACAATCCAAAAATTTAAAACTCCATAAATAAGCTGATGTTTAACTTACAAAGATAAAATTTGGTGCGTATGAATCGTATACCAAAAATATGATGTTTTCGAAAAATGGGCGTGGGTGTCCACCTCCGATACAAACCAAAAATTGAAAAATCCATAAATAAGATTTTGTTTGACCAACACAGATCAAATAAAATACGTATATTTTTTATATCAAAACAAAGATGTGTTCAAAACGTGTGCGTAAACCATGTACGTACACGCCTACCTCCCATAAAACACAAAAATTGAAAGTTTCATAAATAAGCTTATGTTTGACATACAGAAATACAATTTGGTATGTATGTATTTTATATTAAAACAAAGATATGTTAAAAAATGGGCGTAATCCGTCCACGAACACGCCCACCTCCCATTAAACCCACAATAATGAAACACTTAAAAGGTATTTACATGTAAGCTACATGAAATGGACTTGTATACAAATTATTTGGGCTTCATCTGCCCACGGACACGCTCATTTTCAATACTTTCTCGTATTTTGAAAAAGTAGGTTTAGGGTATTTCATATATTTCGTGTTATTTGTATTTATAACTATATTTCGTAATTTTTTAAAGCTAAAAAAGTTAGCAAAAAAGCTTTTAATTAGAACTCAAGAGAAATGAAACTTATGTCAATCAAAAGGTACACAGATGTACAGAATATGTATGTATACATGATATATCTGATGGAGAGGGTTTCCTTACTTAGAGTGTAAGGTAACCTAAATTTAGGCCTTACATATCCCTCGCATCTGCACAGAGGGCCTCGCCGAATCTGAACCCGCCCTGCAACTTATGAACCGTACCTGGACAAAACCCGGTCACAAGCAAACCGCCCCTGTTCATAAACACGCAGCTGTGCGACTCGCAATCAAACAATAACAAAACATACTACAAGCCAGTGGCATGATCACAGTAGCACAACAACAAAACAATATAACGAATTCACATAAAGAAAAACCAGAAAAAAATACAAACAACATGCATTCTATGCACCCACAAATGGCAATGACAAAATACATAGGGTGGACAATAAACAGCGACTATGAAAACAATAACATGCAGGGCAAAAGGTTGCCGCTAGTTTTAAGCAAGCGAAATTCAAGGTCGAGATCGGATGGAAATTTTGTGACACAAACAAGGTCCGTTACCCTTTTTGTGGATAAAAAAGTCAGCAAACCAACAGTGGGGCTCTTTCTGAAGTCATCACGCAAGCAGCGCACATCGGTGAGTCAAGTGAACAAGTGACCAAGGACAGGAAGTAAGCCAGTTACAGTGAATAAGTGACCAAGTATTTCAGCGACCAAGGACAACAGTGAACAGTGTTTTCTTGTCGGCCCGAGAGGTTTCATATTGGACGGCCGGCCATAAAACATCCTAGAGGCATCATGAAAGCTGTTTTTTCTACCTACCCGAGTGGTTTCATACCGAACGGTCTGCTCTTAAAGCAACCAAGTTGATTCCATTTTTGTTCTAAACAAGCTTGACAACATCTACGACCGAATTTTACATCTAGTCCGAGTGATTCCATACTGGATGGTCCAACGTGAATTCGAATACATAGCGGACAGTGAATTAGTGAATAGGGACGTCAGAGACCAAGGACAACAGTGAACAGTGTTTTCTTGTCGGCCCGAGTGGTTTCATAACGGACGGCCGGCCATAAAACATCCTAGAGGCATCACGAAAGCTGTTTTTCTGTCACCCTTGTGGTTTCATACCGCACGGTCTGCTCTAAAAGCATCCAAGTAATTCCATTTCTGGTGAAAAATAGCTTGAACATCTACGACCGAATTTTACAATGACATTAACATATGGAGTGGTTCCATACCGGACGGCCCATCGTTATTTCAAATAAACCGTGCATAGGCGAACGGACTATGGATTTCGCGGATCCTACTTCGAAGGACTTCGAGCGAAATCGAGAAACTGCAGAAATATCAATGAAATGTGAATTCTTGTGGCAAGAAACAAAAGAGATCTTTCGAGTTGGTCGAATTTGAGTTTTTCTCAGAAGCAAAAATTTTTTAAAAATATTTAGTTTTAAGCATTCATCAATTGTTAAATTTGAAAAAGCTGTTTTGAAATAAAAATTTTGAATTTTCATGTGATTGAAAATTTTAATAGTTTTCTAATTTGTTAATTTTTTTAAAGTTTATTAAATTTTCTTTCAAATGTGATAACAATCACTGTGAAGTTCTAACCAAAAGTATTTTTAATAAATTTTCTTAATATTGTTGTTAGTTATTTAGCGAGTACTTCAACTTAATGCCAAGAGAGAGAGAGAGAGAAAAAAATTGTTTCAAATTGAGTGTTCTGAATTGGAAGCCAATATCTCTTGCCATGTTTGAATAGATTTAATTGATTACTTTTTTGTACTTAAGTCGTAACAAACAAAATAAAAAAACAAATTGGCCATTATAGCCCTTGACAGGACTTTGACCGAGCTTCTTATGATCAATTGTGTTGTGTGTGTTATTAAATGTTTGCACACAATTGACCGAGAACTGGACCAACATGTTTTTTGCCGACTCCGAACGTTTAAAGTAAATGTTCTCAAGACGCTTTACATGGCATTATTTACTCTATGAGGTTTGCCATTGTCTGCAGAGAGGTGGTGACCGATCAGCAAAATTTTGATTGAAAAAACTTTTTTTCGCAACTGGGGATCGAACTCGGACTACGAGCATGCTAAGCAACACAGTTAACTTAAAAAATTGTATTAAAGTTTTGGCGTTACTTTTTTGTTTATATTTAAATTATTTTGTTAAAAGAAAGACCATGTACATTTTTTTTAAAAAAAGTGATATTCGAAAATCTTCTCTAATTTTTTTTAACCCAAATATATGTCAAAGATACAGCTGCATTTGTAACAAAAATGACAATGAAATAAATCGTTTGCATAAATCATCAAACAAAAATGAATCCCAAAGAGACCGACCCAGCTCATTAATTATTGAGCAGATTTAATAGATTTACATAAACAATTCCTCAAATTTTGGGTCGTTTACAAGGAATTGATGTCTTTTACAACAGTGCAAAGCTTTGTCAAGATTTAAGCTTCTTTAGTTAGATATAAGAACATGGACAGCGGCATAAATAGATCCTAGTAGACGAATAAACAAAACTTGAATTTAATTTTGAAAATTAAATTTTAGAAAACATTGTACATTCAATATGCAAGACAGCAAACACAGCAACACTCACAAAAACAACAACACTGCGAATGACATAAAACAAAAAGGAGCAGAGAAAACATTTCACTAATGAAATGACGAAAGATGACGAAGAGAATTAAATGAAATTAAATGAAATTTAATAAGAGTGACAGAATTTGTGGGGAAAGCGGCAGAAGTAGAATATTAGCTTGCCAGTTGACAAAAGCAGCAAAAAAAGTACGCAAATATGTATGTAAAAAAAATTACAACGAAGCAAAAACAGACAACCAGAACAGAGAAGTAAAACAAAAAAGCTATAGCAGCAAAAAAAAAAAACAAAAAAAACAAAATGCAAAAAATTTATCAAATAAAACGACAACTGAAACATTTGATTAAGAAAATCAAATTAACTGTCTAAGCTGTCATATATTGACAAACAGCTTGAAAAATTTTTTAAAAAACAAAAGCGACAAAATAAAGTTAACTGAAGTAATTATCAAAAAAACATGCAAAAGTTTTGGCTAAGATACTTGCACATAATACAGCCAAATATAAACAACACAAAAATTATTTATGTCATGAACTTATACAGAGTATCACAGTAACAAAAAAAAAGCATGCAATAAAAAAAGTTTTGTTCAGAAAACATGCTTGAATGCCGGCGGAAACAAGAAATTTCCACTTTAAGGACACAAGCGCAGAAATTTTGTTGAAAACGGTTATATTTTGCTGCTCTTTTTGTCAGCGCACATGTGTTACAGCAAACTTAAAACACACTCCACACATGTGTTTGCAGAAGTGTTACCCAACTCAATGTTTTTTCTTTTAGCGACTGCTTATAAAGCTGCTTGTAAGCTAATATTAGACCAAATTCTGTGAAAAAAATAAGTTAACAAAAATATGTTTCTCATCATGATTGGCAGCATTTAACGGTGTTTTAGCCTGATAAGTCACTCAATTGAGATTTTGTTTGGTTAACCCAAGTCAACGATTTGTTTCCTAGTAGCTAAAGCTATCAAGTTGATGAATAATGATTTATGTTGGCCTGAGTCTTGCCACTTTTGCAGAAAGTATGAAATTGAGTTATACTTCGTTGACTTTGCCAAGGTTTTTTTTTTTTTTTTTTTTTTTGCCAAAAACAGCTAAAACTTTGTTGTAAAGAAAACCTAAGCAAAAATATGCCAGTCGGTTAATAAAGTACCTTTAATGAAGTGTGAATATTTTTTTATGCTCAATATTGAAATACATAAGCAAAACTTAGCCTTCATTTCACTTTTTCATTAATCAAAAACGTTCTTGCAAAAAAATATATGTTTTTTTATGTGTTTTGTAGAAAAAATTATTCCTAACCACAAAATAACTCTCTCAAACAAAGCGTGTCATCAAAACATGTATTGTTTTTATCAAAATTACTCGAAAGAAATAAAAATTTTTAAATAACTTTGACCATTTTACTATTGTGGGTGTTTTTGGGAACGCTGATCATGAATCTGAGATCAGATTTACAAAATTAAGATGGCAGATATAAGGTGGCGAATGATATTTTCTAAGAATCTTTACATTTTTTACTCAATACTTTAGCCTGCATTTCGCAAAGGGCGCTCTTCACATGGCAACGTGTCTGACTGCCTCAACTAGGCGAGGTCAGCATTATACAAGTCGAATTCGTCTCAAGTCGACATAAACCTCCGTGTGATGTCTCCTGGAAATGGCAAACTAGCACTTGCAGTCTGAACGGCTAATTTGAGCGGCTTTCAAGGCCTTCAAAGGTTTGAAGCTCACCACGTAATAAAATAAAAGTATAAGAATTAATAAAAGAATGATACCCAAATCTGATGACAACTACCACACACGAAAAACTAATATAAACAATGTGCACCTGGAATGTTCGCACCTTAAATTGGGATGGTGGCTCTATCCAACTGATTAATATCTTGGAAAAATATAAAGCTTATATCACTGCAATTCAAGAAATGCGATGGAAGGCACAGGGTTGATTACTGCAAGCATCCTGTGTTATCTACTACACAGGATTTGTAGTTGACAAGAGAATACGGCATCCATACGGCCATAAGCCGCTTCAAGGCTACATTTTTTAATATTAGCCTAATATGTGCGCACTCTCCGACAGAAGAAAAGAAGATGACGAGACCAGAAGAGAAAGTTTTTACGTGCGCCTTGAAGACCCATACGCGCTGCCCCCGTCATAACAAAAAAAATCGTGCTTGGTGACTTTAACATCAAGGTGGGCTAGGAAAACATATTTGGTTTAACAGTCAGAAAGTTCAGCCTCCACGACAACACATGCGATAACGGATAATCAATGAGTTTCATTGACTTCTCCGCAAAACGTAGTAGCATTAGATTCATGCGTCTCAATAGTCATATGGCCACCTGGCTGTCCCGTGATCAAATTGATCACGTTCTGATTGATGGAAAGCACTCTTCCAGTGTACTTGACGTACGCAAGATCCGTGGTGCCTTCATGGACTCGGCTTTCACTATTCACATTATCTTATCGCAGTCAAGATCCGCACGCGCCTGTGTGCAGCTAAGAATGCTCGCAATCCTACACAAAGAAAGCTAGACGTCAACAAGCTTAAATCAAAACGGACAGCCGAAGCCTTCGCTACTCGACTTTCACTCCTGCTTCAAGAAAGCAGTGCTCCGATCGACGATATATGTGCGCAGTGGACGCACATATTCCACTCTATGCGTACCGCTGCCAAAGAGGTGATAGGTTACCACCACCCTCGCCGAAACCAGTGGCATGACCAGGAGTGTCACTACGCCACTGTAGAAAAGGACGCCGTCTACAAGGCCATCTTGCAGTCCGTTGTCGATCGGAAGAGAGACGCCTTTTCAGACGAAAAAACGAGCCTTTTCAGGGTGAAATGCTTAAGTGCGAGAAAATTGAGCTGCATGGCGACATGAATGGGATTTAAAAATTTTTCGTAAAGATAAGACGCCTGGCCGATGGCTTTAAGATTGGAGCCTCTTCCTGCAAAGATGAAAATGGGAATCTAGTGACAGATATCCTAAGAACACTGATGTTATGAAGGGAACCTAGTCTTTTAAAAAGCGACGCTGACAACAATCCCGCCAATAGAGCTGATATCCCGGAAACCCCAATTTCCGTCTTCTAAAAAGCGACGTTGACAACAATCCTGCCAAAAGAGATAATGTCCGTGAAACCCCAATTATGGATGACAGCGTTGAAGTTCCGCTGCCCGACTGTAACGAGGTCTGAACAGCTATAGCTCGGCTTTAAAACAACAAAGCCGATGGTTAGCCGGCTGAGCTATTTAAGACCGAAACTCAGTTTAAGTGCATTCACAATCTTCTATGCAGAATATGGTCGGAGGAATGCATTCCAGATGACTGGAATCCAATCCACAAGAAAGACGATTCCACCATTTTCGCCAACTACCGTAGAATAAGCCATCTTAATATCGCATATAGGGTCCTGTTGAGCGTCTTATGAGAAAGACTAAAGCCCATCGTCAACCAACTGATTGTAACTTATCAGTGTGGCTTCAGACCTGTAAAGTCCACCATCGACCAGATTTTTACGCTGCGACAAATCTTGGAAAAGACCCTCAAAAAACAAATCGACACACACCTTTGTAGATTTTTTTGGCTTTTGTCGATTACAAAGCCACCTTTGACAGTCTAATAAGGAGTCACCTATTTTCCACCGTGTCCGAATTTGGTATTCCTGCAAAAGTAAGAAGTCTATGCAGGATAACACTGAACAACACCAGCAGCACAGTGAAAATCGGGAAGGACCTCTCCGCTCCGTTCGACAAACGAGATCTCAGACAAGGTGATTCCTTATCGAGCAACTTTTTTAATATAGTTAAGGAAAATATCATCCGAGCTCTTGAATTGAGACGCAGTGGCACAATAGTTTATAAGAGTGCTATGCTGCTGGCAAATGCAGATGATATTGACATTGACATCATTCGCCATAATACGCGCAAAGTCAGTGCAGCATTCTCCAGGCTAGAAAAAGAGTTGAGTCGAATGGGTCTTCCATTGAACGCATATAAAACGAAGTTTCTCGTGTCAACAAATAAACAGTCCCAGCGTCTTGGAAACCACGTTGCTGTTGAAAACACCTCTTAAGAGACTGTGAAGGACTTTGTTTATCTGGGATCTAGCATTAACTATTTAAACGATATCAGTATTAATATTAAACGAAGGATAACTTTTGCCAACTGGTGTTACTTTGGGCTCAGTAGACAATTGAGAAGCAGAGCTCTCTCTCGACGAACAAAACTAACGCTCTATAAGTCAATAATCATGCCCGTCCCACTAAACGCCTCATAAACCTGTACGTTGAGCAGCACTGATGAAAGGACTTTCGGAGCGTTCGAGAGGGAATTCCTTCGCAAGATCTATGATCTAATTTGCGTCAATGGAGCATACCGAATACGATGGAATCACGAGATGTAAAATAAATTGACCTTGAAATGGTCGGTTATTTGAGATAACCCAGGAAAATTCTTTGGACCATATATTCTATTGTTATCAGAAACCATTGGAGTTTTTGCGGTTATTTTTTGGCGTTGCACAATATTATTTACCAAAGGGCAGTTGATTACTACCATTTCATTTGATGATAAATGAGGAAAAAATCAGGACAGGTAAAGGCATAGAACCATGAGTGGGCTGGGATTTGAACCCGGGTCGTTAGGTTTGACAGTCAAGCTAGCTACCACTCGACTACAAAACAAAAGTTTTACAAAGGAATGCATGGTCCAAAATGGGCGTCTCAAATTTATGAAATTTACAATGTGTATCCAAAAAGTCGTGGAACATGCGATATATAGCAAAAGTCTTAAATGGTGCTGTACAAATTTGTGTTCGTTTGGGACATTTGCATTTGGGTACCGAAGCAAATAATTTGTATATCAAGTCATTTTTTAATATTCAATGTTTGCCTAGTTTATTTTAAGCTAAAGCGTGGTGGAAAAATGAGCATCATCAGCCCACGAACAACTCCCATTAAACCCCAAAATTGAAAAATCTATAATAAGGTTTCTCTGTAAGCTACAGGAAAAAAAACATTGGTATGTTTGTATCTAACAGTAAAATTAAATCGTATTTAAAAATGGGCTTTCTTCGCCTAAGAACACGCCCATCACCCATACTACTAACAATAGTGAAAACTCTATAAAGAGGATAATTTTTTACCTACAATAATAAAATTCGGTATTATGTATTTTCTGTCAAAATTAAGAAGTATTAGAAAAATGGGAGTCATTTGCCGACGAACTCGACCACCTTACATACAAGCCAAAAATTGAAAACTATATAAAGAGGTTTCTCTTTAAACAACAGGAAAAATTTGATACGTTTGTATTTCACATCAAAACTAAATTGTATCCTGCATGCGATTGCTAGACGTCATCAAAGTAATAAAATCTTTATAAATTTCATACAAAAAGAGAAAACATTTCATACAAATTTAAGATTTTTTACCCTTACAAATCGGCCGTGGGGCTATTTTAACTTTTACTAAACCTTCCTACCTTCCTTGGAAGATGTACCTTCCTTGGAAGATGTACCTTCCTTGGTTTTTTTATTTTTGATCTTGATCTTAGGTCTTGGTCTTGGTCTTGGTCTTGGTCTTGGTCTTGGTCTTGGTCTTGGTCTTGGTCTTGGTCTTGGTCTTGGTCTTGATCTTGGTCTTGGTCTTGGTCTTGGTCTTGGTCTTGGTCTTGGTCTTGGTCTTGGTTTTGATTTTGATTTTGATTTTGATTTTGATTTTGATTTTGATTTTGATTTTGATTTTGATTTTGATTTTGATTTTGATTTTGATTTTGATTTTGATTTTGATTTTGATTTTGATTTTGATTTTGATTTTGATTTTGATTTTGATTTTGATTTTGATTTTGATTTTGATTTTGATTTTGATTTTGATTTTGATTTTGATTTTGATTTTGATTTTGATTTTGATTTTGATTTTGATTTTGATTTTGATTTTGATTTTGATTTTGATTTTGATTTTGATTTTGATTTTGATTTTGATTTTGATTTTGATTTTGATTTTGATTTTGATTTTGATTTTGATTTTGATTTTGATTTTGATTTTGATTTTGATTTTGATTTTGATTTTGATTTTGATTTTGATTTTGATTTTGATTTTGATTTTGATTTTGATTTTGATTTTGATTTTGATTTTGATTTTGATTTTGATTTTGATTTTGATTTTGATTTTGATTTTGATTTTGATTTTGATTTTGATTTTGATTTTGATTTTGATTTTGATTTTGATTTTGATTTTGATTTTGATTTTGATTTTGATTTTGATTTTGATTTTGATTTTGATTTTGATTTTGATTTTGATTTTGATTTTGATTTTGATTTTGATTTTGATTTTGATTTTGATATTGATTTTGATTTTGATTTTGATTTTGATTTTGATTTTGATTTTGATTTTGATTTTGATTTTGATTTTGATTTTGATTTTGATTTTGATTTTGATTTTGATTTTGATTTTGATTTTGATTTTGATTTTGATTTTGATTTTGATTTTGATTTTGATTTTGATTTTGATTTTGATTTTGATTTTGATTTTGATTTTGATTTTGATTTTGATTTTGATTTTGATTTTGATTTTGATTTTGATTTTGATTTTGATTTTGATTTTGATTTTGATTTTGATTTTGATTTTGATTTTGATTTTGATTTTGATTTTGATTTTGATTTTGATTTTGATTTTGATTTTGATTTTGATTTTGATTTTGATTTTGATTTTGATTTTGAAAGAAAAATGTTTTACAACAGTAGTTCTTCATGGATTTGGGTACTTATATTAATGACTTTTGTACTCCCGGCTTATTTTTCGTTACCAATTTTTTTCCCAAGAGATGATTTTAAATCTAGAGCATATTTTTATTATTTTGTTTTTACTTCATGAGCTCATTTCGAAAACTTTTCATGCATAAGTTTGTTTTCTTTTCTGGGTTTAGCTGGCTTTTTTGCTACCATGACACTTCCCTCAAAGGCCATTCATTAATTTTTTCAATTGACTGGATTTTTGTAAGCACGTGATAAGCAACATATTTGCAAAAAAATTTCTTATTTTCTTTTGTTGTTCACCATTAAACAATATCATGTCAGCCCATACTGTACAAAAATTAGAATATTGCGCTGATGCTCAAGATGGCGTCATACGTAGGTCTAAAATATATTAACATAAATTCATGATATGTTAAGGCAGCATGTTAGCTAAATGTAGTTTTTTCATGTTTTTAAGGTTGAAGCTACATATGTGTTCTTCTACATTCTTTAAGGTTAAGAATTATAAAAAAATTCTAAATTGTTTTTAATATAAATTTACTAAAAATTAAAAAAAAATTTTAATTTTATGTGCTTCTATCTCTTTTTGTTATCAAGTAATTTTAACTTATTTCATCTTTAATAAATCTTTCTAATAATCATCAACACAATATTATTAGATTTCATAAAAAACTTTCTGCTCTCCTAGGTAAGACCATAAAAAAGTTATTACTTACCACGCGCAGCCCTTAAACTACATCTGATTTCTACTTATTTCCCTCAGGGTTTTAGTACGTGTTCCGGTAATTTTTTTTATATCTAAAATACAATTTAATTTCTTTGATTTGGGACGAAACGATTTAAACAGACACGCTTTTGCTACAAATTCTGCGAACAACTTTTACCACTAACCGCAGTTAGTGCACCTGACACCGTAACGTGACAGAGCCTCTGGTAACCACTCTGCTTCACAGCCATACAAACAAGCGCACACAACTAGTGAAACGCATACTATTTGAGTGCTATTGAAGTCGTGGAGTAGAGGGAGAGTCAATAAAAACGCGAGCAATTTAAGGAGCTTGCCTTCGAATTGTTTATAAATAACCTTCTTCATTACAGAGACAGACACAAGCAGGGAGACCACAAACAGACAAACAAATGCGAACAAACAAACAAACAGTATAATAGATAGACAGTCAAACAAAGAAACAGTTACTAAAACTGTGTTTTCCAGTGTGTCTGTCTCAAACCGCCAGCAACAACAGCAGCAGCAGCAGCAATGTAAATATTTTACACACCCTAAAAGTAGGCTACAGCTCAACTTTATTATTTATGCCGTTGCCAACTCCGCCTCCTCACTACTGAAGGTGCTTTATTTTCTTCGTTCTGGCTTTGTTTTTTTCTTTGTATTTGTAGTCTTATTAGAAACGACTTCTTGTTCATTGACTTGTTCTTCTTAATGTGCGTTTGTATGTAAGTTTGTTTGTTTGTGCATTTTTGGTTTGAGTGTAGCTGCGCTCATTCGTATGTGTACTTCATACGCACTCAAGTGCATAAAAAGTTTCTTCCTCTCTGAGTACCAACGAAAACTAATAAGCTTCTTCAAGTTGCTAAACTGGCAGACAAGAGTTTCGTACCAATCGATCGAAATCGAAGTCAAAGTTCAACACAAAGTTCGATTATATTTAGAAATCTTTTGTTTGTGAGAGTAAAAGGCATGTGTATAGCGAGTTGCGCGGGCACAGACTGCTCACTATAAAATGATTATAATGCTGAGTAGATAAAAAGAGGCGGCAGAATTGGTGTAGATAATAAGTGGAAAAGAAGAAATGAAACAGTTGAATTGTAGAAAATAAGACATGAATGAAGAAATGATAAGCAAAAACAAAGAAATAAAAATAATTTTAGTAAACATAAAAATAAACATACCAAGCATAAATAATAAATCAAGAAATGAACACGTGATAAAAGTTACACATTAAGACGTTAGGCAGTGAACAATGAAGACATTAAGATATAAAAACAAAAACACACAAATCATATATAAAAGCAAACATAAATAGCAAGTAGCAAATTAACAAAAAACATAAAAACTTATTTGAATGGAAAACGAGGTTTTATGTAACATGTAATATGTAATATGTAATATGTAATATGTAATATGTAATATGTAATATGTAATATGTAATATGTAATATGTAATATGTAATATGTAATATGTAATATGTAATATGTAATATGTAATATGTAATATGTAATATGTAATATGTAATATGTAATATGTAATATGTAATATGTAATATGTAATATGTAATATGTAATATGTAATATGTAATATGTAATATGTAATATGTAATATGTAATATGTAATATGTAATATGTAATATGTAATATGTAATATGTAATATGTAATATGTAATATGTAATATGTAATATGTAATATGTAATATGTAATATGTAATATGTAATATGTAATATGTAATATGTAATATGTAATATGTAATATGTAATATGTAATATGTAATATGTAATATGTAATATGTAATATGTAATATGTAATATGTAATATGTAATATGTAATATGTAATATGTAATATGTAATATGTAATATGTAATATGTAATATGTAATATGTAGTATGTAATATGTAATATGTAATATGTAATATGTAATATGTAATATGTAATATGTAATATGTAATATGTAATATGTAATATGTAATATGTAATATGTAATATGTAATATGTAATATGTAATATGTAATATGTAATATGTAATATGTAATATGTAATATGTAATATGTAATATGTAATATGTAATATGTAATATGTAATATGTAATATGTAATATGTTATATGTAATATGTAATATGTAATGTGTAATGTGTAATGTGTAATGTGTAATGTGTAATATGTAATATGTAATGTGTAATGTGTAATATGTAATATGTAATATGTAATATGTAATATGTAATATGTAATATGTAATATGTAATATGTAATATGTAATATGTAATATGTAATATGTAATATGTAATATGTAATATGTAATATGTAATATGTAATATGTAATATGTAATATGTAATATGTAATATGTAATATGTAATATGTAATATGTAATATGTAATATGTAATATGTAATATGTAATATGTAATATGTAATATGTAATATGTAATATGTAATATGTAATATGTAATATGTAATATGTAATATGTAATATGTAATATGTAATATGTAATATGTAATATGTAATATGTAATATGTAATATGTAATATGTAATATGTAATATGTAATATGTAATATGTAATATGTAATATGTAATATGTAATATGTAACATGTAATATGTAATATATAATATGTAATATGTAATATGTAATATGTAATATGTAATATGTAATATGTAATATGTAATATGTAATATGTAATATGTAATATGTAATATGTAATATGTAATATGTAATATGTAATATGTAATATGTAATATGTAATATGTAATATGTAATATGTAATATGTAATATGTAATATGTAATATGTAATATGTAATATGTAATATGTAATATGTAATATGTAATATGTAATATGTAATATGTAATATGTAATATGTAATATGTAATATGTAATATGTAATATGTAATATGTAATATGTAATATGTAATATGTAATATGTAATATGTAATATGTAATATGTAATATGTAATATGTAATATGTAATATGTAATATGTAATATGTAATATGTAATATGTAATATGTAATATGTAATATGTAATATGTAATATGTAATATGTAATATGTAATATGTAATATGTAATATGTAATATGTAATATGTAATATGTAATATGTAATATGTAATATGTAATATATAATATGTAATATGTAATATGTAATATAAAATATGTAATATGTAATATGTAATATGTAATATGTAATATGTAATATGTAATATGTAATATGTAATATGTAATATGTAATATGTAATATGTAATATGTAATATGTAATATGTAATATGTAATATGTAATATGTAATATGTAATATGTAATATGTAATATGTAATATGTAATATGTAATATGTAATATGTAATATGTAATATGTAATATGTAATATGTAATATGTAATATGTAATATGTAATATGTAATATGTAATATGTTATATGTAATATGTAATATGTAATATGTAATATGTAATATGTAATATGTAATATGTAATATGTAATATGTAATATGTAATATGTAATATGTAATATGTAATATGTAATATGTAATATGTAATATGTAATATGTAATATGTAATATGTAATATGTAATATGTAATATGTAATATGCAGGAACATAACAGTTATGCAACTTTTTTGGAATTGGTTATAAATAATCATTAAAATCGGTTAAAATGGCATATTAGTTATCAATAATTGTTATTTTTAAGGCAAATGTTTTTTGGTTAGTTCATAACTTTTATTTTTGACGAAAAAAATTTTTAGGTTGACTTATAACAGTTATTTTCTGAAAATAATTTTTTTTGGTTGAAGTGTCAAAAATCAAGTTAAATGTGTAGCCAATCGCATACAATATCACTTTTATGGATTCCATGGAACATTTGGACCAAAATGGATGATTCTATGGCCAATCGGATGCAGTGGGATTATCTGAGGTCACAGGTGGTCATTGAAACTTTTATGGGTTCCATGGAACATTGTCATTGTCATTGTCATTGTCATTGTCATTGTCATTGTCATTGTCATTGTCATTGTCATTGTTATTGTCATTGTCATTGTCATTGTCATTGTCATTGTCATTGTCATTGTCATTGTCATTGTCATTGTCATTGTCATAGTCATAGTCATAGTCATAGTCATAGTCATAGTGATAGTCATAGTCATAGTCATAGTCATAGTCATTGTCATTTTCCTTGTCATTGACTTGGTTTTATTGTTATGCAATCATTTTCAGTTTGCTTGAAAAAAAAATAATTAATAAAGTGGCATAAAAAGTTTGAACTAGTTTAAGAACTATAATATTTTATGCACATAACGCTAACACAAACAAACTCTTATCACTTTCGTGCAGAATTCTGCATAGAAAAAAAGCAACAACAGCAGCTTACGTGTCCTGCCAGTATTTTCAGTAGAACAAAAATGTCAATACAAATAAACTAACAAACATATCAACATAGTTACATATATGAAATATAATGCCATAAACAAGTGCAATCAGATGTTGGTGTTGGTTGGTTGTTGTTGTTGTTGTTGTTTGTATTGGTGAGTTGTGTTGGTTGTTCTTTTTTAGTTTTAACATTTTTTTGTTGATGTACTTTTAATGTTGTTTGTAGTTGTTGTTACATTTATTGTGTATAAACTGTGCTGTATCTTCTCCTGCTGCTGCTGCATCAATAATAAATAAAGATTTCTGTTTATGTCAGATATTTGCTCAGCTCCTTAATGGTCTGGCGATATAACAGCATTGTTTGTGTCTATTTTAGAGTGCTTTGTATATGCTTGTACGGGAGTTTAGTTGTATGGGTTTGTTTTCTTTGCATTTCTGCTGTTGTTGTTGTTGTTGTTGTTGTTGTTGTTGTTGTTTTTGTTGTTGTTGTTGTTGTTGTTGTTGTTGTTGTTGTGTATAGTTGGGCTTGCTTTGTTGTTTACTAACTTATTTGGTTCATTTTAGCTCAGCGAACAGCTCAAATTTATAAATCGATTTTTTATGCCTGCTCAATTTTTTATGCCAGCTTTGTTCATATTTGTTGTAAACAAGCGGAAATAAGGTTTTATGTTTAGAGATGCTTTTATATAAACGTGACCAGCACAACTTCCGGTACTTATTGAGGCAAATGTTAAGTAGATTTAAGTATTCTTCAGACGGATGTTCTTATGAATCAAAGACTTAAGCACTTTAAATGGTTTCAATTGTTTTCAAAATTTTTTTCAAACATAATTTTTTGTTTATATTTACAAATTTTGTTTAGTAACGAAAGTTGTTAATAACTAATATTTACTTACAATTTTAGCTAAATTTAACAAAATTTCAAGACTGTTTCATATATATTTAGATGGAAAATAAATATTATTTATTGTTTATTAACGCTGTTTTTACTGCAAATATATTTTTAGAATGTTCATGAATGTTTTACTGACTGTTAAATATAAAAAACGTGCTCATCTCATTTAATAAAGTCATTAAAATTCAAGAAACTCAAGCATATCCTTAAATATGAAACCTTTGCTATGTTAAGCATAATCATCTTTGGAGCAATAACCGTTTTGAAATAATGAGCAAAACATGATATCTTTTTTTACACGTTTTCCATACTTTGTATACCATACAATGTAAGCATCTAAATTACGCCATGCTTACAAATTTTAATCCCTAAATAAAACAACAATTTTGGTAAATAATCAGACTTATTTTAATAACCAACAGAACAGTGTCGAGTTTTGCAATGAATATTTAAGAAAGCAGCTCAAGTCTTACACCACAAACGAGCAGCACGTCGAATAGTAACGAGCTCATTAATTTTATAGAACTGTCAAAAAGCAGTTTTCAGTGAAATGAGTCATAAAGCAGCTACGTTAATGACTCATGTTGCCAGCGTCAAAATGTTTTAACAGACAATTTAAATTTGCAAGCTCAATTAGGCAGGTTTCTTTGTTGTTGTTTTGGCAGCGTTTTATTTGCATGCGTTGTTGTTTGGCGAAATTAATGCAGAAAATTCAATTATTTAGCAAATTTAATAAGTAATTCATATGCTGAGTGCCGCAATACACAGAGTTACAGACACACATACACATATTCGCTCTTAAGGCTTGCTTAAAGTCAAGTGCACAGTGCAGAGCTTTTGAATTTATAATTTTTGTTTATTTTTTTTTTCTGTTTTTCTTACCTGCTGCTTAATTTTTTTGACTTACATATTTTTTTATGCCGTCTGTGTCTGCATTTTTTTGACAAAATATTGTAACTCTAGAGAGAGCTCTTTTAAATATTTATGTTACTTTGCACTTGTATGTGTGCACTCACATATAGAGCCCTTCAAATTTTGGGTTTTGTGTTATTTCTTGCTAACAAAAATAAAAATAAATAAAAATGTTTTCAACTTTGCTTAAAATAAATGGCTATGCGTGTTTGTGTGTGTTAGCATGCATATATATATATATATATATATATCTATAGCTGAGTTTCAGCACTTGTATTAAAACAAGCTGGTGTTGTTTTTCACACGCGAGCTTTTGTGTTTGGCTTTAATGTATTCAACCGGGTGGTTACGGCACAACAAGGCGTATGGCGTGCACCAGGGCGTATGAGTTACCGAGTTAATTGCGTTTATTTAGCTATTCACCGCAGAGCACTTAAGCGATTAATTTAAAACTTGTCACGCATAAACAACAACAACAACAACCAGATCAGTTCATTAAAATAGTTGTTGTTGTTGTTGTTGTTTTTGCTGGCTTTTTTTCACCCGTCCTTTGTTGGTTAATATCATTTTTACATTTTGTTTTTAAATCAAAAATGTATTTAAAGTTATTTTCATTAATTTCAAAATTAGTCTTGCTAGCAACTTTTATTGCCTCAAGTGCCAAGTACTTTAATTAAATTGTTTCTGCTCTAGTTTCCAATCAATAAACCACACAATTTGCCTCGAAAGAATACAAAAAAAAAAAAAAATACCAAACTTCGCATAACTCATAAAACTTGAAGCTGTAAAAATAAGGGGGGAAAAAAGTAAATTCAACTGTTTAGGTTATAAAAAACTTTTATGCTCAACACTTTCTCGTTTCACAGCAATAGAACGCAGTCAGCAGTTTTAAGCATTTACAAGTTTGGCATAATTTTTGAAGTTTAGTAGCAAATTAAAAAACTCTACAAATAATTTTGAACATTAAATAGTTAAAGCGGAAATGAGTGCCAGCAGTTCCGCCCAAAACGTTACGCACTCAGCAGCTTGACGTTATTGATGTTGTGCGAATATTATTGATTTGGCTTTAAAAGTGCTCTTTGCAAGGATTAAATAATAAATATGGATTGCAGTAGAATTTTTAATTTAAACTTTAAATAAATATGTTTAAAGCAAATTCTAGAAAAACTACTAAGAAGCTTCACACTCAAACACAAGCCAAGTTTTGGCAATAAGTGGAACTCTGGCAATCATTTCTGGCAAGGCCACGCCTTGCGAAGCCATGCTTAAGCATGGTTCGTGGAGTTAAATTGTAACTTTATGTAGTTTTAGTAACTTTGTGGCTAAAAGCTGAAATGTCTTTAGCACACTGAGCAATAGAATAATGAATAGTGAATAGATCTTTTGACTATTAGATTTTCCTTCTTTACTCAAAAAAGAATGTAGCTTGACATGGCCACATGACACGACCAAATTGACAATTTTCATTTCATCGAAAGCCTTGCATGGCAACCATAAAATTCTTTTGAGTCGGAAGTTATGCAAAATTCTTTTATGGCAACAATTTTATGGAAATGTTCTTTGATTTTAACGCTCTTTCAGCTATAAATAAACATTGAGTTTTCATTTGATTCATTAAATATTTAAAAGGTATGAAGAGAAAAAGCTATGAACAGTGAATACAAGTAAATGTTTCTTTGATGTTCAAACCCAGTAAACTACAAGTCGCATTTTGAACTCATTTAAGCAGCTTTTTGAGTAGAAATAAATCAAACTAAGCGATGCTATCTGAATAAACAGCGGATCAAATTGATAACTTCAGGACTCACTACTTTTAAAACGAATTCGTGACTCACTTTTTCTCTAGATTTTTAGACAAGATTTAGTACTTTTGGAACATGAAGTTCTTTAGACCGTTTCTAAAAGGAAATTATCAAAACAAGAAAAAAAAAAATCAATGCAAGAAAAAGCGAAACTAATTGAAATTTAAACGAATAAGATATTACGTGCAATTCATTCAGTCGCTAAACAAGAAAAAATGGTCAGAAAACGCAAAATTATAACTTCTTAGGACAAGCTGTTGGTACGGAATTAAAATCAGAACTCATTTTACACCTCAGAACAACTCAAAAACTAATTAAAAGAACCGGCAACAAACCGTCTTTGTAGCAATTTGTCAAAATGTTCGATGGTCAGATGAAACAAAGGTTCGGATTCAAACATGTTCGGATCTGATGTGGATCTTACGTATGTCAGACAACCAAAAATGTGACAACCAGGAATGTGGCTTTTCGGATTTTGTTCGCTCCTCGCACATTTTCCGTTGGATTGAGGCTGAAAAATAAGATCTGCAAAAATCTGCTTTGGGTGGTGAAAAAACCTCCGGCCCCCCGGGATCAAAAAAGGATTAAAAGGTACTTGAATATGACCGCAAATATCAATATATTTGAAAAAAGAAATTTTTGGATAAAACTTAATTTAATTCTCCTCGACATTCGTAAATAATTTACGTAAATTATTAAATATAATTTATTTATAATATAATTTATATTCGTAAATATTTATCTCCCTTTAATAATTTACGAATGTCGTCAAAAAAACATTGCCTACAAATTTTTACTTTGACTTCTAAAAGCACCATGAAAAGTCATTTCAAGGTCAAAGTTGGTTGTTATAAATATTTATTTGTTTATTGTGCATAAAAATGTGTGAACAACTTAAGAGACTAAAAGTGTTTTTTTAAGATCTATAGAGTCATTAAGCCAAGTACCTTTTATAGCCTTTTTTTAGGCCTTATAGCCCGGGGACCTGGGTTTTTTCCACTTCCAAAATCCATTTTTTGCAAATTTTATTTTTTTGTCCCAATTAAACAGAATATGGGCGGGGAGCAAACAAAATCAGAAAAACCCACATATGGGTGCTATAGTATACACTCAGAAAAATATAAAACTGTAATATTAACAGTCGGCCGCTGTTATTTCAAAACACTGTAAGATTGAATGATTGTTGAATGAACGTTCCAAGGTATTTTTGTGCTCTTTAAAACATCATCTGTTGACATGTCTTTGTACTTATGTTAAAATATCTGTCTTCTCTAAGCAAAAGTTGTTAAATGTGCTTTGCTATATTTATCTTATCGTTATCAATATCTCAGTGGAAGTGTGCTTGACTGTCATGTGGGGACGTGGGTTCGTATCCTAGCTGTGTAATTATCAAAAATTTTAATTTGATAATTAAATTTATAATTCTGTTTCATTAACTGTTTTGTCAAAAATAACCTTAATAGGTAACCTAAAATAGGTTTGCTTACAATCTGAAAAAAATTGACATATAAGTTTTTATTTAAAACAAACAAAAAAAATTCTTTGTTGGTCTTGCCGGTATTTGAACCTAGATCAGTCGAGTACTAGACGCACACATTAGCACACTCGGCTGAACATAAACTTCCAAAATAGTGATAAAATTTTAATAAGTACAGTTTTATATGGTTTTCGTGCTCTATAGTCCAATAGTCAACCTACTGTTGATTTGAAAGTTTCATTTGTTGGATGGTATTTGACAGTAAAATCTGTTATTTCAACCCATGATATGTTTGATATAACAGCAGTGTTTTCCTGAGTGTACTTGCATAGGTCACTACACTACTCTCGGTCTCGAAGAATTAGTTCCTTTAAAACTGATTATGTAATTGCCAAATCCTCTTTTGAGGTAGGCTTAGATGATTCCAACCAGAGAGGAATAGGCCAACATCGAGCGTCTGCTGGGTTTTATAGCAAGTTCTGGGTGGTTCTCATGAATATGGTTTCTTGAGAGTTGTAGGGTAAATTATTGTCACAATCTTTATCCACCTTAACCTTACCGAGTCTATCTATGTGTGACTTTTATAAATATATTTCGGCAAAATTATTTTTCATACAGAATTAAAACAAAAATCCATTTTATATCTATTTTTTATATGTTAGTGTCTTTTAAGAATATGCTTTTCTTTTGTTAGAAACTGTATTACTTTGAAAAATATATAAAATCAAAATTTGTCCTCAACATCCATATTGAGCTCAAATCCTCGGTGCACCTATCCTACCATTCAACCATTTCAATTGTAGAGTTTAAACGACCTAAGATGCTTAAAACTGACATTCACCAATAGTGCTCGTAAAAGTATAACTAACGATATATTTGCGAAATTGTTAACGAACAAGGCAAAATTCATGATTCATCTGCATCTGCAAATAATTCTTGGATAAAAAATAACAAATCTTTATAACCCAGTTTAAAATTATCTAATATAAAAATAACTTGTGTCAGGGTGTTTTTGGTCGCATTCCTCCGAAACGGCTGAACCGATTTAATGAAATTTTTTTTGTATATTTGGTAGGGAGGTAGATAGGTCGTAAAGAATTTAAGAATGCCACGAGGGTCGTGGCACTTTTTAAAGAACACAAATTTTCTCTTTAACTTTCGACCTATAAATCACACAGCAATGAAACTTGGTACGATATTACTATTTAGTCGTGCCCTGCGACTGATCATTAAAAGGTGGTGTGGCACAGCCCATAAAATTAAATTTCTTGACATAAAATAGATTTGGAACTAAATATTGCATACCAATAAAACTCTGTATGAAGTTACTAATTGGTCAGGTCTGGCTAGTGTCCTGCTTCTGGAAAACTAGAATAGACGTTGTTAAAGGGGTGTGGCTCCTCTCGTATAATAAAAATAGTCACAAAATAAAGAAACTCGTTTTGGAGTTACTATTTGATGATATTCTGCTACTCGGAAATGCTCGGAAACTAGAACGAGTATCGTATGAAGAGTGTGGCTCCGCTCATAAAATACACATTTCTTAAATTGAATAGTTTTGAAAATAATACTCACAGAACAAAGAAACTAGGTCAGCTATGTAAAATCTATGTACTGCATCATGTATGGGAACGTAACGAGATCTTTATTTACCGGCTAAAGAGACGTGTACACCCAGGGAAAAATGAGGCAAAATTTTTCAACACGGCTCCTGTCAATCTAACATGATAATTTTTACTCGCAAAACAACAACAATTTTTAAAGATTAACACTGTATTATGCAGTGTTAAAAAATAACATGAGTAAAGTGTTGATTTGCACATTGCATCAAAAGAAAAGACAGTGCGAATAATGTTGCTGTTGAGCGAATTAAGTGACAAAATGCCCCTTTTCTGAATGTTCTGTTCAGCAGAAGCCATTTTATGTGATTTTGCGCTCTGCACAAACGTTCATTTAACAGACTTGAATTATTATGTAAAGTGTTAATTATTAACATGACTGATCGTGTTGAATTTCAATAACATGAGTTAGTGTTAAAAAAGTGTTATTTTTACACGATTTTTTTTCTGGGTGTACTGGTTACATATCAATTTATGCGTATTTTCAAGCAATGTGTACTCAGTAAAGGTTTTATGTAAATTTTTACAAGAAATGTACTCAATACATAATATATGGACTCAATACATACCTCGCTTGCAGAACGGCATGAAACACGTGCTATTTACTCATTAAAGCGCACGTGTACATGAGAGAAATTCAATTGTTCTTGTTATTGAGTCATTGATTGAACAACACAAGAAAAATAATTAATGGCTTTAAGTCAAAGAAGAATTTCCCACATCCATTCATACTAACTCATAGTTCTTATATTCCTCTCTCATGAATAAGTGAGTCTTATCAGATAATTAACCTACATCCAATATATGCCTTATGAGTAGTTTTTGGTTTTGGTGAGAATGAGTAAATGTATTTTGTTGAGTTGGTTTAAGTAGACATTTGCACCAAATGTTATGGCTCATGACTTAAGTACGAGTGTAGTAATTTTTTTAGTGCAGATCTCTAGTGTACACATCAATGAAAGCGATATATTTATTTAATACATAAAATACAGACTCAGTAGACGTCTCGCTTATACGATTAAAGTTACACATTTATTCAATACTTAAAATATAGACTCAATACACGTTTCACTTCCTCAATGGCATAAGATTTTATTGTTGTTTGTCATTAGTTTCTTGATTTGCTGTGTTGTCTATGTGACAGCTATAAGCCAGTAAAAAAATCAGAGCGGGAATGAGTTAATCCACTGTACTCTTAAACAAAAGCGATGAATATATAAGAGAGAAATGACTAGGTTTCTATAAGTAACTGACAATTATTTTGTGGAATCATAATTCTTTATTTATTGCATTGATTGAGAGCATGATTCAGATACATTCTTGAACTTAAAATGTAATCAATAGGTACATGTAATTATGTACCACGAATATGTAATATATGTAATGAGTAAATTATGTATGCACTGAGTGCAAGCAAATAGCTATTAGATACTGTACTCATTACAAATATATTGTACATAAATTTATGTAATGGCTTAACAAATTATGTGCTTAGTACATCTGAACTGTATTCACTACACAAAATTGTGATGTGTACAAACCAGCATACTGTTCTGATGAGTACAGCGTGATGAGTACCTAAAATTCTTTATTGACTACAGCACTGTTTAAAAGCATAATGTAGTCAATACAGATTTAAACATGTGCTCAATACAAGAAAATTGCATAATTTATGTGTGCAGTACATAAATTGTGTCATGAGTACATAAATTTATGTACTGGTTATTACCTCTGTGATCAGTTCGAAATCAAATATTTGTGCAGAAAAAAAATTTAAAATGATGTATGTACATATGTACTCGTTACATTAAATTATGTACTGCAAATATGTAATGAGTTAATTATGTATGCACTGAGTACATGAACATAGTTAATCTAATAACTGTACTTATCACAAATATATTGTACATACTTTTATGTAATGGGTTAGTTATCTATGTATTTAGTACAACTCAACAGAACTCATTACACAAAATTGTTCACCACGCACATTTGTAATTAGTACAGCGTGACTAAACTAACCTCATGCATACATGTATTCATGACACATATTTATGGGATGAGTACATAAATGCTCTTTTGACTACAGCACTGTAGACAAAACAGATTTCAACCTGTACTTAATACAAAAAAATTGCAAAATTTAAGTGTGCAGTACATAAATTTACCTCTAGGATAAAATATTTAGTTCGAAATAAAATATTTATGTTTAAAAAAATTTCACTATAAAAATAATTTTCTGGATTCTTAAAACCCTCGCTTTTTGCCAAGTCAGCGCGTTTGGTTTAGTGGATAAATATATGAATAAATTGCAGCAGTGGAATTTTTATTGGCACTCTTTTATTTGCATACAATTGATGTGGCGTCAGCTGGCAACAATGATGCAAACATGGCTTACATGGCATAAATATTGATTGAGCAACGAAAAATTTTTAATTGTTTTAGAATTCAACGAAGGCCGTTATTGCCAAAGGTGCGCAAATGCCATTTATACTATTTCACACACACATACACACAAATACGATGCAAACACACAAGCAGAAATTTGCTCAAACGTAACAAAGGACTGAAATCAATTTTGGAATATTTTTGGTGCTGCCGAATTTTATTGATTTCAATTGTGCGTTTTAATTAAACTGTAGCACTGCAAAAAAAGGTTTTTTATTTGTGTTATTTGCAAAGCATATTTAGCACAATTTTGAAAAGGTTTACTTATATTGTACATTTTTTGTACACACATTCGCTTTGCTCGCTTAAAACTTCAAACTTTTCTACTCGCTGTGCTTTTTAGTAGTAAAAAAAAAATTTAACAATTTAGCTGCCAACAAATTAACTGTTTTTGCATAAAAGTAGTAGCTGCAATCAAGAGTTGCTGACACTCACTCATTCAGCACGACTCAACAATGCATGTCATGAAATTCAACGTCATGTGTTGCAAAAATATCAAACGTGATAATTTAGTAAATTTGCAACAAAGTTGTAAAATATTTGCATGCTTGTAAAATAATAGCAGCCCAGCATGAAATTGTAAAAGACATGCGACAGCATGACCCAGTAATAACATAAAAAATACAATAAAACTTTTAAAACGCTACGGTTATGGCTCTGCTGTGCAACTCTTATGACTGGGTTGTTGACATCCGGCTGCAAGCAGATAAATTGCTAGCAGCTGCATATTGTACGCACGTACAAGCACACAAAACATAAAATAAAAATAGTTGCATGCACACATGCAAATGTCTAGTTGTAGTCGTAGCTGCACTAGCTAATAAAGCGAACACATTGTTGACAAGCAGCAAAGGTTGCTGGGCCTGTGTGCTGCATGATTGGCACATGTTGATGAGTAAAAATATGCAGATGCACTCAGCTTAATTACAACAAAATGACTTAACTATGCAAATAACAAGATATCACACACTCACACATTAAGAGACAAGAAAAATGATTAGTGCTTTAGCTGAAGCTAATCATCGTATTTTGTTGCATACTCTTAGGCATGCTTATACAAGAAAGTGGCTAATAGTAATAATTATAATATTTTCTCTGCATTTTTGTATTAGTTTGAGAAATATTAAAAGAAATTATTAATTTTGTCAATTCCAAAAGCACCGTTATGCATTAAAAACAATGTTCTTCATTTATAAATCAGTTTTATAATGATGTTGGAATTGTGTCTCTTGTTAATGACATGTTTATTATGGCTTCTTTGATTTCATTTTTTTTCGTTTATTTTTTTTGCAATAATTAAGCCAGCTTGTTTCAAAAATTACAGTAAATATAATTCCATAATAACTGACAGCAAAAACATATTCACACTTCAAACATCTTAATTTGCAAGCTTCATTTATTTGATTACAGCTTAACAACT
Organism: Tetanocera ferruginea; assembly: GCA_958299015.1. Classification (NCBI taxonomy): domain Eukaryota; kingdom Metazoa; phylum Arthropoda; class Insecta; order Diptera; family Sciomyzidae; genus Tetanocera; species Tetanocera ferruginea. Next base: position 117,888,199 of record OY282643.1, on the reverse strand, counting down.
CTTAAATTAAAAAATGAGCCAGAAGAATAAATAAACAGCTGCTGATGTACAGTTGCAGTGGAAATAAATAAAAAAGCAAGTTACAGCAAAAATATCAATGATGAACATGCAACGAACTGGCAACAGGAACGCAGTCAGGCCGCCATAGAGCAAACGTTTTAAATATCTGATACGAAAAAGTATCAGAAAAGGCAAAATGGTAAGTTTTAAATTTAACATTTTCTTTAAAGGCAAGTAAAAATAAAAAAATTACGCCAAAAATTGTAAAAGGCTATAAAAAAGTCGTAAGCCGTTTTATACAAAATCCCGGATATAAATAAAAAGTATAGTTAGGAAGATTTTTGTGTGATAATTATATGTGACAAAAAGATTTAATACAAGCGTTCAATTAAAATTAGTAAATTATGGTGTTAAAAGTTCTCTTTGTTGCTCTTAGGGAGCCACCTAAATTTGCCTCCAAACCCTAAGTGCAACCCTGTCTTGCACATACAGCAGTCAGCTACCAGCATAACCAGGGAATGCAATTAAAACTACAAGCAGCAAATGAATTTAAAAAAAAAAAAACATGCACAATTTAATTATTTATTAACTCCAACTCAAACATGATATTGTTTTCAAACAAAAATAAAAAAATTGAAAATAAAAGACACACTTGCATACCAACGCAATGTTGCAGAATGCTTGTCTGTACTTAATATGCACTGTATACCCAGAATGCAATTTAAAAAAGTCCCTGAATATAAAGCAAAAAGTCAGGCCAGCGAAAGAAATCTTAAACAGAATGTACGAATTATGTGTTGCAAGTTGAAATGAAAAAAGGATAGCAAACTAGCCATGTAAACTTCAAAATATGGAGCTTCATTAAGCCTCTACTTAGTATATCTTAAACCTAAAGAGCTCAGGGCATATTACCTTTAAACAAAACGCCTTTAGTAACATCTATAAATCTGAGTGCGGAGAACGATAAAAATATGATTGTTCTCATAACTAATCATCACATATCCTTGCCTGCTTTCAATTTCTCATGAGTGAAAAAAATTACGCCCTAGACAAAGGCATGTATGATCTCTCACAAAAAAAAGCAATGTTCACGTCGATTCGTTCACTCATGATCGTTTGTTGGTTATAAACATTCTTTTTAGAACTCAATGAGTATCTCATATAACTGAAGAATAGATCTTTAATCTATTGTGAGCAGTTTTTTAAAGTGATAAACTTAACCTCACACAAACAAAAGTAATGTTTGTAAATATAACGAACGAAAATACTTTGCTGCAATCGTCAGTGATTCGCTCACTCAAGATCGTTCGTTGGTTGTGAACGTTAATTTTAAAACTCAATGAGTAAATCATATAACTGAAGATTGAGTCTTTAATCGATTATGAGGTAAAATCACCCGTGGGGGTGTAAAATGAGCTCACTCTTGATTGTTTATTGATTATGAACGTTCATTTTAAAACTCAATGAATAACTCATATTGTGAAGATTGAATCTTTTATCGGTTGTAAGCATATTTTTCAAGTCATAAACTTAAACTCTCACTAACAGAAGAAATGTTCGTAAATATCACGAACAAAAACACTTTGCTGCAATCGTCGTCAAATCGCTCACTCAGGATCGTTTGTTGGCTGTGAACGTTCATTTTAGAGCTCAATGAGGAAATCATATAACTGAAGGTTGAATCTTCAATCAATTATGAGCATAGTTTAGAAGTGATAATTTGCTTTTCTCCGTGGCAGTAAAAAATAAGTTCACTCATTTGTTCATTGGTTGTGAGCGTTCATTGGTTGTGTACGTTTATTTTAAAACTAAATGAATAACTCATATTGTGAAGATTGAATTTTTTATCGGTTGTGAGCATAATTTATAAGTGAAAAACTTAAACTCTCACAAACAAAATTAATGTTCGTATATATCACGAACGAAAACACTTTGCTGCAATCGTTGCCGATTCGCCCACTCATGATCGTTCCTAGGCTGTGAACGTTCATTTTAAAACTCAATCAGTAACTCATATAACTGAAGATTGAGCCTTTAATCGATTATGAGCATAGTTTTGAAGTGATTATTTGTTACTCTTCGTTACAGTGAGAAATAAGCTCACTCATGAACATGAACGTTCGTTGGTTGTGAACGTTCCTTTTAAAACTAAATGAATAACTCATATTGTGAGGATTGTAGTTTTTATCGGTTGTGAGCATATTTTTCAAGTGATAAACTCTCTCCCCTCTGCGGCAGCGGGAAAAATAAGTGCAAATTAGAAAATAAGCCAATTAAAAAAAAGCAGGTAGAACAAAATTATATAAAAAACTAGAGGACCTAACAGACGTTGTCCTGTCCCTGTTCAAGATGAATCAAAAAAGTTAGCCCAAGTTTTTAAGTTTATGTTTGTTTTTGTACAATATTTCTACTTAAGTGTCCTCTGGTGTTCAAATACAAAAATGTGCATTTGGGCCAAATTAACATTTGAACAGAATTTTGTTTTGTTTGGTCCATTGGTTCTTGAGAAATAATCTATGTTCATAATAAGAAAATAATCTATGCCTCAATACCAGCGCCATCTGACGGCTCCAATCAAAAACAAAAACCTGCTTACAGCCAAGACACACATAAGTTCCAAATTTTGTGCCATTTGGATTAGTAAAACGTATACCCGAGATAAGTTTGAAGCCGGGATTAGTTGGCTTGCACGCCAAACACTTCGCATGCACGACCACGGCCGCCACTGTAATAGTAACTCCATTCTGAGTTAAAATGTTCTGTGAATTTACTTTCAGAGCTTTTCTGTATCGAAAGTGATAATGATAAGGCGGAGTCACGCCCCGTTTTACAATGCCTATTTTATAACTCAAAGACCTGGTCAATAATTAACTTCATACTGAGTTTCGTTGTTTTACGACATTTAGTTCCAAATCTATTCGATATCAAAAAATTTAATAGTATTTTGGGGGGCGGTATCATGCCCCCTTCCCGTTCCAAAGATCGCTAAAATTTGACAGTAAAAGGGCATTACTCAATAGCAAGTTTGTACCGAGTTTCATTGCTGTGTGACTTACAGATCGAAAGTAAAGCTGAAAAATTGTGTAATTGAAACAGTGCCACGCCCCTCATGAGTAGAAGGGTGAAAAATACTTTACGGCTCATTTTCAGATCTACCAAATATACAAAAAATTTCATTAAAATCGGTCTAGCAATTTCGGTGGAGTTCAACCACTAACACCGTGACACGAGATTTTAATTTATTAGATAAAAAAGTACGAAAATGAAGTTGTCACTGTCATTGTCATTGTCACTGTCATTGTCATTGTCATTGTCATTGTCATTGTCATTGTCATTGTCATTGTCATTGTCATTGTCACTTTCATTGTCATTGTCATTGTCATTGTCATTGTCATTGTCATTGTCATTGTCATTGTCATTGTCATTGTCATTGTCATTGTCATTGTCATTGTCATTGTCATTGTCATTGTCATTGTCATTGTCATTGTCATTGTCATTGTCATTGTCATTGTCATTTTCATTGTCATTGTCATTGTCATTGTCATTGTCATTGTCATTGTCATTGTCATTGTCATTGTCATTGTCATTGTCATTGTCATTGTCATTGTCATTGTCATTGTCATTGTCATTGTCATTGTCATTGTCATTGTCATTGTCATTGTCATTGTCATTGTCATTGTCATTGTCATTGTCATTGTCATTGTCATTGTCATTGTCATTGTCATTGTCATTGTCATTGTCATTGTCATTGTCACTGTCATTGTCATTGTCATTGTCATTGTCATTGTCATTGTCATTGCCATTGTCATTGTCATTGTCATTGTCATTGTCATTGTCATTGTCATTGTCATTGTCATTGTCATTGTCATTGTCATTGTCAATTGTCTCAAAAAACATTACAGATTTCCATCAGTTTTATATCTTTTTAGAAAATGTATATTTTTGGGAAGTTATCTTTTTACAACGTACTTAAATTAATGACATAAAGTCACTGACATTTTGCCTTTATCATTGCCTTCAAAATAAATCGAAATTGAAAATTTTATTACCAATATTAACGTTAATATGATATGTTTGCTTATGTTAATAATTAGATTAAACCAAGTGTACGATTTTAATTAATATTGAAGCCATTACTTTAATGTCACAGAAGCCGCTTAGCTGCCATTAAATTTTTTATCTACAAAATATCAATCTAAGAAATTATTACGTTTATTTTGCTTACAAATCTGTACAGTAGTCAAAGGCAAAACAAACAAACGAAAACAATCAATAGAAATAAAGAAAATAAAAAATTCAGGGCAGCAAATGAAATTTTTTCTTCATAAATTTTTATTTAATGGCATATTTTTTAATTCAATACTAATTAATGTTCACATTTTGACATTAATGAGTTTGACATTAATAAGTTCAAAGGAACCAAAGAAAAAAAAATTACAATTATAATTGAAGATTATAATAAAAATACATTCTTTTTACATCAAAACGCACAAAAATTTGAACCCTTCAAACTTTTCTTTGTTAAAGAATATTTAAATGACGGCTACTTGTATATGTTGTCAGCCCTTGCCTGGAGGCAAGTTATTTAATTATAAAACAAGGCATTCGGAGCATACTTTTTGGCATATTTTTCGGCATGCGTCATGCATAAATACATAAAAACGCACAAATTTTTTTGTACAATCATTTAGATTTTATAAGATTCTTTTGACACACTTTTGTAAGCGTTCTTTGTATGCGTCCCCAACAGTTGCCTTGAACCGAACAAAAAGAATGCTGCATAATTTTAGCCACTTCGGGTCATAACTGTAAGTCATTGTTTTAAATTTTACTTGCAAACTTTTCTGCTTGAAATTCTAGCACAAGCTGCTGACTGCTGATTGCCAGCTGCCTAGGCAACCCTTTTGTTTAGCTTCATCTGCTGTTTGTCCTTAGCTATTCCTCGCTAAGCTATGCTGCTACATAACAACAACACTTCAAACTGCAGCAGCTGATTTGCTACTCATAATTAACTTGCCAGTCAAGAACGTCTGGTGCACATTTGTTTCAGATTTCTTGGAAAATTCTAGCTTTTCTTATATTCTTCTTAGCTTTGCTTTGTTCTTTGTTTTTGTTATTTTTTAGCGCGAATTTTTGTTTTTCTATTTTTAATATAGCTTTCTTGTAGAAGACTGCGTGCTAAATTATGCAGCGAATAGGAAATAAACCTGTGCGCTGCTGTGGTATTTAATGTTTAATAACAGTGCCTGAAAGTATGCAATTACAGTTTTAGGTGATTGTGGAAGGAAATAACGCTTAAATACTCTAAGCTCAGTTGACTATTGTGCTGTTTTGTCACTGATAAGAAATTAAAATTTTAATGAAATTCTGTGGTAATTTCTTAAAGGATGTTATGAAACTAAAAATTTCAAAAACGAAATTGATTAGTCATGGTTTTGCTAATAAGAAAGCACTTCACTTTAAATTCAAAATTTATATTCAATCTACATTTGTATGTAATCAACAAAAACTTACATTAATATTTTTTAATTCTTGTTACCTACTTGATATTTGAGTCTTGATTCTTGATACTTGATACTGGATAACTGATAACTGATAATTGATATTTGACTATTGATACTTGACCCTTGATTTTTTATTGATTCTTTTGATTTTTAATTCTTGATTTTTGATTTTTGATTTTTGATTCTTGGTTCTTCATTCTTGGTTCTTGATTCTTTATGCTTGATTTATAATTCTTGATTCTATTTTCTAGTTTCTAGATTCTCGATTGTTGATTATCTATTCTTGATTTATGATTCTTGACGGTAGACTTTTCTGCGGAAATGCCCATATATTTGTGTGTGTTATTTTTTGTTTTATTATTTTTATTAATTTTTAATTTTTTAATTTTAAGTTTTTATTTTTATCTATTTATGTATTTTGATTTTTTTATTTTTTATTATTTTGAATTTAATTTTAATTTTGATTTTTTTTATTTTTAATGTTTTTTTTTGTTTGTTTAACTTTTTTTATTTCTTGTTTTATTTATGTAGTTGTAGTTGTAGTAAAACATTCACTTCTTTATTTAAAATTTTTTTTTGCTAAATTTTTTAGGTTTTTTTTTATGTTTTATTTTCAACTTTTTATTTGAAATTTATATTAAATTAAATTTTATAATTTTTATAATAAAAAAATTATATTTTATGGTTTTAAATTTTAATTTTGGAATATTTAGTTTTTATTTTTATTTTATTTTTAAATTTGTTTAGTTTGACTTTATTTAATTTTTATTTTATATTATTTTATTTTATTTTATTTTTTTTATTTTATTTTATTTTATTTTTATTTTTATCTTATATTATTTTATTTTATTTTTATTATATTTTATTTAATTTTATATAATTTTTTTTGATTTTATTTTATTTCATTTCTCTTCATTTCCTTTAATTTCATTTCATTTCATTTTATTTGATTTTATTTTATTTTATTTTATTTCATTTGATTTTTGTTTTTTTTTTACTTTATTTTATATTACTTTAGTTTAGTTTATTTTATTATATACTAGTTCTTTCCCGTCAAAAATTACGGGCCAGGTTCTAATAACGAAAAAACATAATATATTGATTTTATTTAATCTAAATTAGAAATTAACGATGGTCACATATTCAGTTTTTAGATCCAAATATTTATAAAATACCTTAAAGTAAAAACGGAAAATATAGTAGGTATGACGAAATAAGTTTGGTTTTTTTTAAAACTGAAAATTAAAAAAAAAAAAAATATATAAAAAGATTTTGAAGTTTCAATAAATCACAAAACAAAAAATGCCTAAAAGTATACTATGAAATTTTTCAAAAAAAATCAAGCGTTCCGCACTCACATTTTACAGAATTATGTATAGTAATTATTTTATTTGATTTTATTTTATATTGTTTTACTTTATTTTATTTTATTTTTATTTATGTTTTATTTTATTTTTGTGTATTTTTTTTTATTTTATTTAATTTTATTGTATATTTCTTTATTTTATTTTATATTATTTTATTTTGTTTTATTTAATTTAATTTTTTTATTTTATTTTATTGTTTTTTTATCATTTTTTTTTATTTTATTTTATTTAATTTTATTTTATTTCATTTCATTTCACTTCATTTTATTTTAGTTTATTTTATTTTATTGTATTTTATTTTAGTTTATTCTATTTTATTTTATTTTATTTTATTTTATTATATTTTTTTATTTTATATTATTTTATTTGATTTTATAATATTTTGTTTTATTTTATTTCAAATTACTTTATTGTGTTTTTTTTTTCTCTATTTAATTTCTTTATTTTAATTTATTTTACTAATTTTTTTATTATATATGTTTATTTTTTTATTTCATTTTATTTGATAGTATTTTTTTATATATTATTTTATTTGGTTTTATATTTTTATATATATTTTATTTGGTTTTATTTAATTTGTGTTTTATTTTTCTTTGTGTTATTTTTGTTTATTTTATTTTTAATTTTATTGTACTTTGTTTTATTTGATATTATTTTTTGTTTATTTTTTTTATTAGATTTTATTTAATTTTTTTTATTTGTTTTATATATTTTAACTGGATTTAATTTTATTTTATTTTATATTATATTATTTATTTTTTTATTAGTTTTATTGTTTTTTTTTATATTTATTTTATTTTGTTTTGGTTTTTATTCTGATTTTTATTTTAATTTTTTATTTTTTTTTATATATTATTTTTATTTTTATTTTTTTTTATTTTTATTTTTATTTTTATTTTTATTTTTATTTTTATTTTTATTTTTATTTTTATTTTTATTTTTATTTTTATTTTTATTTTTATTTTTATTTTTATTTTTATTTTTATTTTTATTTTTATTTTTATTTTTATTTTTATTTTTATTTTTATTTTTATTTTTATTTTTATTTTTATTTTTATTTTTATTTTATTTTTATTTTTATTTTTATTTTTATTTTTATTTTTATTTTTATTTTTATTTTATTTTTATTTTTATTTTTATTTTTACTTTTACTTTTATTTTTATTTTTATTTTTATTTTTATTTTTATATTTATATTTTTATTTATATTTATATTTTTATTTTTATTTTTATTTTTATTTTTATTTTTATTTTTATTTTTATTTTTATTTTTATTTTTATTATTTTTTTATTCTTATTTTTTAATTTTATTTTTATTTTTATTTTTATATATATTTTTATTTTTATTTTAAATTATTTTTATTTTTACTTTTATTTTAATTTTTATTTATATTTTTATTTTTATTTGTATATATTTTTTATCTCTTTAAATCTGTTTTTAATTTTAAATTTTAAAGTTATAATATGCAATTATAAATTAGTTTAAAATCGGAGTGAATTACAAAATATTAATAAAGTATTATGAAGAAAGCCTGGAACCAAATTCATGCTTCATTATTTATTGTAAACAAACATGCACAAGAGATGGAAATCTTACAAAAATATTACTTCCCATTATTTCACATCTACTTAATGTTTATTATAATTTTTTCAAAACATTAATAAACCATGAAATCATGTTTTCTATCGACCCTTAACAACAAGCATTGCCTGCTTTTAGGCGCAAACAAGTTGGCAGCAAAGTTTATTACAGGCTAATGCAAATTTATAACACACACACAAGATTGCACGCTGAAACCGGAAATGCTTGTAATCGCATTGTCACATGCATCACTTCCATCGTTTGTCGCGCTACTCTATTTGTTTACTTTGCGGCACTTTCTGAGCTATTATTTTGGTTGCGGCAAGTAAGCAAAATTATAATCAACTGTCTATCATCTATCATAAACAAACGCACATACAAATACACACACACTCATAGACACAGCAAGTACAGCTCGTACTCGTACTACTCATATTATGCCTACCAAAGATATTCTCATGAACGATTTAAGCTATAACACGTTCTTATTTATGTACACAGAGTAAGAAAGAAAAAAAACACACACAAGCAAAGCTTACTTAATGTAAACATTTTGCGCGAAATTGGAAAATAGAATTATGTAAATAGAAAATTATATAAGATCATTATACATAATATATAGAGTGTCTGCTATAATATATTTAAATAAAAGACACAACGTGTGAGCTACCCAAACAACACAGTGGCACAAATAAGCAAATATAATATCAAAAACGCATTTAGTGAGCGCCTAATTCCAGAAAATTGCAGCCCATTCATTAAGCTCACAGGAGTACTGCTTCCATTTAAATAGAAACCATTGTCTTGTATTCGCCATTACTTGATTACTCAACTACAAATCGTTGTTTTCTTCGATTTCTTAACTTTTCTACATTTTGCTATTTTTATAATTTTTCGTCCCACTGTTCTGTTTATGTGTGCAAAATCTAAACCTTTCTTACTTTGTTATAAAAGTCACACCCTCATACATTTTGAAGAAAATTATTTGTGCCAAACAGTTAATATTACAACAGCCAAGTGTCAAGGCTTTTACATATTTGCATATTTCTACAGCGACACCTGCCCCTACCTCATCAACGTACCCTCATCAAAATATAACACACGACTTGACTGTGGCTTGACATAGTAGTAGCAATAATGGAACCACATCATTTGCTTACAAAATTGCAGAGATAATGAATGCGCCAAACGAACATCATCAGCACCAGCAACAGTAGTTGTTAATAAATTGTTGTCAACTTTTAGGCTAGCGATTACAACACGTGCGCTTCATTTGATTTCTTTAGCCTTGATATAAGAAGAGAGAAAGAAAACGACTCGTTGTTAGACTCTACAACTTGGGCGGTAAGCCATGCATTGCTGGCATGTTGGAAGTATATTTTTGTTATCTACTTAGACTGGACCACGCCCATAGCTAGTAGAGAAAATTTTACAAAACTCAGTCGCTTTGCCATGATGTCATGACAATTGTTATTTATTAAGTTAGTGTTGCTTGCCTGGGTTATGCTAGGTTATTGTTGTTTTTTATGACTTCGTTGTTGTTGTTGTTGCTTGATTTAAATAAAATTTCAATGAATGCCAGCTGTGTGCAAGCAAGCAATCCTTTTCTATATGATGCAAATATTTTAGGATTTCATTTTACTGCAGTTGTTGCCAGAGTTATAAACAGGTGCAGAATAGCCAGAGTTACGAGTTAGTTGTTATAGTCATTTTTATTGTCTGAACTCAAACTTTTAATGGAAATGCTGAAATTTATACGAATTAAGGACTTAATAATAAGGAAAAGCTGAAACTGTCCCAAAATAATAATGTGGTCATGCAATGATGGCCAGCAGTGGCTGGATAGACTACGTTGCTTGCATATTTGATAATTTTTAGTGCTAAATGGCACTGATTTTGGGTTTTAGTGTGTGGCATATAAATTGAAATAACGATTGTAAATTTTCTGAAGCTTTTTGAGTAAATTTAACTGTACTTATGGCTTGAAAGAGCACATTTATGTGAGGTGGTTGTCTGACAATAACTATGGCTATGACAATGACAGTGACAGTGACAGTGACAGTGACAGTGACAGTGACAGTGACAGTGACAGTGACAGTGACAGTGACAGTGACAGTGACAGTGACAGTGACAGTGACAGTGACAGTGACAGTGACAGTGACAGTGACAGTGACAGTGACAGTGACAGTGACAGTGACAGTGACAGTGACAGTGACAGTGACAGTGACAGTGACAGTGACAGTGACAGTGACAGTGACAGTGACAGTGACAGTGACAGTGACAGTGACAGTGACAATGACAGTGACAGTGACAGTGACAGTGACAGTGACAGTGACAGTGACAGTGACAGTGACAGTGACAGTGACAGTGACAATGACAGTGACAGTGACAGTGACAGTGACAGTGACAGTGACAGTGACAGTGACAGTGACAGTGACAGTGACAGTGACAGTGACAGTGACAGTGACAGTGACAGTGACAGTGACAGTGACAGTGACAGTGACAGTGACAGTGACAGTGACAGTGACAGTGACAGTGACAGTGACAGTGACAGTGACAGTGACAGTGACAGTGACAGTGACAGTGACAGTGACAGTGACAGTGACATTGGCAGTGACAGTGACAGTGACAGTGACAGTGACAGTGACAGTGACAGTGACAGTGACAGTGACAGTGACAGTGACAGTGACAGTGACAGTGACAGTGACAGTGACAGTGACAGTGACAGTGACAGTGACAGTGACAGTGACAGTGACATTGGCAGTGACAGTGACAGTGACAGTGACAGTGACAGTGACAGTGACAGTGACAGTGACAGTGACAGTGACAGTAACAGTGACAGTAACAGTGACAGTGACAGTGACAGTGACAGTGACAGTGACAGTGACAGTGACAGTGACAGTGACAGTGACAGTGACAGTGACAGTGACAGTGACAGTGACAGTGACAGTGACAGTGACAGTGACAGTGACAGTGACAGTGACAGTGACAGTGACAGTGACAGTGACAGTGACAGTGACAGTGACAGTGACAGTGACAGTGACAGTGACAGTGACAGTGACAGTGACAGTGACAGTGACAGTGACAGTGACAGTGACAGTGACAGTGACAGTGACAGTGACAGTGACAGTGACAGTGACAGTGACAGTGACAGTGACGGTAACGGTGACAGTTAATCAAGAATCAAGAATCAAGAATCAAGAATCAAGAATCAAGAATCAAAAATCAAGAATCAAGAATCAAGAACCAAGAATCAAGAATCAAGAATCAAGAATCAAGAATCAAGAATCAAGAATCAAGAATCAAGAATCAAGAATCAAAAATCAAGAATCAAGAATCAAGAATCAAGAATCAAGAATCAAGAATCAAGAATCAAGAATCAAGAATCAAGAATCAAGAATCAAGAATCAAGAATCAAGAATCAAGAATCAAGAATCAAGAATCAAGAATCAAGAATCAAGAATCAAGAATCAAGAATCAAGAATCAAGAATCAAGAATCAAGAATCAAGAATCAAGAATAAAGAATCAAGAATCTAGAATCAAGAATCAAGAATCAAGAATCAAGAATCAAGAATCAAGAATCAAGAATCAAGAATCAAGAATCAAGAATCAAGAATCAAGAATCAAGAATCAAGAATCAAGAATCAAGAATCAAGAATCAAGAATCAAGAACCAAGAATCAAGAATCAAGAATCAAGAATCAAGAATCAAGAATCAAGAATCAAGAATCAAGAATCAAGAATAAAGAATCGAGAATCGAGAATCGAGAATAAAAAATCAATAATCAAGAATTAAGAATCAAGAATAAAAATCAAGATTCAAGAATCAGGGCAAAAAAAAATTCAAAAATCAAATTAACAAATAAAAACTTAAAAATAAAAAATAAAATATAAAAAATATTTCAAAAATCAAGAACCAAGAATCAAAACTCGTAAATCAATAGTCAAGAAGAAAGAAACTTAAATAAAAAAAATAATAATCAAGAATAAAGAAACAGAAACAATCAAAATCAAGAATCAATGATGAGATAAATAGATCACAAAATTTTTTTTGGGAAATTAAAAATAAAAAACAATTAAAAAAATAAAACTATAAAGAATAAAATTAACAATAATCAAATATAACCGTAGTGACCGTGGCATGCAGGTTAAGTGTGTGGCCTGGCATGCTCGGAGCCCAGGTTCGATCCCCAGCCACGGCGAAAAGTTTTTTCAATAAAAAATTTTTCTGATCGGTCACCACCTCTCTGCAGACAATGGCAAACCGCAGAGAGTAAACAATGCCATGTAAAGCTTCTTGAGAACATGAACTTTAGCCGTTCGGAGTCGGCATAAAACATCGGCATAAAACATGTAGGTTCTCGGTCAATTGTGTGCAAACATTTAATAACACACACAACACGATTGATCATAAGAAGCTCGGTCAAAGTCCTTTCAAGGGCTGAAATGGCCAATTTTTTTTTTTTTTTTGTTTATGTAAATGTAGTACTAAAAAAAAAATTTAGTTGATATGTTGGTCGTTCTATGTCATTGTGTTATATAAATTAAAAAAAAAAAAAAAATAAATAAATTTAAAATTTTTAGTTTAAAAGTAAAAAATTTTTATACATAAAAAAAAAGAAAATAAAAAATTAAAAAACAGAAAAGATTTAAAAGTAAAATTAAATTAAATAGTTAAAATAAAAACCTTAAAAATAAGAAGTAAAAAGTAAAAAAAAATTAAAAAGAAAACATTATATATAAAAAAAACAATAATTACTAAAAATAAAAAATAAGAAAAAATACAAAATAAAAAATAAAAAATAAAGAAAATATGAAATGAAAAATAAAAGATACAAAACTAAAAACTAAAAATAAAAAAACAATTAAATAACAAAAATAATAAAAGCAATACAAAAGAACAAATAAAAACTAAATAATAAAAATTAATAAATTAAAAATATATAAAAGTAAAATAAAATTAAATAGTTAAAATAAAAACCTTAAAAATAAGCAGTAAAAAGTAAAAAAATAAAAAGAAAACATGATAAATAAAAAAGCAATAAACAATAATTAATAAAAATAAAAAAAAATAAAAAAAAACCAAAAATAAAAGAAACTTAAATAAGAAAAATAAAAAAAAAATTAAAATATAAAGAATAAAAAACAGCTAATAAAAAATAAATAATAAAAATAAAAAAAAAATGAAAATAAGAAATAAAAACTATAAAATAGAAAATAAAAATTTAAAAAATTAAAAATAAAAATAATATATAAAAAGTAAAAATTAAGAAATAAGAAATAACAAATAACAAATAAAAATAAAAAAAAAAATAAAAAATAAAAGAAATAAAATATAAAAAAAATTTTTAAAAAATAAAAAAATAGAAATAAAAAAAATATATTAATATAAATAAAAATAAAGAAAAAAAATAAAATTAAGAATAAAAATAAAAGTAAAAGTAAAAACAAATAAAAATTAAAAAAAACACTTAAAAAAATTAAAATAAAAATAAAAAAAATAAACTATAAAAATAAAAAATTATAGGATTAAAAAAAAAAAAAATAAAAAAACCTTAAAATATAAAAAAATAAAGGATAGGATATTTGATATGTTGTAGGTCATTTTGTGTCATTGTTCTGTTTACATTGAATCATTTTTCTTAATTTTTTATGTGCTTTAAATTACATTTTCAATTTAAAATTTAAATTCAAAGTAGTCTGTGCTCTTTTATGAAATGCTCTTAGGCATTAATTATATAAAGCCACATTACCGCATTAGAGTGCATGTTTTATTTTTGTTTTGACAACCGCCACCGCAATTTTTTCGCTTATCAAACAATCAATTAAAATGTTCTTAAAATAACATCAATTCACTGTCATACTTTAACCATTTGTTGTGACACTGAAAGCTTTTCTCACTCTAAATTAATAGAATTAATTTCATGTTCAGCACTTTTATATTGTTGACAGTAGCAGCAACAACACACCTGATGTTGTTGCTAATGTGCTTGTAACGCTGACTGTTTGGGGGTGGCGTAGATGTCGTTTAGGGTCGGTATTGTCGCCTTTGTTGCTGTTTTGATGTTTGTTGTCATGTTTAACTTTTCAGCTACATTTACTTGTTTTGAAGCATTTTTAAGACCCTGCAAAAAAAAAGCACCGAACAAATTCTTGGTGCTCTTTGATTTTGTCAGTAAATCGCTTTGTTGTCAATAAATTTTTTTTGAAAATCAAATCTATTCACTTCAGGCTGAATGAATGCGTCTTATGTTATAAGGATGTACATTGTACAAGCATATAAAAGCAAATTCAATGTCTCAATCTGGTGTAACAAGCATTTTCAGCAGAATTTGATGGTGTTGTTGTTTTTTTTTTGCTTGAATGACAAGCCTAAAAGTTGCAACTTTTAAGACAGCACTTTGGCAGAAAGTTTTGCTACAGAATTTAAAGCAAAGTGCTTTTGGCTGAAAACATGTATTTAGCGTTGAAATTGTTGTCAATAACATTTTAGCTTTCGTCAAATTTCGAAGAAATATTTAGATGAAAGTCTTTAGATATTAAAAATTTAAAAATATTAATTTAGATTGATGTAGAATGTGCACTGAAATACTTAACTAAGCATAGTGCTGAAATGAAACTTAATTAATAAAGCTAGTTTGAATACTATCAAAGTTAACCAGCAATAACCAAACAGCCTAAAACTATGCATTTTTTTATATGGTAATAAACCGTAAAGTGCCTGCGGGTGGATCGTTTAATATAAACAAACAGACAAATCTCTGTTGCCACGTTCTTAAGATGCAATAATAAACAAATAAAAACAACACAACGAAAGCATTTAGCAGCCACTTTACAACTGACAGCTGTTTATTAAGAGCTGCTCTTTAAGAGTGTACCAAACACCCATGAATATGCCCAACAACCAAAGAATGAGTGCATGCATTCATTTATACACTCATACAAAACCAATTTTTATTACAACCACATGTTCTGGCAAACATACAAAACAAACAAAACGACATTTTAACGCCCACATCGTCAGTTTTGCCAACATATTATTTTTATTGCTTCACTAAATCAAGGTATTCGCCCTCAATAATAAATTTTAGCAAAATTATGTAGCTTAGAGAGAGGAAGAGAGAGAGAGAGAAAGAGAGAGAGATAGAGAGAAAAAAAGATCCAACAGAAAAAAAGATGAATGTTTTGTATCAAGACAGGCAGGCGAGTCGACAGGATTACAAGCAGAAGGTGCAGTGAAGACAGCCAAAAATTGCGTCTAAATGTGTTCACAATCGTTAAGATTGTAAGACAGACCTACATAAGCCACACATAAGATTAAGCATACTTAAAGATCTATGCACATAAATACAGTTCCAAAGAAAAAAAAAAGCAAAAAGAAATAAATTAATATGCACAACCCGGTACGAAGAAGAACAAATGGTCATCTTGTGAAGCTAAAAGGAAGCACTTATATGGAAGTATAAAGAATAAGTTAAGTTATAAGTAACTGTCTTGACAAGTCAATATCAATCTAGAAAGTTAAGAAAAATTATTTTCTCTGAAGCATTTTCTTGAAAAGAAAAATTTTCAGAAGATTCCTTGAAGAGCATGTCTTAATTTTTTACTATTTTCACTGCAGCCAAAGGTAAGCAATTTCAGCCAGCTGATTCTAGGTATTAGTACTTTCAAAAACTAATTTGAAAGTTAACTAGTAGAACTTCATACTCTAAAGTTTCCTTGAATTTATTAACTTTGGATCAATGTGTCCCTTTAAAAAAAAAATGTTCTTCATTATGAAGCTAAAAGGAAGCAGTTTTTGGAGGTAAGATGAAGTGAAGCGTCCCCGGCTTTTAGGTCTATTGCCATTGCCTTTCCTTACTTTGATTTTGAAATCATCAAATCGCTGTTTCACTTCATTTAAAATTATTTTGTGCGCCATCTTGTGATTTCATGAAGTTTCATTTGTTTCATTTTATTAAGTACTCTAAGTCTTTTAACCGGTACTGTGGCTTCTATGGAAAATCTGCGGGGGCTGAGCTACAAGCTGTCAGATGGGTCACAGTTTGCGGATAATGGACGGCCTCTAGATGTAGAGGTTAGCCGCTTTTTGCGGTCCTGAATAAGTAGCGGGAAACCTGCTAGGATGAGGAAAAGCGTAGTGTTAGACAGGCACTGCGTGTTGATCAGAGAAAGCACATAGCAAGCAACTGGCACTGTAAAAGCGATTCGGAGCTGACTTAAAAGCTCTATGCCAAAAACTCCCTGTCTCCTGTAGACTCTTAACTTGAGAGGTCTCTAAAAGACCTTAAAAATGGTATATGCGTAGAGCTTGGCACATTATAACTACCCAATGAAAACCAAGCCAGCATCGGATATGAACCCCTTTTACGTTGATGACCACCACAAACGAAAAACGTACAATGATTAATATGCACCTGGACTGTCCTGACCTTTTAAAGGGAAGGTGCCTCTGTCCAATTGGTGGAAGCCCTAGTAAAAATAAAGGCTGACATCACCGCCATAAAGGAAATGCGATGGAAGGGCCCAGGTTTCTCTAAGATAGCAGACTATCTACTACAGCTGCCATGCGGAGAAGCGCGAATTTTGATGCGGACTCGTCATTAGCCGAAAACTGCGACATCTTGTTTCCCGGTTCACACCTGTGAACAAAAGTCCGGCCACAATTCGCATCAAGGCGAAATTCTTTGGCATAAGCCTAATATGCGTACTACCCGATGGAAAAATAAGAACGATGCTGTCAAGGACGCCTTCTAGGTGAGCCTAGAGGACGTATATGATCACAGCCCGGCCCATGACGTGAAAATAGTCCTCAGCGATTTCAACGCGAAAGTCAAAAAGAAGACATCTTTGGCTCCACTGTGGCTCAGTTCAGTCTCCACAAAACCATATCAAACAAGGTCTAATACTGACCGACTTCGCCGCGGCGTGAAACATGGTAGTTAGTTGAAACAGATTCTAACATCTCTTTATTCTCAAAGCCACCTTGCTGTCCCCGAATTAAATAACCCGAAACCAGCTTGATCATGATATGATCAACGGAAGGCACGCTTCAAGTGTACTGGATGTGCGCACATTTTGGGGGGGTCAATATTCACTCCGACAATTATCTTGTAGCAGCCAAGATACGCATGCGGTTGTGCAATGCGAAGAATATACGAGCTGGTATGCAACGAAAGCTAGATTTGGCTCAACTGCAATCATAAAGTACCGCCGAAGCCTACTCCGCTCAATTCTCAGTTAATCTCAACCAACCTTACTCGGAACTCTGATGACGCTGGCGAATGCACACTGTTGCTAAGGAAGTCATTGATTTCCGGCGCCTACAACCTTGGAACCAATGTTACGACCAGGAGTGTTGCGACTTGATAATAGCAAAGCATGGCGCATATGAAATTCCTCCCTCGGAGAAGGCAGTATGACGCCAACAATCGGCAAATTCCATCATCTAGCCATGACGAGGTTAAAGCTAATATCCAACGACTCAAAAACAACACAGTAGCAGGTGCTGACGGCCTAGCAGACGAATTGGTAAAAGTCGGCGGCCATGGATTGAAAGGGTGCATACATCGGCCCAACAGCAAAATATGGCTAGCATGCCCGACGATTGGAATCCTAGTATGTTTTGTCTTATACTAAGTACCCAACAATCTGTGTCAACTACCAAGGTATCTTATGTCATATTTCCATCGCGTACAAGGTTCTTTTGAGCGAATTGTGTGACAGATTGAAACCGCGTACCAAAACAGTGATTGAACCTTATCAGTGTGGCTTTCGTCCGGATGAGTCCACCATAGACTAGAATTGTATAGTACGCCAAATCGAGGCAAAAACTCATGAAAATTAAGGTGCAAGGTGCAAGGTAGGAAATAACTTCTCCGAAACCTTAAATACCGAACGAGGTTTCAGACAAGTCGAGCCGTGGTAAAGAAAAGCCTATTTAATTGGTCGCTATACCAAACCAACAGGGCCAATCATGTTTTTATTTTTCAGATAAAAGTTTAGGTCCCAGTTCGTCACTGTCTTCAATCTTTCTGGGTGCGCCCACACAAAAGTTCACACATCCTTTTTATAAAATTGTGAATACCTAGAGTATTCTGTTGTGTGTCC
This sequence comes from Tetanocera ferruginea, assembly GCA_958299015.1. Lineage (NCBI taxonomy): Eukaryota > Metazoa > Arthropoda > Insecta > Diptera > Sciomyzidae > Tetanocera > Tetanocera ferruginea. The sequence goes on along the minus strand of OY282643.1, from coordinate 117,869,637 downwards.
AACCTCCACTTATTTATTATCCCTAACAGGTTTTATGGACATACCTATCTGCATTATTTCCTATCTCCATCTCTTCGGTAGGGCTCCATATAAAAATATCGTTCCTATGAAATTATTTTCCATCGATCTTTTGCTTATCAAGGTGGCTTTAGAGGACTCCTGCACATACTTACCCTCATCGTTCTACAAATTCTTGGAGCCATAGACAAAAATAACTTTCTTTTAAAATTGGCTCATAATTTGTCCTTAACACACTAATTTGATATATAAAAGTTTTATGAAATTATTTTCTTCCGTTCCTACCTCTTCCAGGTTGACTCTATGGAATTCCATTTTGTGGCCAACTTCCCCCATAAAGTATTTAACCCAACATGTTGTCCACACATAGTCATCCCCCATCATAAAGCCTTCGGTGGACCACCATGCAAACATTAAGTTCTTATTGGGTTGGTTCTAACTAATTCTTGGAAATCGCTTCTAAAGTTGATTTGTATTACTTACCCCATCAATGTTACACCCCTATCATTTCTTCTAACATTACTCCTCTGGGAGTTCCCTAGTAACAGAAGATTAGAACCCTTGAAGGACCTTATGCGTATTTTCAATCATTTATATCTCTTAATGAAAAACGATGTAGTAATCTGGTAGTTTTAAAGACTCTTTGATTTATGGTGTTTCAGAATCAGTACACCCTGATCCTTTTACATTCTTCATTTTGTGAAGGTTGTAAGAAGAATGTAGAATTATAGATTACCTTAGGTGGTCTATAGCTCTTTCTTCTTATTCTAATGTGTTGGGAATGGATGTGGTGTTTTTTGTACTGAATTTTATAATGGGTATGATTAAGTCAGTGGTGACCGTGGCATGCAGGTTAAGTGTGTGGCTTAGCATGCTCGGAGCCCGGGTTCGATCCCCAGCCGCGGCGAAAAGTTTTTTCAATAAAAAATTTTTCTGATCGGTCACCACCTCTCTGCAGACGATGGCAACCCTCAGAGAGTAAAGAATGCCATGTAAAGTTTCTTGAAAACATGAGCCGTTCGGAGTCGGCATAAAACATGTAGGTCCAGTTCTCGGTCAATTGTGTGCAAACATTTAATAACACACACAACACAATTGATCATAAGAAGCTCGGTCAAAGTCCTTTCAAGGGCTGAAATGGCCAATTTGTTTTTTTTTTTTTTATGATTAAGTCAATACCTCTTTTTGAGTCCTCAGTACCAAACAGGTTCAGAAAAGATGCTTTTCCAAATTTGCTATCTAGGATAATTAGAAGATATTTAGCTTGACTGAAAAGCTTCGGAGTTACTTTATTGAGTTTCAACAGTCTGAAACTGTATGCTTTCTTTTTTCATATAAACTTAACCAAATTCTATCTTAACCCAGATATGACGACCGTACTACATGAAATACATCTGTGTTTTTTATTATACTGCATTAACAGTGATCTAAATTTCCAAATAATTTACTCCAAATCAATTCGTTGTTGTAAACTTTATTGTCCACTCAAGTATTTTGACTTTTTAACAGATTTTTTCAAGGCCATGAAACTTTTTTGACGAATACTTTAGGGTTTACCAAAAGCCTTTAATACTCATCGTTCAAAGATAATGTATATACTAAAATATCAGATATATCCTGCGCTGAATTAGTATCTAATTTTGGATTTTGTCACTATTATATTAAAGTCACAAAATAGTAAAATATAAGAAGAAAAATGTATGTCTTTATATAAGAAAATCAATCATCAGCTGATTGGCAGGTTTCTTCATGTTCTTCAGGTTCTTGTATGTATTACTTCTTATTGGGTTCTTGTATGTACTATTTAGAACTGAGTGCTCCATTTTAACACAAAATGCCAATCACAATCTCTTTTCAACTCAGTCAATGAACTCAAACTGTCAAAACGAAATGGGTCTGCAATCTGGTTAGATTTAACTCTTATGAAAAAACGAGTTGGATCATATTTCATTTTATGCTTTTACCCAATAGATGGACATCGGACAGAGACGAATGTGACACCAATGGAAAGTGCATTTGCTTCGTCTTCTTTTCAACTAAGTCAATAAACTCAACCTGTCCAACTTAAAGAAATGATCGAAAATATTTGACATTTTGCTAGATCAATAAAAAATATGGGAAAATGGACAAAACTAACGGACCAAAGAGACAAAGTAGAAGAGGTTACAACTTAAACGGAATTCTACGTCTTCACTTACGATAGTATCGAAACTGTTTAATTTTTTTTTGCACATTCTGTTTTTACATTGTGAATTGCGTTTTCGTTATTCAAAAACGATGCTAGAGTGAACTTTTCCCGATGAAAGGCTTCCTTCTAAGACCAAAACCAACTTTGGTATAACTGTTTCCATCGATTTACTTATGAGGTGCGCGTTTTGTGTGCTACGTAGGTAAGTGCTGTTAAAAGATTCGCTTATGTCAAGATCTATACTTCTTTCTACCATATTCGTCATGAATTATGAGAGACTGCCAAAATAGTACGGTTTTTCTTGCTTTGGGAATGAAAGCTATTTTCAATTCTCCCAAATATTCGAAAATGCACCTATCTTAAGGCAAACGAAGAAGATTTTTAGTAGTAAAGGCATATCGCTGGAAAGGGCGTGTTACACCAGGAACAGTAGGATAACATCTGACCCTCCAAATTTATGGAGTGCGAAAGATCCTATCGACAATTTAAAAGCTGACTTGTGCTGGAGTTTTTTAGGCATTCTAATAACACTATTCTAATAACACTATTCTAATAACTTATAACTTATAACTTATAACTTATAACTTATAACTTATAACTTATAACTTATAACTTATAACTTATAACTTATAACTTATAACTTATAACTTATAACTTATAACTTATAACTTATAACTTATAACTTATAACTTATAACTTATAACTTATAACTTATAACTTATAACTTATAACTTATAACTTATAACTTATAACTTATAACTTATAACTTATAACTTATAACTTATAACTTATAACTTATAACTTATAACTTATAACTTATAACTTATAACTTATAACTTATAACTTATAACTTATAACTTATAACTTATAACTTATAACTTATAACTTATAACTTATAACTTATAACTTATAACTTATAACTTATAACTTATAACTTATAACTTATAACTTATAACTTATAACTTATAACTTATAACATATAACTTGTAACCTTTACATATATTCCAAGTGTTTTGAGCTGGGTCATTAGCAAAGTAAGCATATATCTAGATATATATTTATATATATCTTAACATATTTATACTTGTGTACACATTTGTACTTATTAATCACATACAAAATAGCAAGGCACAAATATTTTCTGCACGTTCTTTGGCTTAAAGGTAAAAGCATTTCCTAATTCCCACAGCTTAGTAGCTAGGATAAAAGGTAAAAAAAAACCTAAAATAAGAAACAAACACATGTCTTATTAAAACAGCGTTTTCATGGCATAAATATTGTAACTGCTTCAACATTTGAAGTACCGTTGTGCATAAATATTGTGCATTAGCTAAAGACCATTAATGCTTGATGCATATTTAATAAAATAATTTTCTAGTAGTGCTTCGTAAAACAACTTCAAATTTAATTTTAATTTTTATTCAAATTTAATCTTAAACAAGTCTAATTTTAGTTAACCTTAAGCTATGGCATATTTTATATAAAATTTTTTTACCGCATACTTTTCAACTTCATAAGTTTAATATAGTTTTTATATACTTATCTTAAATAGACACACTCAACCGTCCTCAACGGCTCATGATAAGAAACTTGTCTGTCATTTTCTATTTCCTTTTGCTCGTTTATAAACATTCATCTGCTTGCTGCAAACAACAACAACAAACAAAGCAGCTATTCATGCTAGAACGCAAATCATTGAGAAAACTTATTATATCAAAGAAGAAGAAGAAGAAGAAGAGTATGAAGCAGAAGCAGGCAGAAAACTTGAACTTTTCTGACTTCCGTACTTATGCAACAAACTTGCTGGCACTTATTGTTGGCAAAATTTCGCCAAACAAAATTAACAACAACAACAAAAAAAAAAAGAAAGAAAAAAATCTAAAATTGCATCGAAGCTGAAATGAAAATTTCACGTACTTACGTTAAAGTTATGCCATGAAGGGCAGCAACGATGCGCAAAACGTGTCTCCGGAGTCGCACAAAAAATTTCAGGCCGTCAGGATTTCAAGTGTTGCTAGTTCGTCTGGCTAATTTGTGTGGGGAATTAAGCTTAAGAAGGCACTTAAGCTTAAAATGTAAACGGAGAAAAAGTAATACAAAGCATTTAATTAAGAAAAAAATGGTGAAATTCAGCCAGATGACAAATTTTGATGTAGCATTTTTTTGTGTGCTTGGAAAACTAAGAAAGCTGATACGAACAACAACACATAAGTTTTCCTGACTTAATTGTGACTTTATTGTCAGCTCCCAGGGTTGCATTCCTTGTAAAAAACTTTCATCATAGTTGCAGTTGAGCAGCTTCAAGCTGTCTGCTTGTAGTTTTATCTAGTTTTGGCAAGTTTATTTCGCACATAAAAACTTTAAAGCACATTTCGTTGTCATGTTCTCAACATGTTTGCAAACATGAGAGATAATTTACCGCAGCACATGTATGAGGTAACAACAACTCTGTTTAAAACAAAGAAAACAAGGCCAATGAGACAAAAGGAACTTTCTAAGAGCGCATTGATGACGTTTTTGTGCTTTGCTTCGTCTCGACATTAACATCGTGTTGGCAACTTAAATACCAAGAGTAAAGCATCTCTTAAAATACCTCTGATAAAAAAATGATTAACTTAATATTTTCATAAGTAATAAAAGATTCACTTTTCATAAGTCTGACGCTGATCAAAAGTCTGACGCATCCAAATTGTTCACGTCTGACTAACTTTGCCAGTGTATTAGACGTAAGACTGATAGTTAGTGCCAATATTGACCTACACAGCAGAGTTTGATGTCGAAACCAGGGTGAAAATTGCTTTCAGCAGAACAGCAAAAGCAACGAATTTTTATTGCGGTAGTGCTACCGACAGTTTTTAAAAACATTGTTATGCTGTTCATTTTGCTTTGCTGTGTGAATTTTGAAAAGCAAAGCAAAAGCAGCAGCATTAAAAATAATTCGTTTTACTGCGTAGTGCTACTAAAGCAAAATAAATGAGTTAATTGCTTTGCTTTTCATTTTGCTTTTCAAATTTTTCCAAGTACTACGACAGCAGCAGTTATAAAGCAGCTTTGCATCGCTTTGCTTTCGGATGTTGTGTATTCGTTTGGCTTTCGTGATTTCTTCTTCGTCGTTTCTATGCTGCGTCGTTTCAGAGGCGCGTGTCTATTTGCATGCTTTGTATATAATATGTACACTTGTGCGTAGTCGTGTATGTATGTTGTTACGTTGAAAAACTGTCGGTAGCACTACCGCAGCAAAATGTTGCTTGTTCTGTTGTTCTTTTGCTGATTTGCTGAAACTATTTTCAACCCTCAGCAAAACGAAGCAAAGCAAACGAATTAAGAAAAGCAAAATGAAAAGCAAAGCAATTAAATAATTTATTTTGGTTAGCGCTACGCAGTAAAACAAATTATTTTTAATGTTACTGCTTTTGCTGTTCGATTTTCAATTAACACAGCAAAGTAAAAGCAAAAGCAACTCAAGTTTTTTTAAATTTTTTAAACGATGGTCGAAACGAAACGAAAATGGGTATGTGCAAACACAGAATATTTCCCTTTTGTCACCTGTCAAATTAGAACTTGATATACTATAGTTAAATGACAGCGACATTATAGCAAGGTAGCCATGTCGTCGCGACTTTACTACAAACCAGCTCTGTACTGGCTGTACAGAATGTGACGTGGCAGCGGTTTGCATGTGGTTGCTATACAGAGAGAAAGACTTATAGACTTATACATCATTTTGAAATATAATCATTTTGACTAGTTGAAATATGTACTGACTACATAATGCTTTTAAACAGTGCTAGTTATAGTCAATAGAGAATTGTATGTACTCATCACATAAATATATGTGAAGGGTACATTCCCGCTGTACTCATTACATACGTATGTTGTACACAATTTTGTTTAACGAGTACAGCTCAGATGTTCTCAGATGTATTAAGTATATACATAGATTATTGGTCCATTCATAAAATTATGTACAATATATTTGTAATGAGTACAGTATCTAAGAACTACTTTCACGTACTTAGCGCATACATAATTTTCTCATTACATATATGTAATATATAATTTTATGTAATCAGTACATACTTAATTTACTCATTACATATTCGTAGCACATAATTTTATATAATGAGTACATAAATAAAATACTCATTATATATTTTTAGTACGTGTATTGAATACATACTCAGTTCATAACTGTGCCTGAATCATCTTAATATATAAAAGATAAGCGTCCTGCTCCGTGCTGTATATCGCTCAAACTGTTATAGCTGTTTTTGCTATGTACAAGCTGAACATGTTAGCCTAGACCAGAACCTGTTTTGCTAATACAGTGCTTTTTACATGAAAGAATTGTTAGCCTTAAAGTATGCACTGGACTGAACGACTGGAACAAAACAACATTTGAGATGAATGAAATATGTCATATCGTATACTACTTAATTATTTTGAATACCACCCGTCATATGACGGGCTTCTATACTAGTTGAGAATAAAATACAATGCATAAAATTATGAAGAAAGGCTATGATTCCACAAAATTAGTGACTATTACTTATAGAAACCCAGCCATTTATTTCTGATCCATTCGTTTTTGGCAGCCTTTGACAGCAATCTTGTGAATTTTGCCAAAAATGGAATGGAAAAAAGTGAATTTCGTGTGCTCGTCAAGCATTATTTTTTGCGTAAAAAAAAAAACCATCAGCGAAACTTAGGAAAGGCTGGATACATACTAGGGGGACTCTGCGCCATCGATTTGTATGATTCACAAGTGGTTTATTGAGTTCCGATGCGGTCGTACAAGCACAAGTGACATCAAACATTTTGAACGCTCAAATGAAAAAAATGCACATGCTGACTTGATCTCGGCGTTCAGTACACACAAAGACAGCAATAGCTCGGTGTTAAAGTGTGCGAGATTGTTGTTGAGGCCATAGGCATCTCAGACGAACGGGTGTGGAATATTTTGCTAAATCATTTGGATATGAAAAAATTATCTGCAAGATGGGTGCCGCGTTTGCTCATTCTCGATCATAAACGCGATTGTGTGACTAATTCAAAGGCTGGTATGGTGATGTTGAACAAAGAAAAGAAGGATTTTTGACGTTGATTAGCAACCGTAGAAGAAACATGGATCCATCACTACACACAAGAGACAAAGGTGTCGAGGAGATAAAGGAACAGTCGAAACAGTCGAAACAGTGCACTTCACCGACCGAACGTGCTCCGAAGAAGGCGAAGGCGGTGTTATCGGTCAAAAAGGTTATGGTGACAGTATTTTGGTATTAACCGTATTAACCGTATTAATTAATATTAAAATATTAACAGTATTTTGGCGGTATGATCTACAACGATTACCTTCCACTGAAAATAACGATCAATGGCGAATACTACGCGGAGCCTAAATTTATCGTTTCAACGACGCTTTGAAAGAGAAACGTCCCCATTTGGCGAGGAAAAAGTGTAAAAAGAATACGCACACATCAAGACAATGTGCGTATTCACACATGCCCAGTTCCGATGGCAAACTCCATGAAGTAAAGTACGATTTGCTTCCTCATCTAGCATAATCTCCAGATTTAACTCCCAGCGGCTATTTTCTGTTTTCAAACCTGAAAAAATGGCTCGGCGGAAAGAGATTCACCATCAGAGAACTCATTACCAAAACAGAGGCCTATTTGGAGAACCTTCCGAAAACATATTTTTCGCATGGCATCAACAAATTTAAGGAACGTTGTGCGATTTACGAGCTTAAAGAAGACTGTAATGAAATGTCACGTCAAATTTTTTCCGTACCGCTGGAAAAAATCTGGCAACTCTACTAAGAAATGAACTCGTGTACAAAAAATGTTCACTGAAATATGTTTAATATTCACAACTGTTAACAGTGACGCATCCCTTGTCCACAGGAACCCTAATTCCTGTTCTAGAAACCGTTATTCCTATCCTAGAAACTCACAGAACCCTAAAAAGTTGAAATTACGTACCCAGGAACTGACTAAATTCTGTAGTTGAAACCCACTCAGGCCATAAAAATCATAGAAGCCTATTTTGAGGACCTTCCAAAAGTGAATTTTTCAAATGAGATCAAAAATTACAGGAACGTTGGACGATATATGAGCTTAATGGATACTTTAACGAAATGTTCCGTACAATTTTTTCCGTATCGCTGGAAAAAAATGTGGCAACTCTACTAAGAAATGAACTCGCGTACAAAAAATGTTCATTGAAATATGTTCAATATTCACAACTGTTAACAGTGACGCATCCCTTGTCCACAGGAACCCTAATTCCTGTTCTAGAAGCTTTATTTCCTATCCTAGGAACCTACAGAACTCTAAAAAGTCCAAATTACGTACCAGGAACTGACTCTATGATTTTCTGAAAAAAATCATAGAAAAGCAGCATATAATTTTTTGTTATAAAGAACTCTTAAAACTTCGACTCATGTCTAAAGTATGTGAATGTTATTCACGTGAATTACTTGATAACGATTTTCACGTGTTGTTTGTGTTTAAAATACACGTGTGGTTGAAGTTCGTGTCTTCACTTAATATTTTTAAAAAACACGTGATCCAGTTTAAATCGTGTTCACATGAAACTGGAAGCTCTAGCTTGAACCATTTTTTGAAGCGCTTTTTGCAGTCCGATTGAGGAGCGCTTCTTCAGCGCCGAAAAATGTTGACCTTGCAATTTATTTTTGATCTGCGTGAACAAGTAGAGTTCATGTGGTGCCAAGTCAGAACTGTACGCCGAATGACTCATCCATTCGATGTTTTGAATGGCAAAACCATTTTTGTTTAAGTTGATGTGTGGGAGTTTGCATTATTGTTGTGCAGAATGATAACTCTTTTGCGATTGGTTTTCCTGATTTTTTTCGAACATTTCTGGCGAACAAATGATGGTGTACCATTCAGAATTGACCGTTCTTCGTTGCTCAAATGAAACGGTGGCAACATGTTCAGTTATTCCGAAAAAATAGGCAACCATTTGCTTCGAATTGCTTTGAGCGCGAACAACCTCGTCTTGAAAGACTCATACAGTCGACTGTTTTTTAATTTTGTGTTCATAGGCATACATCCATGATTCGTCATCTGTAATGCTGTCATGGACATGTTTTGAAGAACCGCGATTCCTTAAAGATGCCATTATCTCACAATAGGTCACATAACGATCTTGTAACATTTGGTAACAACCGATTTTGGAACCTTTAAGAAATTCGTGCTGAAGCGAAGTACAGTCCTGAAGAAGAAAGAAAAGATAGAAAGACAGAACGAGAGAGAAAAAGAGAAAGACTGAGAACAGATTTCTTCGTTTTTGATCAAACGTTGATCTTCGTCAACTTTAAGGCTCAACTATAATAGGCTCGAGCTGGCTGCAGCTAACATCAAAACTTTACGAAAAGCCAACTTGAGAACTTTCAAATCGTTAATTTAACCATAACGACTTGAGCTAGCTCGGACTTATATCAATAACATTTCTCTATTATTTAACAGTCATGCCTCATTTCTTCTTAATATTGTCTTATAAGAACACAAAATAAACACAATATTTCTAATGTTTTCCCATTTCTGTTACGAAATATTCACAAACAAAATGCTATTCATTGTAGTTTGACATAAACTCAAGCAACATGCGCTTTGAATCGCTCTCTCTGCAGCCAGCTCAAGTTAACGAAACATGACGAAAAAGCTGGCTGGAGCTATTATGGCTGCTACGCACAATTTCTATGCATTCGTAGAAAATTTGAGAGTGGCTGCAGCCAGCTCGAGCATATAATGGTTGAGCCTTTAGCCTTGACTCGTCCCCCATAGTAATATTTCCAGTCTGGAAAATTAAGTTAGAAAATATGGTGCAATCGTTAACAAATCCCATTGTAACGCCTTAAGTCGTTACAAATAAATAATATAGAATTAGAATTGTTAACGCAGTCTAGCGCTCGTACACATAAAACTCGTATATCAGAAATGTTAACAAACATGCTATTTACATTGGAACACTGGCTGGCTGTTATGATTCGCATATAGTTGATACTGAATGAAAAATAACTATTGCACAAAGTGTCAGCTTAGGTATAGCCTATTTCAAAAGAGAAGAACATTTTCGCGCATGTTTGAGAATAAGAAAATAATTTTGAGAGCGTTCTTCATTCTGATTGGTCGACATTAAAAAAAAAATTGAATATTCTCTGAGCAGAAAAATAAAATCAAAAAAAGCATAAAGATCAGCGAACAGTACAAAAAGAGCAAGAAATTACGCTCTAAGAAATTTTCTAGCTTTAAAAATAATTTCTCACAGCGCATCGAAAAATAAAACTAAAAAATGTTCTTCTCTTTTGAAACGGGCTATACATATGTCGAGTTCGCTTGGCACAATCAGTTGACTATTGAATTATAATTGTGAGTATATTTTCTGGTGGTTATAAAAACGACTAACCAAATTTATTGGACAGGCACCTGTAATCAAAAACATCAGTACCGTTGTTACTTTCGACTTCGGCAAACCTCAAGTTTCGGCTTCGGCCAAACTCAAGCAGCGGCTTTTCGG